>OW796115.1:4655699-5250998 GCA_941860345.1 Chrysodeixis includens
GACACCACACGGAAAAATGCTTTTATTTTTTATAAATATCTTGGGATAATAACCACACACGGCCATCTGATCCCAAGCTAAGCATGGCTTGTGTTATGGTAATCAGACAGCTGATAAACATACTTATAAGATATATTTCTAAATATATACATATTATACATAAATAACACCCAGACACAGAACAAAAGATCGTGCTCATCACACAAACATTTGTCCTGGGTGGGAATCGAACCCACGACCTCCGGCTTAGCAGTCAGGGTCACTAACCACTAGACCAACAGGCCCGTCGGCCCGCTTGAGACATTAGCTTCTTAAGTATCGATCGTAACTTCAAGTAGGTACTAAGTTGAAGAGAATAATAAATCTTAGCGACACAGCTTCTCATATCCGTTAGCAAACAGAACTGTAAGTGATATTAATGGCAGTTGTACATTAGCGATCTAACTCGAGTTAGCAAGTGACAACTTGGGTGAGTAAGCGTTTAAGATATATGACTTGTATCCTAGCCTTATTCTAGGATGGATAGGGACGTAAAAATTATAAGCTTCTAAGACTTAATTATAGAATAACAGGTTAATGTCTTAAATTAAAATTGATTAATGCAATGAATAGACATGACTGGCTTTATTTATTTATTTAGTAATAGGCACATCAACTACTTAAACACACATTTACAAGAGTGATAGAACAGAGATATGGCTGGTGTTTACATCAATTATAGGCGTGCGCAACATTCAAAACATAATAGAAGAAATATACAGGATTCACGTTACAAAACGCATTAAAAAGGAAAATACAAAAGCTAACAACAACAAACCACAGTTTACATATCACTTAGAGCACTTAATTTCTGTAATTTTATTTTACATAGTAAAGTAATTTAATTTAAAAATAAATGCAAACTACATTCAAACACTAACTACCACTGTCTGAAAGGTTGGTCAATTGAATCTGGTGTCAAGCCAACTATCGCGACTGACCATAACTTGAGCTCGCTAAGCGCTTGGTCGACTCCACCCGTGATCAGAAGGCTGGACTGTTTTTCGCGCAAAGAATTGGTATTGCCATTCAGCGTAATGCGGCCAGTCTCCTGGGCACGTGTCCCACCATTGACGGAGATGAGGATATTTTTTCGACGCTTTGAAAATATGTATTTTTTTAGATACATGAGTTTAGTTATAAATGTAGATATTTCTTGTTTAGTATTGCTTCTGTTCAATAAATAATTATTAACCATACAACCTAGAACCAATCACAGAGCTTAACATGAGATTTGATTGATGACTAACAATTTTTGTGTTAATCAGTGTTTGAGAAAGCAGAGGTAAGTGCCGTCTTTTTAGAGGATCCTGTGGTGGATAGAAGCCGACGATGATGGTGAAGAGAAAGTGCCGTGACCGATGACGTTCGGTAATCCAATTATTAAATTCCTTAGTGTTAAGAACAAGACAACAAAAGAAAGCCTATCTTTTTTTGGTAGGGCAGGGGAATCCTACACACTACACCTCGGGGAGAAAGTGGGTAGTGTGAAATGAACTAGTTTATTCTACAAGTAGGATAAATGTTATCTCTTTGTGTCATTGTGGAAATGTCATTTTTTTTAAATATAAGCCTGATGGAATCGACATTTCCTAACTGGCTACCCTGAGAAGAAACGTCAAAACAAACTCAGGGGTCATCAGTGTCTGTACGGATTGTTAGACTCTAACTGACTAAATCTGAAGCGCCACGCAACGTCTTCCGCGTTTGGTCGGTGCAAGACTATGCGTTACAGTTCATTACGCCATAAAAATATCCGCAAAACAAGTTAAATATAATTTAAACTTAAAACTGTTCCAGAATAAGACATCACAAATTCACAACCGATATTTAACTTCCAGACAAAATCTTCGAAAGCTGTTATTAAATAAATAAACAAACAGAACAAACTTAAAATAAACAGACAACAAACAAAGTTGGATTAACGAAACAATTGCGGAAAACGAAAACAAATAGAGATATAGTAAGTTCCTGTAGTAGACTATTTAGTTTATTTAAGCTCATCCAACTTATGAAATTCAGTTAAGATTTAGTTCTCGTACATCCAAGTAGATAAGTTGAGAATCTGTGGGGACTTGAATTTTATAAGTTGGGCCGTGTTCAGACCGAACGTATAGTAGGTAATTGTGAACAGGCTTACTATGAAGGAAATTAAACGGTATGTATCGTCAGAGACTACGTGTAGGTAATACAAGCGTGTGCCAATGTGCAACTCAGTATAGAAATCATCATTCCCCTGCCCTTATCCCAATTATTATTTGGGGTCGACGCAGCATGCCTTCTTCTTCCACACGTTCCTATCGAATGTCACCTCGCAAGTAACACTTGTTGCAGCCATATCATCTTTTACATAATCCATCCATCGTTTGGTCGTCCTCTTCCCCTAGACCCATTCACATTCACGTCCAGCACCAAAAAAATATAAAAATGAATATAAAATTAAATTCTGCTTGCGGTCAAGGGTTGGCAATGAATTCCGTACGGCACAGCCGTGTAGTGTAAACAGAGTTAGATGAAAAGCTGATGGAACTCACACACGCAGAGTAGTCAAGTCTAAATCAATTGTTATCTGGTATTTTGTCCAGTAACATTTTGTTTGGTAGATGAATTCATAAAGACTTCGCAAAAAGCAGATCCCATAGCAGGATCTTGATCGATACACGATGAAAAGAAGAAATAAGTCTACACTTTCTCCAAAAAGTTTGTAAGCATTGTAGTCGGCATTGTCACAAAGTTAAAAAACTCTAGACGTCTTCTCGCATTTTTAATCTGCATATAAAAATCATTACGCAATGTCAGATGTAACCACACAATGTTATACAAAATTCAAAGAAAAATGTTATTAACAATAAACGGATTGCTTCTGTACATGAAAGATAACAGCTGACATTCATGTGTTTCTGTGTCTGCTATCCTCGCATGTGCTGTTACCCCTCCATCCTGTGTCCTTGTTTATCCTGCCTGCCTATGTGTGTCAAAGGTATTTCTATTATCTTTATCTTATATATAAAAATCAATCTTCTTATATATAAAAATCAATTGCTGTTCGTTAGTCTCGCTAAAGCTCGAGAACGGCTGAACGGATTTATCTCATCTTGGTCTTGAATTGTTCGTGGAGGCCTAGGGAAGGTTTAAAAGGTGCGACTTTTTTCTTATTTATCGTTGGGGCAGTACGAAGTCTGCCGAGTCAGCTAGTATTCTATAATTATTATTTCGCCGAGATGGAAAATTTTGGGCTGGATAATCTGGATATACATTGCGACTGTAGTCTTAACGGTCTTAACTATCAAAACTCTCGGTCGGCTCTACCCGTGATCAGGAGGCTGGGCTGTATTTTGCACAAAGACAAAGATTGCCATATGCATTGCCATTCAACGTGGTAATGCAGCCAGTTTCCTCGGCACGTATCCCGCCATTGATGAGATTGATTGAGTATATTTTTGACGCTTTGTAAATATGTTATTTTATAGTTACATAAGTTTAGTTTCAAATGTAGATATTTTTTGTTTAGTATAGTTTCTGTTACACATTGTACTGGTCTTAAATTGATATAAAATCGCTGGCAATGTATCGCGTCTCGCTTGTTGTAACTCATCTGGCCTAAAACAGCCTTGATTCATCAAAGCTCAGCCCACATCATTGTCCCCGACCGAGAATATGTTGAGCTGATGACGTAGCTAAGATTAGGCAAAAAATGGGGAGACCTACATTCAACCATATAATACTGATATACTATGAACCATATAACTACTGACTGGTTACCGACAGTTAAAACGGTTTCTAGACAAGCACCTACTAGTTCTTCCTTCTCTTTTCAACTCTCTTTAAATCATCATCTCTCTTCTCCCTTCCATCATTACTCTATTCAAGCACATGATTCTAGATAGGCTATTCTCATGTAGTTTTATATTTGGCTTCCAGGAATGAAATGCTGTCAGTGCCTTATTCTTCACTTGGACGATGATGAGCAGGTTGTGAAGAATGACAGCAGTAAAGTAGAAACGAGTTGAAACGTAGCGATACAGTATAGTTCTAGTGTTGAAAACTTGAGACAATAATAAAGATTACTTCATCTATACTTTGCTGATATTTTTACTGTCCGTTGAGAGATATGTATATTTGTCCTAGTCAATTTTGGTTTTGGCGACTGCTATCACTTAGTGAGAACTTTGGTGTCTTGCCCTTTGGGACAGGGAGCATCCTTGTGATGACTAAAATAGCCAATCTTGCTGGAAAAAGTACAAGCATTCAGCACACGTAAGACCACCATCTACATACATGTCAAGACCGATAGCCATGGCCTACAGCAGCAGCTGTGGTCGCCTTAAGAGGATCGCGCTTGTCATTCAGGTCGGATAGGATACTGAGAGGTATATTGTAGGTACAGCATTGGCGACTGGACTGGACTGGATTGGTGACTTGTTGGGCATTTCTGCAAATGCGTCAAGGTCCGTTCGTAGATGTCACACTCGCATTGGATATTATTTTGAGGGGCCATTATGGAAAATCGTGTCAATGACACGGATCGCGGAGTAGTATACAGTTGCCTCGCCAATTACCACTGTGTCGTTGGTTCGATCCCCGAATAGAATTTGCGCAATCCACAAATACTTGTTCTGGGTCTAGGTGTCTTTGTGCATATGAATTGAATGCCTGTGATACAATAATTAAATTCCTTAGAGCGGGACAGTAGTTAAAAAAATAATACCATCCTCACTAACGATGCCGCGATTGGTGTAGAGAAACCGCAAAATACTGGGCGCAACAAATATAACGAAAAGAAGACGACTGTTGTGTGATATCAAATATTAGTAAGTAGGTATTCGTAAGTCGAAATATTTCCTATCAATACCTACACCAAATTGCTGGTATCCAAATCCTCACTTAAAACCACGATGTACATTAAAAAAACGTCTGTCACTCATTTGTCATTCACAATACAGACTTTACACGTCCGTTTGGGAAACCCGTTATCTAAATTATGCAAAGTTAAATCTAAATCTGATGTGTGCGTACGCATTCCCGGTTCTCAATCCCTTTTTCTGGCCTTTATTTTGCATCTGCCCTTTGTTCTGCTGCTTACCTTGCATTTGTCCGAGCTGCATATTCATCATACCGGGCCTCCATTACATTTGGTGTTTTGGTGATCAGGACGCTGAATTGAGGAGAAGGGCAGAAAACGTTAAAAAGCGGTGTTAACACTGCTTCAGACCAACCAACAATACTTAGCTTGGAGTTTTTTCGAGAGAAAACTGAAAATATTCTTCTCCATCCACATTTATTTTCTACTGAAAGATTGAGCTGAAATCTCGGTATTATACAGTTTCAAGCCTCTGATGTGTCTCATGGTCTACATTTTACCGCTACTCGTGAGCCCTTTCGTCTCCTGCGTGCCCTGTTGCGACTGCTGCATGAACTACGTTTTAGAAAAGCAAGCGAACAGAGCTGAAGGCTGAAAAATACACAGAAAGTGGAAAACTGAGCGTAAAAACGCGTTTAGTTCTTTTTTGATAGAAAAGGCACGTGCTTTTTATGAATATGCTTAGTGTAGCCCCCCATATGCTGTACACCGCGATAGCGCAAGTGCCGTTCCTTGCTGGCGCCCTCAGTCGCATGGTAGCATATTTCAAGTACTTCTATGACATCATTATGAAAGGAAGGAGGTCTAGTAAAGCAGGGACTGAAGATTAGTTGTTGAATGTGATATCTTGCTTGTAAATTAATTTATTGTAATACGCTGTTAATTAAATCTATTGTCTTGTGAGCTTTCTTTTATTATTTTATGAAGCCGTTATAACCAATTTCCTTTTTCATTCGAATAAGAAGTGTCAAAACTTAAAAAGATAAGTAAATTATGAATAATTTTATGACTATTACCATTTCATTGATAAACTTTTAGAGCAATCAATTGAAATATCTGAGTCCTGTAAAATCAATAAAATGCTATCAAATCATCAAGGTTTTGTTTAATTTAATTTTGTTTACTCACGCGTCAGCTCATGACGCGTGAGTAAACCGTTATAACGTTTTAAGTATAATCACACAATATTACCACAGTTACTCAAGCACTTTAATTAACAAAACACATGAAATAAACTGTAATTTATACATCAAAACGGTCACAAAAATCCGCTTTTTTATCCTCTTTATCGCAGCATTCGATCAAACAAGGACACACAAACGGATAGCAGGCAACAAAAGGTGCCAACAAGAATGGGCAGAACGGGTAAAATTGTATGCAACACATTTCACCAACGTATTTGGAAAATACACGTGCTTTTTTTAAATAAATATTAATCCACGTGCTTTCTTAGATTAATTTTATTGATAATCCGCTTCTTTCATTACTCTATCCATGCAACAGTTACAGCACGGTATGCAGGAGACAAAAGGGCTCATAACCAGCGGCAAAAAAAAACACATTTGGTTATATTACTTTATATTCTCTTATAATTTATCAAGACTTGCTTTATATATCTTGTATTGTTTTCTTTTTTAAGGTGTCGCTGAATCACGTTTTTCAACTGGAGGTTGTTGTGGTGGGTTTACCAGTTGACCTGCACCATCTATTGCAACGTCAATATCGATTCCGGGATCTATTTGGTTTCCTAAATCCTCTACGCTATCTGTTCCAACGGTAGTAGATGAAGGGATTATTGTTCTTTCTGGGTTATTAAATTCAACTGTTGGTTTAAATACTTCTATATCTATTATGGATGTTTGTGGTTTGTACAACACTGACTTATGATCTATAGGTGTTGTGGGTGCTGGTATGAATTCGGCTGCTAATTCTTTTAGTTTTCTCTTTCTTTCTTCGTCTCCATCAGCCGCTGATTCTAAATCACCTTCAAGGTTTGCGTTACCTTCTGGTTTATCACCTTCTGGTGTGTCACCTTCTGGGTTTTCAACTCCTGGTTTGTCGCTTCCGTTTTCTGATCCGTCTCCTTCTTTTGACTCTTCTCCTAGATTACCACCTTTATCTTCGTCTGCTTTGTTACCTTCTTGTTTTGATTCGTCTCCTTCTAGCTCATCAGCTCCTTCTGATTTAAGTTCTTTTTTTGTTTGCAAATCACTATCTGATATACTTTCGTTTATGTTCGTTTCGTCACCTTCTTGTTTAATACCTCCTGCCGGAGTACCTTTTTGTTCTGCGTAATCTCCTTCAAAATAGTCTTCTTCAGGGATATACCCTTCTATTCCAAGTCCTTCTTTTGTATCACCAGGTTGTGAAGTAGCTGAACTTCTGACTCCAGAATCAGTACTTAGTCTAGATACTGATTTGGCACTATCCCATCTGCAACTACGAGGGATAACTGATCTGCCGCGGCAACAGCCAGGACAGATGATGGGGAAACACAGCAGCCCAGTGCAACAGATTGGTATCAAGCCAAGAACTACCGGTACACAGAAGAAATACATTAAATTTGACAAATATTAAGAATTTTGATGACAGGCATTTAAAATGTCAGGTTTATTTACTTCATGAGATCTAATAAAGTG
Source organism: Chrysodeixis includens (assembly GCA_941860345.1). Lineage (NCBI taxonomy): Eukaryota > Metazoa > Arthropoda > Insecta > Lepidoptera > Noctuidae > Chrysodeixis > Chrysodeixis includens. The sequence goes on from OW796115.1 coordinate 4,663,239, forward strand.
GAATTGTAGTCGAAAAAGATTTTAGTTTCGACATTCTACATTTTTAGTTAAGCTACAGATGTCAACAGCAGATGTCAATCCTGTAAAAAGGTTGTTTCATTCACAAGGGAAGTACAAGTTCTATAATTGCTTGCACGGGTTCCATTCATTCGGGGAAGTTACTAGGGTATCCCATAACAGTATGTTATGTAAATGTTATATTTAATAGTTACAAAATATATTTAAAAAAATCTCTCTGATATAAGCATTTACTATCAAAACGTTCGTGGGCTGCGAATGACAAGCTTATTCTTTAGTAAAATACTACTCTGTGCTTATGACATAATTTTTTTAGTGAGACTTTTTTCCAGGCATTTTTAATTCTGAATTATTTGATGATAGGTATATTGTATAAAGATGTGATAGAGATTATACCTCCAGAACAGACAAAATGGGTGGAGGTGTAATTATTGCTATTAAAAAAGGTTTAAGGATTAGTGATGTCAGTATTAGTGATGCCCATCAAATGATTTAGTATCGGCTGACATTTTGTCATTAAGTATTCTTATAAAGGAACGTTCTCAAAACTAAGGTTTGTTACGGGTTCATGTGTTTAATAAATTAAACTAGCTGGTCACATAAACAAAATGTATTTTATACGAGTACTTATCAATAATTAAAATGCACTAGAATCTAGGGTATAACTAACTTAATCTACTTAACAAGCAGCAAGCCCTCAGGGGAATGTCTTTTGCTTGGGCAGCCCTCTTAGACTCAAACCCTAACTTAAAGGGCGTTACGTCAGGCTACAACAATAACCACAATACTGTCGTAAGCATGATATTACTACACTGAATGTCACAATCAAGACTTAAAAGTTAGCACTTACCCCTATTAGGATGTAGCTTAAGCACTATTACTATGAAATTAGTTATAGTCCGTGCGTTATAGCATGGTGCGGGTGACAGTTTTTGTAACGTTTCGTGTCACTCTTGAAAGTTGCTGCGATGTAGAAATTATGACTTAATATTGTAGCTGTATCACATTCGTATTATGCAAAATCGTTTATAACTGTAGTAGATTAAATTAAAGCCAACCAGAATATTCTAGGCTTCAAATAAAATCTAATGAAATAAAAAATAAAGTAAAGTGTTATGCGTATAACGTAACGTCATAGACGTATTTAGTGATGGGATTTACTGCTACGATGGACGGGTTGTCGATGTTATTTTGGAATAAAAAACGAATATCGTGCGAGTTCAATTTTTATTTAAAAAAAATCTTTAATTATATTGATGAAATAACGCAACATTGTAGGATTGGTTATAAAGTTGCTAAGGAAAAACCTCAACAAACTAAAACCAAAAACAACTTAACAAAAATGAATTAGAACTAAATATGTGTCGCATACAAGGCGCTAGCACTCGTACTGTCTGCCACGAGTAAACAAAATAAAAAAAAAAAAGTAAAAAAGAATCATAAACCTGGTTCTGATTGTTATATAATATACGAAAATCGACAACAATAAAAGAAGATTTTTCTAATGCCCATCACTAATCATGTGGCACTGACAGACGTCAACGTCAAACAGGCAAGTGTCATCCGCACCATGCTATAACGCACGGACTATAATTTCCTTAAGATTCCAACTTTGTCGTATGATAGCCTCACAATGCCATTACTATTTCTCAATATTGACACGTCACACACACACGTCTGTCCTCAACCAGAGAATCCTTCGAAGTCCCCTCCACAGTGCCCCTATTCGCTATTTATAATATTTAACAATGTCCAACGAATTGAAGAAACCTTACAAAAAGAATCACTGACTGTCGGGATCGAACTCAAGCCTCCAAGTTTTTGACACGACGGCGTTCTATAGTAAGCTACGGTGATCTTAATTACATCGACGAAATTAACGGTACCATTTGTTTGGGGCATACTAACTCACCTATTATGAGGTAATAAACTAGCATAACAGGTTGTATTGTTGTTACTTCCCCCAGAATGGTCTCCAGCTTACTGATGAGGAGACATTTTATGCTCTTTCTCAATCTGTTGTCAATAATCCAAATGTTCGGTTTGCAGTATTTGAAGATTTTAATATAAGAAATGCAGACTGGATAAGAATATTACCAAATGAAACTGTCTTAAATTCAACAAGGGATCCTTTAGGGCTACTTTAGTTAAAAATAAAGAAGACTTCAGGTATGTATTTGTTTTATATAAAATGTAAAGACAGAATCTAATGAGACAGGAAACCGACCACCTATTTAACTAGGTAAAAGATTACACAGATCGTTTAAGGGCAATTACCTCCAATACGACTAATTGTGTTAGTCGTATTGAACATATAAATTCTTCAGCAAAGCATGTAATTAGACTTCGTCCCTCAAAACGACACCATACATCTCCAAGTCCCCATTCATCACTAACAATCTCAAAAACCATTACTCATAGACAAAACTTCTATATCCTGATCCTCTAACCATAAACTAGCACGTCTATCCACCTCAAGACACTTTACGACCTAAGTTTAGTTTTAAAATTCTGTCAACTTCGATAATGCGAAAACTTCGACTGGATTTGTTTTACTAAGCGTTTACTGTCATCTTCTTAGAACAATTATAATATTAATTGAGAAAATTAAAATGTCTCTGTTAGTTGAAAGTTCAATATTCAATACCTGGAAGCGTAACCCGTTATTTAAAATAGAAAATGATCAAAGGCTAGACTGAAAAGTGATTACGATGCTGTCAAAATTGTCAAAATTGTTACGTGTCTTTAGCGGAGAAAATGAACAGTACCTGGGGTAAAAAAAACGTATCGTCAAGAAGTAGAAAAATATGTTTCTTGATTGGGCTAGGGAATATGATAGTAAAGGTACTTAAGATACCTAAAAAAAACGAATTAGTCCCTTAGACAACTTAAAAAATATACATTGGACTCAAGTTTTTTTCTTTTATTGTTGAAATCGTGAAATCGTGAGGTTGACGTCACGTCTCAGTACACTTTTTACTGACAAGTGACGTTACTAGCCGCTACTTCCATACGATTTCTCTTAGTTTTTACGATTTTCGTTTCTTGTTATTGATTTGATAAAATAAAAAATACATGCCTAATGTTTTTTGAAAGTCTATCTAACGGACTACTTAGTTATTTGTTAGTCCACTATCATAGAATGAATACATGGATATTATTCTTTCACGCTTAAACGGGTAAATCAATGTTGATGTAATTTTGTTACCTGACACCCTAGATTAACACATAGGCTACATTACTATACATTTAAAACGTCTGCGTCAGCGTTTTTGCAGCTATCACCGACATTTGCGCGAAGGAAATCGCGGGCAACAGCTAGTACTTCATAATGCTTGAATCTGGAGTTTCCATCATCAACTAACGACAAGCCTAGTGGTTAGTGACCCTGACTGCTAAGCCGGAGGTCGTGGGTTCGATTCCCACCCAGGACAAATGTTTGTGTGATGAGCACGATCATTTGTTCTGTGTCTGGGTGTAATTTTTGTATAGTATGTATGTATTTAGAAATATATAAGTATGTTTATCGGTTGTCTAGTAGGTACTCATAACACAAGCTACTAAGTATGCTTAACTTGAGACTAGATGGCGTTGTATGGATGTTGAGAAAACTAAGATTCAATAGTTTGACTTAACATAATTTTCAGGAGCTCGAGTTAGCAAAATGTTTGCTCTCGAATCTCTCTTGTTGAGATTGGCTTCAGTCCCAGAGATATATCTCGTTCTGGAAGATATGTGATGCTGCAACAATTATGTTTCAGGAAGCTTGACTTTTCAAGATAGACTGTACTCGAAAAACTATGATTATTTTAGAAAATTACTCGCTGTAAACTTTCAGTTTTTTTTTGCCACACGGCCATCCCAAGCTAAGCAGAGCTTGGGTTATGGTAATCAGACAGCCGATAAACATACATACTTATATATTTCTAAATATATACATATTATAGATAAATCACACCCAGACACAGAACAAATGATCGTGCACATTACACAAACATTTTTCCTGGGTGGGAATCGAACCCACGACCTCTGGCTTAGCAGTCAGGATCACTAACCTCTAGACCAACGGGCCCGTCTAGCCAGTTGAAGGTTTGAAGTGAAAAAATAATCAGTCATTTATATCAGGCTTTATCAAAAACCATAATGATGGACTACACGGAGAGTCGAGTGGTTAATAGGTCACCACGCCAATTACCACTGTACGCGACGTGTCGCGAGTTCGATCCCTGCGTAGGACAAGATTTTTTGCGATCCACAGATTCTTGTTCTGAGTCTAGTTGTCTCTGTGCATGTAAGTTGGAATGTTTGTGAAACTCCACGCGACACAGGGATTAAGTTCCTTAGTGCGTCCTTTCGGCCAATGGAATAATAAGACCAAATCCAATTTTAACAGTTTAAATTCTAATGGTGGGTAAATGTGGACTAAGCCACAACGCTTACCAAGTATAAAAATATACAAAAACTTTTTCGACGAATACAAGCATAAGACGAATAAATTTATAACGTAACTTCTCAAGAAATTTCAGTATTCTAAACCAGGCAGTTGTCTAATATCAGACCAATAAACATAGTCTAACAGTCTTACAAAGGCGGCAAATCAAAAAATATTGTTTATTTTATGCTGTGAAGCATTCTCGTTAAAACTAGATTGTTATCGTCGCCGACCGATAATGCACACGCCGCATTTATCTTTGTGGACAACTCGAGGTAATGTTTACGTGTTTGATACTAAAGAAAGAAAGATGTTGAATAAAATTAAATAGTTCTTCTAAATAAGAATGATATGCAGTAGTTTTGTGTGTGTGCAACTCTTAACAATAGCCCTTGTTAGAGAATAAATAATAATAAATAAATATCTTGGGACGTAATCCACACACGGCCATCTGATCCCAAGCTAAGCAGAGCTTGTGTTATGGTAATCAGACAGCTGATAGACATACTTATATATTTCTAAATCATCATTCCCCTGCCCTTATCCCAATTTTTACTTGGGGTCGGCGCAACACGTCTTTTAGACATGTTGCTTAAAGTTTTGGCTATGGTTTTATAGTCGGCCGCCTGCCTGACACTAACCCTCTTTGGGAATGCGATTGTTGGTTGTTTACCCGCCACCATTCGGGTGCTTGGTACAGTGCACTGGGTCTTAAGGTCCTTTAGTCGCCTTTTACGACACCCAGTGGAGGATATGGGGTGGTGCTATTCTTTATATCCGGACACCACACGGAATTACGTAATCATTCACCATAAAGAAAGAAAGATGCTGAATAAATAGTTCCTCTAAAGAAGAATGACATGCAGTAGTTTTGTATGTGTGCAACGCTTAACAATAGCCCTTCTCAGAGAATAAATAATAATAAATAAATATCTTGGGACGTAATCCACACACGGCCATCTGATCCCAAGCTAAGCAGAGCTTGTGTTGTGGTAATCAGACAGCTGATAGACATACTTATATATTTCTAAATATATGCATATTATAGATAAATCACACCCAGACACAGAACAAATGATCGTGCTCATCACACAAACATTTGTCCTGGGTGGGAATCGAACCCACGACCTCCGGCTTTAGCAGTCAGGGTCATTACCACTAGACCAACAGGCCCGTCAATAGTAAAGAGATCTCTTCTGAGCATCACTACATACGGCAACAAGTGACCATTGCTGCCTACTCTGAGGTTAATAACAGGGCTGTATGCTTGTATGCGATATTGTCGCCGGTTACTAGCAGTATCCGTGTGGTGTCCGGATATAAAGAATAGCATCACCCCATATCCTCCACTGGGTGTCGTAAAAGGCGACTAATGGACCTTAAGACCCAGTGCACTGTACCAAGCACCTTGGGTCACCCGAATGGTGGCGGGTAAACAACCAACAATCGCATTCCCAAAGAGGGTTAGTGTCAGGCAGGCGGCCGACTATAAAACCATAGCCAAAACTTTAAGCAACATGTCTAAAAGACGTGTTGCGCCGACCCCAAGTAAAAATTGGGATAAGGGCAGGGGAATGATGACTAACAGTATCCAACACACTATCCGTACCGTAAATACATAGTCTCGACTCAACAAGTTCGCAGTGACAATGCACATGACATTACTTCAAGAGTTGCAATAAAAATATGTATTCTCAGCTCCTAACATTCATTCTCAGTGTTTATTTCTTCGAGTCATTGCTGTGCTCACAAGGCGTCTTATGAGATTTATTTTATGATCTTTTATGTTGAGTTGGTAATGTATTTAGTAGTATTGTGAGATATTTAAGTAAAGCTTGTTTAAGGAAATGAAAGCCTTATAGATATCCGTTAGTTTATAAATTTACCGCGTGACGTTGATTTTACGAAAATGTAGGTGTAAGGGCTCCCACACATAAACACGTTACGACGTCGCGTCGTACAACGATGCGGCGTCGTTTCACGATACGACGTCGTGTCGTGGAAATCTACGATGAGCATAATAATGTCGCCGCCACCGATGAGGTTGTAATCCCAAATCTGTGTGGAGGCAGCACCGCCACAGCACGTTACGACGTCGTGACGTAGATTTCCACGACGCGACGTCGTATCGTGAAACGACGCCGCATCGTTGTACGTTGCGTCGTCGTAACGTGTTTATGTGTTTGAGCCCTAAAATAATATAAGTTATCTTCCGTTTAGAATCTTACGAAAGTTTATAAACTTACTAAGTAGGAAATTGATAAACTTACAGATCTTGTTATTTTCCGGTGACATATATACGTGTTCAACATTTTTTTGGAATATCTAACTATATATCGGACTAAATAGTTTCTTAAATACCCATTGTCAGTCAAGAAGAAGATTCCGCCGATTGACCTACTAGGTGTAGGTCAATCTTGTGAGCGGAATCTTAATAAACAACAAGATAAATACAACCTCAAAAATCAGCCACCATCTTAAGATACACAATCGATGTACTTCAAAAACTTTGATTAGATTTCATAAATCGATGCACAGTTTAAACTTCAAACGACAACAAAACGACAGCGAACAGTAGACAGCAACATTATAACAGATGAAACAGCAAAGTTCAGTATGCAGTAGATACGTCGTGTGTTACAAAACTCTATAAGTTCATAATTTCCGCATGTACCGGGCCATGCGATGTATCTTATTTAAGTTTGACAGTATAAGTTCGAGTTCCAGATAGCTAGTGTGGTCGTGTGACATAAATGTGAGTTTTAACTAGTTTTAAGTCGATACCAGATATTAATCATGTTATTATGTTGATGCTAGTTGTAGCCCGCGACTTCAGCCGTTCGAATGTTGGTTATAATTTCTAAGACATTACCGTTCTGAAACGCAGACAGTTTAAAAGTAACCTACGTGGTAATTCAGGGTTTTAGCTAAGTCCATACCAAATATAATCTAAATTGGTTAAGCCGTTTTAATGTTAAGAGGTAACCCGCGTGGAAATTGTAATAATAACTTTCTTTTTTTTCAGTCTATTCTGAGTCTAAATGCATGTAAATTAAATATCTGTGAATGCATGATTACAAGGATTAAATTCCTTAGTGTAGGAGTCGTATTTTTATTATGTTAAAAGAAAAACAATATTTGTCTAACATAATCAATTTAACAAATGACTACAGCCATTTCTACAACCATCCACTGGTGTCTTAAGTTCAGAGTTCATTACTTAAGGGTCACTTAACTAAATATATCATTGACCTATCTGATTTTTCGACCCCGGGCTTACCTTACAAACTTCTACCATGAAATCCAAACCGTCTTAATTCTTGTGATAAGAAGGTCCCACATCACACCATAAGCTCTTTTAGTTTTATCTCATACTTGAAGAAACTTTGTGACAAAACTTGGAGGCATCAGATAACTGAAAATGTTTGAAAAATGTAGGTTTTACAAGATGGAAGATTACTTGGAGTTTGTTAGATTTTATTGAAAGTTTAGAGGTGTTTGAAGCTGTGATAGCTTAGTGGCAAGACCGTAGGACTGCTAAGTCAGAGGTCTTGAGTTCGATCCCCACGGCGCGCACCGAATTTTCGAATGTTGTGTGCGTTTAAGAAATAAAATATCACAGCTTCCGTGTTTCGGAAGGCACGTAAAAATGTGGGTCCTGCGCCTGATCTCTCTCCGGTCGTGTCGGATTACCGTCCCATCGGGCTATGAGAGTAAAAGGAATAGAGAGTGCACCTGTGTTTGCGCACACGCTTGTGCACTATAATATGTCCTGCGTAGCTGGCTGGTGTCATAGTAACACTGGCCGCCGTGGCCGAAATCGGTCAGGACCGCTATTATTATTATTAGAGGTGTTTCAAAAAATTACTTGTTAAGTTTTAATTTATTATCTTATATACATGTCGGCGAGACGGATGGGATAGATATAGGCGAAGCGTTCAAATGGTTTTCATCAGCTATATTGAAGGGAAAGTCTCTCTGAAAACACAAAACTCTGGCCAACTAGTGAAAGCTTGAACTCAGGGTAAATGCATGGAAACAATATCAAAGAAAACATTCTCATGCTCATCACACAAACATTAGTCCTGGGTGGGAATCGAATCCACGACCTCCGGTATAGCAGTCAGGGCCACTAACCGCTAGACCAACAGGCCCGTCAAAGTATAAAGATGTGACATCTTCAAGAGAAAAGAAAAATCTTAATATATCAAGACACGGTCAAATCCTTCCTTCTAGTTTTTTACATAAAATATAATCTTTGACTCTTATATAGTGATGAAGATAAATAACTGGTGATTTCCTTTCACAGCTCGTTCAAAAGAGGTCATATTCGTGTGAGTTTAATACCAACATAAAAAGTTAAACAATATCTTACGGTTTACAACATTGTAGCGTTTGTAAGTTTGTATGTTGGTAGCCATTGTCTTAGAATATGTCTGGTTTATGCACGAAGTTAGGTAACTCTTGCATGGATGCATGTTGTAGTTAAACGTGGCTTCCAAGAGCTTTTGTAACTTAAAAAAATGGCAAATACATAATTAAAAGACTGGTTTATTAAAGCCAAGGAATAAAATATTTTATACCAACAACATTGTGAAGCCCGTTGAAATTTCCTTCTACCGAAATACCACACCAGTGCAAAATCTAAAACGTCATCGGTCTTCAAATATAAACATTTGACCATTTTCAAGTCAACTGATTGAACGACCAAACATGTATAAATAATATGTCTGAACCAAGTTTTGGACACGGCGGCTAGTTTTACTATAACACCAGCCAGCTACGCGTTATACTGCACAAGCGTGTGCACAAACACAGACAGACAGACACAGACACAGACAGACAGACACAGACATTCTCTGTTTCTTTAGGTACTCTTATTGCCCGATGGGACGAAAAACTGACACGACCGAAGAGATATCAGGCGCAGAATTCAGATTTTTACATGCCTTCCGAAACACGCAAGCTGAGACATTTATTTCTAAAACGCACACAACATACAAAAAGTCGGTTCGCGCCGTAGGAATCGAACTCGAGACCTTTGACTTAAATTGGCAGTCCTGCGGTGTTACCACTAGGCTATCAGCTTCAGATAGGCTATTCAACTCTGAAACATGTATAAACCAAACCAAAAACTACGTAATTCACAATGATTATTTGTTTAAGGGACCATTAACAATTGCTCTTCGACAGTTAAACATCTTTTACTTTACTTATTTAGTGTTTTACTACAACTCACAGTGAATTTCTATACTACACCTTAAATTCCAACCCCTTTGAGTCTTATGAAAGAATAACTTATTGCCTTTACTGCCTATTTCCTTTTCCATACACCCATATGGCCCATATAATGTCATCCACGCTAAAATAAATCACAAACTATAAAACATCACTATCGTGTCAGCACTTTACGATATTATTACACTTTACAGAGAAATTGTTATTTTTTAAAACGAGCAGTAAAGTCGTGGTGTCTGTCGTAAACTATGAGTGTCTCGTAAAATAGGAAAACTTAGTTAAAGTTTAAATTTTTCATGGCAAATTGATACATTGTGGTGAAATTGAGAAATGTTTTAGCGCTTTTCAAGGAAATAAAGGGGGTTTTAACAAAATCAGGATTAAGCTGAAATTTAAAGTCGAAACATTTTATTTACTGACAGTTTTCAACCGCGGTTCTTCCACTCACATGACGGCTAATACAATAAAAATAAGTTAATATATTTTATTGACATTTAAGAGATTGTATGAGGAAACCAAAGCGTAATATACAGACAGATAAACAGAGTCTCTTTCACATTTGTAACAATTATTACCTGAATATGGAAATACAGATTTAATTCATACGTATTTTTATTATACAAGGGTTCAGAAAGTCAAGCTTTTGCCAGGACCACCAAATTTCTTTATTAGAGACATATTATAAAGTAAACAACAGTGGATGTATTTTTGGAAGGCTTTAACTACAATTATAGATTTTTTTACTGAATCTAATACTAATTTTAATTACAGATTTACAATAGTGTAAGATCTCACTAAAATCTTTACATTACATTCAAGATATTGAACAGTTTACCTATCAAGAAATATATTTTAACACGACTCCGCACAAAGGTGGGTCGTTACGTTATTATTACAAGGTTCCATACTCCTCGGTTCTCCTGAGTACCATTAGGTACAATTTCGACGACGAACTAAAATTTTACGCTCAAATAAAGTCCTTGATGAAGGATAAGCTTATCTTGTGTAGTGTTGCAGTTTTCAATCGATGTTTTGAGGTCAACTAATGATTTTAAGAATGGAGTTTAATGTATGACAGAAATATGAGTTAAAAATCCTTTGACAATCTTGATATAATTAGAAATAATAATTTTTTTATCTTTAATCTTGCAATTCTTGAATCTTTGCAAATTATAATTAATTTCACTTAAAGAATGAAAGACAAGATTCTCCATTAAGTTTTTAACACCATTGTTTAAACAATTCTCTAAAGATGTCGGTATATTTAGTTCTATTCTAAGACAAAACAACATATTCGTAATAATCTCGAGATTATAACATATTACAAGAAAACCTAACAATAAATAAATACAAGAGATCTAAACTTAGCCACAAGACGTTCGTTACGCTTAGTCACGTACCGTGCAAATAACACACGCGCAGCGTAATATAATATTTGGCGCGAAACGCTCCGCCATTACCGCGGGCGTGCATCACGTTTTTTTTTTCTGAGAAAAGAGTTCGGTATCTTGTTTTCTGCCTAATATTATGTTGTTATATTAGGCGTGCTAACAATATCTTTTGGGTCGGATTAATATTACTTTTCTTATAAGCTAATTTGTTATCGTATTACTTTTGTTTAATATAAAGATATGTTATGGCATATTTTTCTTCTTGTGAGAGAGCTGATATGTTTCAGAGCGTTTACTGTGGTACGTGCAGTGATTACTTATCATATTTTACTCTTCAAATGACTGCCTAAAAATGTCAATATGTCTTTGTAAGGAATACTAAAATAAATCACGGAGTAACATTGGCGGCCGCATCCCACTCGTATTATAAACACCCGAGAATGAGGCACGCGTGGGAGGTCGCTGCGTGCCTCTGAGACGATGCACGGGGTAGTTACACATCTCTACTACCCCGTATACGAGGTGAGGCCCTGATATACCGGGCCAGCACTATTGCCATGCACCAACACAAAAACGCGGATGACGTAGCACAGCGGTTCAGGTTTAGTCAGTAAGAGACTGACACTACCCGCGGCTCCCCCCGGGGTCGCGGGTGTCCATGAGGATTCCCTCGCTTTACCAAAACAAAAAAAGGTTTGATTTTTAGTTAGGTAAGGTTACGAAATGAACGAACGAAATGAGCGAAATTAACAAAATTAACGAAATGAACTGGATAGTTTGTTGCGCCGCTTCTTCTCCCGTAGCGAAACCACAGGAAGCGGTGAAGGGTGGGCGATGGGGTGCTGTCTATTAAAATTATTGACGTTCGAAAAATGCTAAAATGTAGCCTAATTTGAATAAATGACTTTTGATTTTGATTTTGAACGAAATGAACAAAATGAACGAAATTAACAAAATGAGCGAAATTAACAAAATGAACGACATGAACGAAATGAACGAAATGAACAAAATGAACGAAATGAACGAAATGAACGAAATGAACGAAATGAACGAAATGAACGAAATGAACGAAATGAACGAAATGAACGAAATGAACGAAATGAACGAAATGAACGAAATGAACGAAATGAACGAAATGAACGAAATGAACGCAATGAACGAAATGAACGAAATGAACGAAATGAACGAAATGAACGAAATGAACGAAATGAACGAAATTAACCAAATGAAGAAAATTAACGAAATTAACGAAATTTGTAGCAGGCTAGATTCGTAGAAAGCCGGATTCGTAGCATGCCGGATACGTAGCAGGCTGGATTCTTAGCAAGCCGGATTCGTAGCAAGTCAGATTCGTAGCAAGCTGGATTTATATCAGGCTAGATTCGTAGCAAGCCGGATTCGTAGCAGGCTGGATTCGTAGCAATCCGGATTCGTAGCAAGCTGGATTCGTAGCAAGCCGGATTCGTAGCAAGCCGAATCCGTAGCAAGCCAGATTCGTAGCAAGTCAGATTCGTAGCAAAACGGATTCGTAGCAAGTCAGATTCGTAGCAAGCCGGATTCGTAGCAAACCAGATTCGTAGCAAGTCGGATTCGTAGCAAGCCGGATTCGTAGCAAGCCAGATTCTTAGCAAGCCGGATTCGGAGCAAGCTGGATTCGTAGCAAGCCGGATTCGTAGCAAGCCGGATTCGTAGCAAGCCGGTTTCGTAGCAAGCCGGATTCGTAGCAAGTCAGATTCGTAGCAAGCCGGATTCGTAGCAAGTCAGATTCGTAGTAAGGCGGATTCGTAGAAAGCCGGATCCGTAGCAAGCCAGATTCGTAGCAAGCCGGATTCGTAGCAAGTCAGATTTGTAGCAAGCCGGATTCGTAGCAAGCCAGATTCGTAGCAAGCCGGATTCGTAGCAAGTCAGATTCGTAGCAAGTCAGATTCGTAGCAAGCCGGATTCGTAGCAAGCCGGATTCGTAGCAAGTCAGATTCGTAGCAAGCCGGATTCGTAGCAAGTCAGATTCGTAGCAAGCCGGATTCGTAGCAAGCCAGATTCTTAGCAAGCCGGATTCGGAGCAAGCTGGATTCGTAGCAAGCCGGATTCGTAGCAAGCCAGATTCTTAGCAAGCCGGATTCGGAGCAAGCTGGATTCGTAGCAAGCCGGATTCGTAGCAAGCCGGTTTCGTAGCAAGCCGGATTCGTAGCAAGTCAGATTCGTAGCAAGCCGGATTCGTAGCAAGTCAGATTCGTAGCAAGCCGGATTCGTAGCAAGTCAGATTCGTAGTAAGCCGGATTCGTAGCAAGCCAGATTCGTAGCAAGCCGCTGGATACGTAACAGACTGGATTCATAGCAGACTGGATTCGTAGCAGGCTGGATTCGTAGCGAGCTGGATTCATAGCAAGTCAGATTAATAGCAGGCTGGATTCGGAGCAAGTCAAATTCGTTGACAGCCGCGGGATACGTAGCAGACTGTATTCATAGCAAGCTGGATTCACAGCAAGCCGGATTCGTAGCCAGCCGGATTCGTAGCCAGCCGGATTCGTAGCAAGTCAGATTCGTAGCAAGCCGGATTCGTAGCAAGTCAGATTCGTAGCAAACGGGATTCGTAGCAAGCCGGATCCGTAGCAAGCCAGATTCGTAGCAAGCCGCTGGATACGTAACAGACTGGATTCATAGCACACTGGATTCGTAGCAGGCTGGATTCGTAGCGAGCTGGATTCATAGCAAGTCAGATTAATAGCAGGCTGGATTCGGAGCAAGTCAAATTCGTTGACAGCCGCGGGATACGTAGCAGACTGTATTCATAGCAAGCTGGATTCACAGCAAGCCGGATTCGTAGCCAGCCGGATTCGTAGCCAGCCGGATTCGTAGCAAGTCAGATTCGGAGCAAGCTGGATTCGTAGCAAGCCGGATTCGTAGCAAGCCAGATTCTTAGCAAGCCGGATTCGGAGCAAGCTGGATTCGTAGCAAGCCGGATTCGTAGCAAGCCGGTTTCGTAGCAAGCCGGATTCGTAGCAAGTCAGATTCGTAGCAAGCCGGATTCGTAGCAAGTCAGATTCGTAGCAAGCCGGATTCGTAGCAAGTCAGATTCGTAGTAAGCCGGATTCGTAGCAAGCCAGATTCGTAGCAAGCCGCTGGATACGTAACAGACTGGATTCATAGCAGACTGGATTCGTAGCAGGCTGGATTCGTAGCGAGCTGGATTCATAGCAAGTCAGATTAATAGCAGGCTGGATTCGGAGCAAGTCAAATTCGTTGACAGCCGCGGGATACGTAGCAGACTGTATTCATAGCAAGCTGGATTCACAGCAAGCCGGATTCGTAGCCAGCCGGATTCGTAGCCAGCCGGATTCGTAGCAAGTCAGATTCGTAGCAAGCCGGATTCGTAGCAAGTCAGATTCGTAACAAACGGGATTCGTAGCAAGCCGGATCCGTAGCAAGCCAGATTCGTAGCAAGCCGCTGGATACGTAACAGACTGGATTCATAGCAGACTGGATTCGTAGCAGGCTGGATTCGTAGCGAGCTGGATTCATAGCAAGTCAGATTAATAGCAGGCTGGATTCGGAGCAAGTCAAATTCGTTGACAGCCGCGGGATACGTAGCAGACTGTATTCATAGCAAGCTGGATTCACAGCAAGCCGGATTCGTAGCCAGCCGGATTCGTAGCCAGCCGGATTCGTAGCAAGTCAGATTCGTAGCAAGCCGGATTCGTAGCAAGTCAGATTCGTAGCAAACGGGATTCGTAGCAAGCCGGATCCGTAGCAAGCCAGATTCGTAGCAAGTCAGATTCGTAACAAGTCAGATTCATAGCAAGCCGGATTCGTAGCAAGCCGGATCCGTAGCAAGCCAGATTCGTAGCAAGCCAGATTCGTAGCAAGTCAGATTCGTAGCAAGCCGGATTCGTAGCAAGCCAGATTCGTAGCAAGCCGCTGGATACGTAACAGACTGGATTCATAGTAGACTGGATTCGTAGCAGGCCTGATTCGAAGTAAGCTGGATTCATAGCAAGTCAGATTCGTAGCAGGCTGGATTCATAGCAGACTGGATTCATAGCAGACTGGATTCGTAGCAGACTGGATTCGTGGCAAGCCGGATTTTTAGCAGGCTGGAACGCTTAAACGAAATTAACGATATCAACGAAATTAACGAAATTAACGAAACTAGTGAAATTAGCGCAATTAACGAAATCAACGAAATTAACGAAATTAACGAAATTAACGAAATTAACAAAATTAACGATATCAACGAAATTAACGAAAATAACGAAATTAACGAAACTAGCGAAATAAGCGAAATTAGCGAAATTAACGAAATTAACGAAATAAACGAAATTAACGAAATAATCGAAATAAACGAAATTAACGAAATTAACGAAATGAGCGAAAAGAACGAAATTCGTAGCAGGCTAGATTCGTAGAAAGCCGGATTCGTTGCAAGTCAGATTCGTAGCAGCCAGATTCGTTGAAAGACGGATTCTTTGCAAGTCAGATTCGTTGCAGGCTAGATTCGTAGAAAGCCGGAGTCGTAGCAAGCCGCTGAATACGTAGCTGACTGGATTCATAGCAGACTGGATTCGTAGCAGACTGGATTCGTAGAAGACTGGATTCGTGGCAAGCCGGATTTGTAGCAGGCTGGAACGCTTAAACGAAATTAACGATATCAACGAAATTAACGAAACTAGCGAAATTAGCGCAATTAACGAAATTAACGAAATTAACGAAATTAACGAAATGAGCGAAAAGAACGAAATTCGTAGCAGGCTAGATTAGTAGAAAGCCGGATTCGTTGCAAGTCAGGTTCGTAGCAGGCTGGATTCGTAACAGGCTTCATTCGTAGAAATCTGGATTCTTCGCAAGTCAGATTTGTAGCAGGTTAGATTCGTAGCAGGCTAGATTCGTAGAAATCTGGATTCTTCGCAAGTCAGATTTGTAGCAGGCTAGATTCATAGCAGGCTGGTTTCGTTGCAAGCCGGATTCATAGCAGGCTGGATTCGTAGCAAGCCGGATTCGTAGCAAAACAGATTCGTTGCAAGTCGGATTCGTAGCAAGCCGGATTCGTAGCAAGCCAGATTCGTAGCAAGCCTCTGGATACGTAGCAGACTGGATTCATAGCAGACTGGATTCGTAGCAGGCTGGATTTGTAGCAAGCTGGATTCATAGCAGACTGGATTCGTAGCAGGCTAGATTCGTAGAAAGCCGGATTCGTAGCAAGTCAGATTCGTAGCAGGCTAGATTCGTAGAAAGCCGGATTCGTAGCAAGTCAGATTCGTAGCAGGCTAGATTCGTAGAAAGCCGGAGTGGTAGCAAGCCGCTGGATACGTAGCTGACTGGATTCATAGCAGACTGGATTCGTAGCAGACTGGATTCGTAGCAGACTGGATTTGTAGCAGACTGGATTCGTGGCAAGCCGGATTTTTAGCAGGCTGGAACGCTTAAACGAAATTAACGATATCAACGAAATTAACGAAATTAACGAAACTAGCGAAATTAGCGCAATTAACGAAATTAACGAAATTAACGAAATTAACGAAATTAACGAAATTAACGAAATTAACGAAATTAACGAAATGAGCGAAAAGAACGAAATTCGTAGCAAGCTAGATTAGTAGAAAGCCGGATTCGTTGCAAGTCAGGTTCGTAGCAGGCTGGATTCGTAACAGGCTACATTCGTAGAAATCTGGATTCTTCGCAAGTCAGATTTGTAGCAGGTTAGATTCGTAGCAGGCTAGATTCGTAGAAATCTGGATTCGTAGCAAGCCGGATTCGTAGAAGGCTGGACTCGTAGCGAGCCAAATTCATTGCAAGCCGGATTCGTAGCAGGCTGGATTCGTAGCAAGCCGGATTCGTAGCAAGCTGGATTCGCAGCAAGCCGGATTCGTAGCAAGCCGAATCCGTAGCAAGCCAGGTTCGTAGCAAGTCAGATTCGTAGCAAGCCGGATTCGTAGCAAGTCAGATTCGTAACAAGCCGGATTCGTAGCAAGCCAGATTCGTAGCAAGTCAGATTCGTAGCAAGCCGGATTCGTAGCAAGCCGGATTCGTAGAAAGCCGGAGTCGTAGCAAGCCGCTGGATACGTAGCTGACTGAATTCATAGCAGACTGGATTCGTAGCAGACTGGATTCGTAGCAGACTGGATTCGTAGCAGACTGGATTCGTGGCAAGCCGGATTTTTAGCAGGCTGGAACGCTTAAACGAAATTAACGATATCAACGAAATTAACGAAATTAACGAAACTAGCGAAATTAGCGCAATTAACGAAATTAACGAAATTAACGAAATTAACGAAATTAACGAAATTAACGAAATTAACGAAATTAACGAAATTAACGAAATTAACGAAATTAACGAAATTAACGAAATTAACGAAATTAACGAAATTAACGAAATTAACGAAATTAACGAAATTAACGAAATTAACGATATTAACGAAATTAACGAAATTAACGAAATTAACGAAATTAACGAAATTAACGAAATTAACGAAATTAATGAAATTAACGAAATTAACGAAATTAACGAAATTAACGAAATTAACGAAATTAACGAAATTAACGAAATTAACGAAATTAACGAAATTAACGAAATTAACGAAATTAACGAAATTAACGAAATTAACGAAATTAACGAAATTAACGAAATTAACGAAATGAGCGAAAAGAACGAAATTCGTAGCAAGCTAGATTAGTAGAAAGCCGGATTCGTTGCAAGTCAGGTTCGTAGCAGGCTGGATTCGTAACAGGCTACATTCGTAGAAATCTGGATTCTTCGCAAGTCAGATTTGTAGCAGGTTAGATTCGTAGCAGGCTAGATTCGTAGAAATCTGGATTCGTAGCAAGCCGGATTCGTAGAAGGCTGGATTCGTAGCAAGCCGGATTCGTAGCAAGCTGGATTCGCAGCAAGCCGGATTCGTAGCAAGCCAGGTTCGTAGCAAGTCAGATTCGTAGCAAGCCGGATTCGTAGCAAGTCAGATTCGTAACAAGCCGGATTCGTAGCAAGCCAGATTCGTAGCAAGTCAGATTCGTAGCAAGCCGGATTCGTAGCAAGCCGGATTCGGAGCAAGCCGGATTCGTATTAAGCCGGATTCGTAGCAAGCCGGATTCGTAGCAAGCCGGATTCGTAGCAAGCCGGATTCGTAGCACACCGGTTTCGTAGCAAGCCGGATTCGTAGCGAGTCAGATTCGTAGCAAGCCGGATTCGTAGCAAGCCGGATTCGTAGCAAGCCGGGTTCGTAGCAAGCCGGATTCGTATTAAGCCGGATTCGTAGCAAGCTGGATTCGTAGCAAGCCGGATTCGTAGCAAACCGGTTTCGTAGCAAGCCGGATTCGTAGCGAGTCAGATTCGTAGCAAGCCGGATTCGTAGCAAGTCAGATTCGTAGTAAGCTGGATTCGTAGCAAGCCGGATCCGTAGCAAGCCAGATTCGTAGCAAGCCGGATTCGTAGCAAGCCGGATTCTTAGCAAGCCGGATTCGTAGCAAGCCGGATTCGTAGCAAGCCAGATTCGTAGCAAGCCGGGTTCGTAGCAAGCCGGATTCTTAGCAAGTCAGATTCGTAGCAAGCCGCTGGATACGTTACAGACTGGATTCATAGCAGACTGGATTCGTAACAGGCTGGATTCGTAGTAAGCTGGATTCATAGCAAGTCAGATTCGTAGCAGGCTGTTTTCGGAGCAAGTCAGATTCGTAGACAGCCGCTGGATACGTAGCAGACTGGATTCATAGCAGACTCGATTCATAGCAGACTGGATTCATAGCAGGCTAGATTCGTAGTAAGCTGGATTACCAAGTCAGATTCGTAGCAGGCTAGATTCGTTGAAAGCCGGATTCTTCACAAGTCAGATTCGTAGCAGGCTAGATTCGTAGAAAGCCGGAGTCGTAGCAAGCCGCTGAATACGTAGCTGACTGGATTCATAGCAGACTGGATTCGTAGCAGACTGGATTCGTGGCAGACTGGATTCGTGGCAAGCCGGATTTGTAGCAGGCTGGAACGCTTTAACGAAATTAACGAAATTAACGATATCAACGAAATTAACGAAATTAA
The DNA here is from genome assembly GCA_941860345.1 of Chrysodeixis includens. NCBI lineage: Eukaryota > Metazoa > Arthropoda > Insecta > Lepidoptera > Noctuidae > Chrysodeixis > Chrysodeixis includens. The sequence continues at coordinate 4,682,338 of OW796115.1, forward strand.
CGAAACTAGCGAAATTAGCGAAATTAACGAAATAAAAAATTTCACTTTAAATTAACGTTTTCTCGAAGATTTTTCGGGAAATTGTCGTTTTTAATTATTTACTTACCTGCCGTGCTCGCACTCTGCGCCGCACCCTGCGACCAGGACTGTTGGGAAACCTGCAAAAATATCTCAAAATATAATTTTTTTTATATAAAAAATCGTTTTTTTGCCGTTTTTTTCAAAATTTTTGTTTGTGACTCCCGACTCCCTGCCAATGCGGCACAGGTACTTGCCGAAGCAACCGTGCCCCGACAGCACCTGTGTCACCCTAAACGACAGGGAGCCGTGACCTAACCTAAACCTAACCTAATTCCGTGTGGATCTTGTTCTTGAGCCTTTCCATTTGGGCCTTCTTGTGAGGGTTTCTGATTTTTTGCGTCTGCCTCCTTTACCAGCTGATACAGTCGGTTTAGGATCATTATCACGCTGCTTTGAATATCCTTTCGTATATTTCCTGACATGGCCAGCTGTTCCTTTGCTCGTTTGAAACACTCTCTGGCCTCCGTCGTTCGGTCTGTGTTAGATCGGGGTATTTCAGCTTCTTGATAGGAGGGGCTTTCAGCTTTCTGTCGGCGGAGCATGCCCGCTTCGTTATTTTGTTATGGGTACTAGCACTGGTACCAGCTTTGGCAGCCAGTCAACCGATCAACAGTATTGACGAAAATTCGCTAGACTAGGTGTAGAGTCTATTTAAGTCTTTTATAAAATTATCTTACTTAACCTTCATACCTAGGAGCAGGTCATTTAATTGAAAATTAAAATAGGGTTTTTTAATAAAGAGTGGTGTAGTACTAGTAACTATGTTTAAAAAAAAACTTAGGTTTTTTAATTGGCAATTATAAAAAATAAATAATTACTTTAAGTCGAACATAATCCTTGGAACAATTTCTAACGTAGAACGAAACGTAGCGTAGCGCCATATAATCTGTGGTTGTCAACGCGTAGAACTGTCAAATAGTAGTGATTTTCGTTTTTGCATTTATTGTTAAACATAAAATTATTTAAAAATGCCTGCCGGATCGTCAACCATGGATGGGCTACGTGAAAAAGCCTTTCAAGACTACAGAAAGAAGTTGATGGAACACAAAGAAGTCGAATCCAGGCTAAAAGAAAGTTAGTATTTGGTTCCCTTGTCATCAATTTTTGCCGAATCATGTCAGAAACTTTTGTCTTAATTTGAAGATTCTTGTTTTTATCAGACTAATTATGACAAAATAAAGATATACAAGTTTACTATTTCCATTTGACTTCTGGTTTATTAATCGATTGTGATTTTTTGCTTAAAATAGGTTACTTCGTTAGCATAGAATCATTTTGTACCCATTGAAGCAGTCATCCTGTTTATTAACAAATTTAACAATCAGAACTTTAACTTGGACACATATAAGCCTTATTAACGTTTATGTTAATTGTTATTTAGTGTATTTTAATAATTAAATGCCTGTTTGCTTTTGCAGTGAGAGATAAACTAAAGGATGTAACAAAACAGTATGACAAAAGTGAGAATGACCTCAAAGCTTTACAGAGCGTCGGTCAGATTGTTGGAGAAGTGCTGAAGCAGCTTACCGAAGAGAAATGTAAGTATTTACAGCTGGTTGTTACAAATTGTCCTGACCTAACCTTAATTCTGATAGGGACTAATGGTGGTCACGACCCCAATCTAATGACAAAAGAAAAAAAATTACAACTTTGATGGTGATTACTATATGGTCTATATTCTAAGACTTTTGACAAATATATTGCAATATGGTCTCTAGAGACTTAAATATAATGACTTTTTTAATGACAAGTCATATTCTAGTAAATTTTCAACAATTCAAAATTGGTCTTAGAACTTAGTCTATAATAACTGTCAGTCATGCAAAAAGCAAATAATCTTGAGTTTATAAAATTCATAAGTTGTCAATCTTACAAGTAATCATATATAATGTTGGTCATACATTGTGTGTTTCTACAATTTCTAGTCATAGTAAAAGCCTAAGTATCCATAAATAATAGGTCGGGAAAAAAGTATTTTCGCATTATAGTATGTATGAACTTGTAATAAAATCTTTCTCTCTCTTATAAAATTAGAATTTGGAATTATGTTCTTTAAAATTTTAACTTTCAATCATACCAAAACCAGCCAGATACAAATACTATAGCCAAAAAGATTTTATTACAAGTTCATAAATATATGTTGTGTGTTTTCAGTCATAGTAAAAGCTACAAATGGCCCCCGCTACGTGGTGGGATGCCGTCGTCAGCTCGACAAGCAGAAGCTGAAGGGTGGCACCAGAGTCGCCCTGGACATGACCACACTTACCATCATGAGACATTTACCAAGAGAGGTGAGAAGCTGTATTTTGTAAGCTATTTGATGGTCACGGTAGGGCAATAGTTTATCTCACTGGACTAAAGACTGCATTGTTGATCTGTTTAACATTTTATGTTTTAACTTATAAGCATAAAAGAAGTCCTAAAGAAAATTGTCTTGAAAAAAATATTAAAATTATTTAACACCCCTGGTTAATGCCACAATTAGGATAGAGTTACATCTTTTTTTATATTCAGTTGAATAATTTATTGTGCTTACATTTAAATGTGCTAGCCACATATTGGTACTTTAACGACAAATATCAAAGTGTATGTTCTCCTTTCTTGCTTTCTAATGTAAATTGAGGAAGCACAACCCAAATGTATACCATTCTCTTTTGTCTCAGAATGAATCTTCTGTATACTTAGTTGGAGATCTTTAATATAAATAAATAAGTACTGACACATAACTTAAAGCTTAATTGTAACTTTTATAATGTTACACTCTTTTCTATCGTAAAGACTCATATTCTTTCTATTATAATTTCAGGTTGATCCTCTAGTATACAACATGAGCCATGAAGACCCCGGTGATGTTACATACTCGGCCATTGGAGGTCTACAAGAACAGATCAGACAGCTTAGAGAGGTAAGCAGTACTGGCACAATTTTAGATGAAATTATATTCCAAATATTATACTGTTAATGAGTAGAAATATAATTTCATTAACAGTAGCATATTGCTATTGTTAATGAGGAAGAGAGGTAAACAGTACTGGCTTAATTTTCGATGAAATTATATTCCAAATATTCTACAGTTTAACAGAATAAATGTTGAAGGATATCATAATCTTCTAGATGTATCTATTTTTAAATGAACTGTATGTTTTTTATTTAGATTTTTTGATTTGATGATAGAGAGTTGTGGAAGAACTTGGGGAGGCCTTTCCCTAGCAATAGGACAGGCTTGGAAAAAATCCACTGCAAGAAAAAGGATATAAAAGGGTATTCTAGAAAAATGTTAACTGAAAAATATGTAAAACAAATGTTCTTGTCAGTCCTATGTTGTCTGCAAATCAATCAACTTACGGTGTTTAACTTATGGAGTTTCTGGTAGGTTCTTCTCCATAAGAATGACATTTTGGAACCGTGCAACTAGAGTCAGTAACATTTTGAAAGTGCCTGTAAAGGCCTACTCGAAATAAAAGCTTTTTCATTTTGATTTTGATGAAGGTTGCGCGATGGGGTGCTGTCTATTATGATTTTGACGTTTAAAAGTGCTACATTGCAGTCTAATTTGAATAAATGACTTTGGATTTTGCATAATATTCAGCTACAAGAAAACAATACATGTCTCAACGTTTCTAACATATGTTACTCTTGTGCAGGTGATCGAGCTCCCGCTGATGAACCCGGAGCTGTTCGTGCGCGTGGGCATCACGCCGCCCAAGGGCTGCCTGCTGTACGGCCCGCCCGGCACCGGCAAGACGCTGCTGGCCCGGGCCGTCGCCTCGCAACTAGACGCTAACTTCTTGAAGGTTAGATTACGAGATATATACAGTGATTTTTTGTCTTGTTATTTTATTTTTGAATGTATAAAATTAATTTTCGTTTCTGTTTTGTTATTAGTGTAAGTGATTAGCCGTGCTAATAATAATAAATAAATAAATTTGCAAATACATGTATACTATGACTAAATAATTGAAGTTTTAGTCCTAGTCAAATGATTTATGAAATCATTTAATTTGGCAACTGTTAATACATGTTTTTGCTTGTGACTGTACAGTACCTAGATCATATAGTCTTCTACTTTTGTATGATAATTACTTTAATGATATCTTTTTAGATACTTTATTATAAGTAGAGAATTAAAAGAACAATGTTTATATTTTATATTATAATTATAATGTTATATTATTATGCTGCCCGCGACTTTGTTCGCGAATAAAAAATGAATGGAAAATAGATAGTAGCCGATTCTCAGACCTACTGAATACGCATATAAAATTTGGTAATAATTGGTAAAACCATTTCAGAGGAGTTCGGTAACTGATATTGTGATAAGAACAATCACTTGTCAATATTCATAGTTATTTAGCAATTTATGTACTATCAACTATTAAAGTTTTCTAGTAAAATCATTTAGAAATTATAAGATTTTCTTTTACCACGTTAGTCAATCATACCTTTGTCTTCTTATTCCTAAAATATATTTCACACAAGATGCTAATAGCTGTCATTTCCCAGGTGGTTTCCTCTGCCATCGTAGACAAGTACATCGGCGAGTCAGCGCGTCTCATCCGCGAGATGTTCAACTACGCGCGCGACCACCAACCCTGTATTATATTCATGGACGAGATCGATGCTATCGGTACGTAACTACGTATACTGTTTAATACAGCGCAACTAGAGTCAGTAACGTTTTGAAAGTGCCTGAAAAGGCCTACTCGAAATAAAAAAAAAACCTTTTGATTTTGTTTTTTTTCATGGATTTTTAAAATCTAAATTATAATCAAAAGTCATTTATTGAAATTAGGCTACTATGTGCAATTTTTGAACGGTAAATGATAATAGACAGCACCCCATCGCTCACCCTTCACTTGAATGCGATTTTCTCCTTATTCCATGATTGGAATACATTCTTTTTTAGAGAAGGTTTACGGACTACTCATAGTATTATAGGAACATATTATAAAACTAAAATTGCCAATAAAAAGCCTCCACAGATAATTTCAACCTATCGATAAAACAAGTATAATACATATGTATGTATGATACAGTATAGTCTTATTTCATAGGTACCTTCAGTTTGAGTGTATTTGCTAGCTAGTTACATTATTCACAAAGTTAATTAAAAAACTTATGGTTTATACAGACCACGGTATCGTCATGAAATGATAATAAATAACCTATCTTTACTATTCAGGTGGTCGTCGTTTCTCTGAGGGTACGAGCGCGGACAGAGAGATCCAGCGCACGCTCATGGAACTGCTCAACCAGATGGACGGGTTCGACTCGCTCGGACAGGTATAACAGTTGAATATTTATCTGTATAGACATGATCTAATATTGAATATTGGGAATAAGACCCGTTTGTCGTCTAAAATATGTGTACAAGTAGCGGAAGGAATAACAGTGGTTGGTGTATTTCTAAATCAATGATCGGAAAAGGTAGATCATAATGGCTTTTCAGATTTTAGAGTGGATGGCCATTATTTGATTAAGAAAAAATGTAACGATCAATATAATGTTTAAAGACTATACAGCAATTAATTACATTCAAATGTTAAAACAGCTACGTAAACTAGTCGAAATTTGTAGAATTAAAAAAAGTTTGTTCCATCAATATGATCTACACAAAGACTCGAGCCGTCACTTACGAACTTTAACCATTTATCGTTATTTTGTAAATATGATATTTATTTAAGTTTTAAATGCAAATATTTTTTGTTTAATATAGTTTCTGTCACATATTGTACTGTAGTAGTTACATAATATTATATTCTTACAACGAAGTTAAGTCTTTCGTCCAGAAACTTGACATTCAGAAGCGATCATTACACCTTTACTAGCTTACTATAACGGATAAATAATGTTTAACAAGCATTTCATCACAGTTACGTTACATAACTATTTATTTCTACCATAGGTGAAAATCATTATGGCCACCAACCGTCCCGACACACTGGACCCTGCTCTATTGAGACCCGGTAGACTGGACAGGAAGATTGAGATTCCACTGCCCAATGAACAGGCTAGGTAAAAAAATATTTATTTATTTACTTACTAATAACTTAAATCTATCATTACAGGTAACTTAACCTAATGCAATAGACAAGATAACAATTACTTAAATCTAGGAACTAATCAGTACTTTCTATTAACTTATAATTCTATAGGTATATAGAAAGAAAGCGCGGTGAAAAGCGGTTCTATTCTATAGAAAGCGCGGTGAATGTATAGCGAACCCCGTACCCGTACCATAGGCAGATGAGGACGCTCCAGTGGTTTTAGCCAGTAAAAGTCCGACACACCCCCTCGTCAACCCCCTTGACAAGGGACAGTCCATGAGGATTTCCACTGGGTTACAAAACAAAAAAAAGATAAGATAGAAAGATAAGAAAATAATACCGGGCTATGCCAAAAAACGTTGTATATGCAATTGTACTGTTTTTACAAGAATAACAACAAAAAAGTTCGCTAGGAATACGACGTTATAAATAAAGCTATAGGATTTCTTTTTAAAATTAAGAACTAAGCTAGTTTTATTATCCGATTACAACAAGGTTTATTTTAATATCTCTTTTGCTTTAACTGATTTATCAACATTTACTAATTTTCCGTTACTATCTTAAGTCATCTTCCAATCTAATCAGATTCAGTTGAATGTATTTCTTTTTTTTTAACATTATTTTACTTGGAAATAGTGTTTTTCTTCATATTTTAATAGGTTATTTGTAGTATAAAAAAGAGTATAGTAAGCATGAATTTTATGATTAGTAATAACTTTACGTTTGTCTAATCTGTTTTTTTCATGTGGTGTCCAATAAAAAATATTCTATCTATCTATCTATCTAACTTTGAAAATATATCTTATTTACCTTATATATATTCCATAGACTGGAGATCCTAAAGATCCACGCGGCTCCCATCGCCAAGCACGGCGAGATGGACTACGAGGCCGTCGTGAAGCTCTCCGATACCTTCAACGGCGCGGATCTCAGGAACGTCTGCACTGAGGCCGGACTCTTCGCTATTAGGGCCGAGAGAGAGTATATTATACAGGTGTGTATGATTTAGTTCATATATTTTTTTTTCATTCATGAAATCGTCATTATAATTCAGTTGAAACTGTGATAGCCTAGTGGTAAGACCATAGGATTGCCAAGTCAATGGTTTAGAATTAAATATCACTGTTTCGGAAGGTACGTAAAAATGTGTGTCCTGCGCCTGATCTTTCCGGTCGTGTCGGATTACCGTCCCATCAAGCTATGAGAGTAAAGGAACAGTGAGCACCTGTGTTTCCACCCACGCTTGTGCACTATAACATGTCCTGCGTAGCTGGCTGGTGTCACAGTAACACTGGCCGCCGTGGCCGAAATCGGTCAGGAGACATTACATAATTTAGTTCCCAGTAACGTTTTCGTGCCAACCACAGTAACTCTTAGTTACGAGACTTGGCGAGTTCTGTACTCCCATCCGTTTGCCATCTCGGTTCACCTTCTAAGAATCCTCCTCACGGATGTAACTTAATATAAAAAATAATACTAAAACGGTGCTCCCACAGTCAAACCAATGAACTGGTTTTGTGGGATATTTGTATTACAAAAAGTGTATAATGAATCCTAAAAATAAATAAATAAATAATAATTCATTAAATCTAATTACAGGAGGATCTAATGAAAGCCGTACGTAAAGTAGCCGACAACAAGAAACTGGAGAGCAAGCTGGATTACAAGCCTGTCTAAATGTGTTCTGTTTTATATTCATGTGTATCGTTCATTTACTTGCTAATAAATAGTTATATACTAAAACATGTATTTCATTTTAAACTAGATATAAGCGTCTTCGCCTGCAGGTAGCCTTTGTGTTAATCCCAAGGAGCTAGTATACTATACCAATTTTATTAAAATTATATAAACATACATAAACACACACATACTTTAATATTAGTGTGATTACATAGCACACATCTTAAGTTTCTGGTAAATAAACGAAAGTAAATAATTATAACATTTTATTTATTACAACATAAAAACAAAACATTCTCATATTGTCACAATACTTAATACTAATTACAATATACAGCATTATTAACATATTTACATTCTTGGGTATCAAAATCGTATTAATTACTTAATTAAGAAGAACCTGCAATAGTAATCATTGTGGATACGCTCATTATTTTATTAATTTTAGTAGAAAAATCTTTTTAATAAAAGACTTGTCATGTGGATTTTTCGCCGGGATTATTAATTTTAATAGAAAAATCTTTTTAATAACAGACTTTTCATGTGGGATTTTATCAATATTTAAGCCATAAAATAAGAAACAAACTGTTTACTGCACGGATAGCCGAGTGGTATAGGTCACCACTGTGCGCGACGTGTCGCGGGTTCGATCCCCACGTAGGCCAGGAATTTGTGCGATCCACAAATGCTTGTTCCGAGTTTGGGTCTCTTTGTGCAATTTAATGTCCGTGAAACCTTCGCAATACAAGGATTGAATTCCTTAGAGCAAAAAGAAATACTTAATAAACTGATAATTAAATTAGGACAACACAAATAATATTTTTCGTCAACTCATCATTTACATAAGCTATTTATATAAAAACAATACATAGTAACAAACAAATACTGTTTAAAAAATGCCTTAATTATTACACATTCAAAAACTAACCCATTTGGGGTTTAAATTAAATATAGGAGCCTCTGAATAAACTCTTTAACAGTCGATACATACTCCCGATATCATGAAGTTCTGTTTCGATCGAGTTGGTACTTAAGTAGTCGATACTAGCGCTAATTCGTGCAGTGGTACAAGTTGGAACTACGCTCGATCGAGAAATATGAATTTTAAATCGATTCGGTTTGGTCACATAGTACCATCAACATAAAAAGTCGATTAACACTTTTAGATTGTCAATCGAACTGTACACAATCGAATTCAATAAATTACTGTAGTGCTATTAGGTAACGAAATAGGCTTGACACCTGGTATAGTTAAAACGTACTAAGCAACAATTCCTACATATCATAGAAAAATAATGACACTATAAATCGGTTTGTGTTTACCGACTTCTGATGCTGACTGTACTATTTTGGGATCGAATAAAAAAACAGAACCAAACTAGATTATAGAGTAAGGGGGTGGTACTACTTAATAAAGTCAGGTAAAGTTCCATTCTTTCTCGCCTTAGCAACATTCTCGAAATAACAAGAGAAATCAACATAACCCTTTATCTTCCGATCGCGGTCAAACTGCCTGCCAGTCGGATAAATATCCGACGTCGATTCAATCGATCGATTAGTATCGATATTCGAGTCGTTCGTTTCAATCTCATTAGTAGTACCTGACGAATAAATTTCCGAATCGATTTCATTCAGTAGCGTATTCGATTTTGATTGTACAATCGGATTGAATCGGACTGACGCATTCCGAGTTACAGTTTGATGTGGTATATTATTATGTTCATCTTCGTTTGTCGGTAAAAAGTTGAAATTTCTTATTAATAAAGACATGTGTGTGTTAGGTTTTGGTGTTAGGTTATTTTTAACGCAATACGATACGAATTCTTGTTCGATTTCTTCGAGCACAGATTGGCTGACCATTCTAAAGTTGGTCTCTTTTCTAAAGTTCTCTACTATGATTTGAGCGAGTTGTTTGTTAGTTTGCTCGTAACTGCCTTTCGCTTCTTGTATGCGCTTGTACACCCCGGCGCTGACTAGAACTAGGAACCTGAAATAATAGAAAAACACTTTTTTATCTTTTTTTCTTTCTCAACATTCACCCATCGCCATCTAGTCTCAAGTTAAGCATAAATAGCTTGTGTTATGAGTACAAGATAACGAATAAACGTACTTATATTTCTAAATACATACATACTGTAGATAAACTACACCCAGACACAGGTCAAATGATCGTGCTCATCACACAAATATTTGTCCTGGGTGGGAATCGAACCCACGACCTCCGGATTAGCAGTCAGGATCACTAACCACTAGACCAACAGGTCCATCAAAATCTATGCACAAGTATGTCTTTGATCCTTCTTTATTTGGAAGAGGTTTTTCTCCAGTAATAGGACAATTATAGACTGGTATTATTAATTATATTATTTCACAACAAAACCATTTCAGGGCTGCCAAAGCAAAAAATACTTGGCACAGACTAAACATTAAGATTTTTATCAAAAACAACAAATGGGGTTATAAGATAAATCATTCGACAACAATTTATGTATAAACACAAAATCTTGAACCCAAAGATGATTAAACAATAACAATAAATATTTATACATAACAAGGCAGACCTTATCTTACAGTTCAAATGGTCAAGAACCTGTCATTGTATTGATTATTAAATTACAATTAATTGGTTTAACACATACAATATAATTTTGGAAATTATCACATTTGAAAAAAAAGTGGTAAGTATAGGTAAAAAACTACAAGAGTTTAATGACATGAAGTTTGACTAGAATATTTTTTTTATTACTTTGAATTCACTGGCTTACACGGTGACACAGGCCCAACATGCAGAGGCCTTGTTGAGAAATTTAATCTAAAATGTTATGGGGAATCTATGTATATTTTTTTATTATTATTTTAGTGAATTTTATTGAAGGGTGGGCGATAGGGTGCTGTCTATTATTAAATTGACGTTTAAAAATAATAATTTAAATAAATTACTTTTGATTTTGATTTTTACACTGACAGTAAAGTTTATTTTCAAAACAGGTACTATTGTTTAACAAACAAAAAGAAGTAGAACTGAAAACAAATGCAACTACAAAATATGGGTTTACCTGCAAGACTCATCCAGCACAATGGGTCCGTGTATCTCGGGGGCGGCTATAACAGGCTCCGTGACCGCCGCACTGATCGTGGGGAATGCCTTGTACACACCCTTCACAAGGTAGTTGCCGAGGCATCTCGTGCCAGTCTGGTTGCCCAGGTATTGTGCTGTGGAGGATAAAGGTATTAGGTAGGTTTAGAATTAATGTAGTATTAATGTTGTTGATATGATGATATTATGAGGGTTCAACTGTTTCCGGGGCAACGATGTAATACTTATAGAGTGATTTGTTGCAAGATGTATTTTAGATTTAATAATTTCAATTCGATTTAATATTTTAATTGTGTTCGTTTGGTGTTATATGTTTTTAATGTTTCTATGTTTCAAACACTTTTGCATGCCACATAGCTAAATATGGCTAAACTTGTATCAACATGTCATCTTATGTATCTACCCATATTTGCAAAATAAAGTGTCTTATCTTTGACATAATAGATCTTTTATCTATATCAAAAGTATAATTTAAGCCTATGGGGGAGGTCTTTGCAAAATGTTCACAAATTTCAAAATGGCGAGCAATATACACTGAGAATCTTTAAAATCTGATTTTCCACAATATTTAAAAAATAACATATTAACAATTACATTTAAAAAAAAAACCATAAAAAACAAAACCAACTCACCATTCCTCAACTTATTAACATCAAGACCGAGTTGCTGGAGCCTCAACAACTCATCCTCATTATTCAAGCTATGATCGACAGTTAGTTGCACTACTCTTAGCACAGCATTATCATCAGTCCTGCATAATAAGGCCCTGGTGTCCCCGACGTGGGCCACGAAGAGTTTGTTGGCGTGGACCAGTGCGATGACTACTGCTGCACCACCGGAGAGATGTACGTCGATCTCCTTTAAACGGGCCAGGATGTTGTTGTTTTGTGTTATCTGGTGGAGAATAAGGATTTATGAATGTAGGTTAATTGTAAGGAAGAAACAAGGTTTTTAGATAGGATAACTTAGGTCAATTTAACTATAGTAAGAAATTGCATCAATGATCAAACCTTCCCTATATGTGAAGAGGCCAGAGTCCGCAGTGGGATGTATACAGACTAGTTTATTATTATTTTGTAAAAAAAAAACTGTCAAAAGTTAAAGAACTTGCACAAAATATAAAAAAAAACTGTCAAAAGTTGCCAAATTAATGATGCCTACAAATTCAGTATTATTATTTAAATAAAGTTACTAAGATACATTTTTTAAGGTTAAAATACAATGGACAGCACCCAGATTCGCCCTTCACCAGTTCCTAAGTATTCTTCATGCGGGAGAAGAAACGCAAGCTCCCAGAAGCTACTGTCAAACCACTGGTATTTATTATGGCTTGAACAGTTAAACAAGATCTACATGTAAACAGTCCTTAAATAGACTAAATAAAACTCTTTTCATGTTGTTGAGTTACAACCAGGTATCAGAGTTTAAATTAAACCACCCTGTAAGTCTTTCGCGTAACTAAACACACCCTTGAAAAACTGTCAGTTGTGCTAGTTTTGTCATTATATTCCTTCACCATTGTTAGCATCTGATAATTACATTGTTATACACACATTGAATTCGAAAAGGCATTGTTGCATGCCAGGATTCGAACCTAAAACCTTTGGTGACATCACTAGGCACAAAATACATTGAATATAACAGATACAGCATGATTTAATTAATTCACTTTTTAATTCACTCACTGTCTCTGAATCCTGAGCATAAATAAATGAAAAGCCAGACTGAAAGAGAAAAACAAGAGATATACTATAACTATTTGAAAGTTTAAGGTGAATAATAAGATATTCTACATTCATATGGTGTGGTATTTAAGGGCTACACAAACATACACTTTATTGCCGACACAGCACACACAGAATCTTTTTTATCATCATGAGTATATGTTACATGGAAACAAATTGGAATGCATATACACAAAGAGTAGATGTTATACATCATCATCATCAGCCTATCGCAGTCTACTGTGATTTTATACATACAAGTTCTATAAAATCAAATATTTATCTATGGCTTGTGTCCGACATGAAAGAGTCTATGTTTGTGCCCTACCAAAGAGTATTCTATCTACATAAATAAGGGTAGGTACCTGTGTATCATTTAATGTCCTTAACTGGTACTGCAGACTGGTCCTCTCGGCTATCATGCCATCATAGTTCTCTGCATAAGCCTTTTCTACTGATATGAAAGCATTCCTGCAAGTTTAAATAAATTAAGTTAATATAGAACATAGTTAACATCAACACAAAATTACCTGTATAAACAGTTTTTATAGATTTATTTTTAAAGTAAAGTAACGTCTTTCTTTAAGCTGATTTTTTTTTTTTATTTAGTCTGTCTGAGATCCCAGTAATGGGCAAAGGGATATTTATGCTGATGACATTAGTCAGCAAATTTTGTCAAAAAAAATGTTTTTTTTGTCTCATACCTCAGTCTTTCTCTAATCTCCTCATCAGTGTTAGCTGAGGGTGGCGGGAACAGGATCTCCGCGGCCATCCTCTGCATGATAAACCTTGCAGCGTCCAGCCCATTGTGTGGCTCAAATACTCCATAGAGAGAACTGTAAAAATAAAAATATGCATGACTTAAGTGATACTTCCTTAAATTTCTTAATATATTGAAGTGAGTGGAAATTTAAGTAAAATGATAAAATAGATGAATAGGTGTTTTGGGTTAATAAGAGAAACAATAATATCATGGTATAATAAGCATTGAGGAAAGCTCAAACCTTCCCTATCTAGGAAGAGGCGAACGCCCAGTAGTGAGATGTTTATAGGCCACATTATTTTGTATTCATTAAAATCCTGTCTATTATTTACAGTTTAGGATGTGATAATTATTTGTGTGTGTGTGTGTGTGTGTGTCATCTGTAAACATGCAATCCTAGTTTATTCTATGACTGTCCTTCAGTTTCTCTAAGCTACTCGCCATGCAGTGAAAACAATAACAAAGATTATATAAATCAACACGCCTCTACAGATACACTGCTCAATCGAACATATGTGTCTTCAAAGTTGCACCAGAGCATATTATTAGACGGTATCCAAGTCGGAAAGTATGGTAATATGAGAATGGTAATCCTAAAGGTAAGTTAATTATCGTGTTTTGTATACAACAAATAAGTAAACTCACAAATTGTCTTCAGTTTGGCAATAAAAACAAAGATAGTCATCCGTAGTATTCGTATTTCCACCGCCTAAACGGGAGAAGTAGGACGCAACGCACGTGTTCTTGCATTTTGGCAGGTCGTCGGTCCACGGCCGCGCTATCATATTAGTAATTTAGCACAATGAACTTCTAAATAATAGGAAAAAGAAAGACAATAATAAAATCACCGTGTTTTCGTAACTTGATAGTGATACTGAATGACAGTTCTCAACTGACAGCAGGCAGATAGGATAGGAATGTCGCAGATTATAAACCCTGCGCAAAATCGGAATAAGGATAATAATATCATTCATGGACCTCGTCTTATTTTATCCCTATAAGCTTCGAAAATGTGCATTATTTTAATCAATGTAGTAATATTTACAAAGTTTAGATATACTTTGGTATAGATACGTGCACTTCAATATTGTACTTATCTTATCTGACATTATACTTTTGTAAAATAAAAACCGCAATTTCCTTTCACACACAGTATATTATACAATTAAACTTACGAAAATAGACGGGGTACAACATAAGTTACAAGTTATTATTGTAAAAGTTATAATATAACTTTGATAAATAAAAATACTTAGGCTCTTGCTTGGATTCGAACCTGCAACATCGTGCATACAGCATATGAATTCGTTCATTGAACCTCCAAGCGATATTTTAATGTAACTGATAGTCGCATAATTATAAATTTCTCGTCAATGAATACTTTCTGAAATCGGTTCAATAGTTTCTGAAATTAGCTACCACAACGTATCTTACTTTACCCCAATAAAATATTGAATACAGTGGGACATTAACAGGCCAATACCATTCCAGCATACGCATTCGTTTTATTTTATGTAGCTAACTTTATAAAAGCAAGATGCATTTCTTTTAGATACTAACATGTATTTAATTAGGTCAATACACCATTTTCACAATAATATTCTATGACTATTATAACTTGATTAGTTTCTGAAAGAAACTTCAATCGACAGTGGCGCCAACTGACATGACATGCTTGTTTTGGCCTGCTGACATAATTCCAAGCGAATGCCGATCACCGACAAAACTTTGTTTCAATGAACTTTCCGGAATGTATCAGCTAAACTCTAGCAAACCATGTCTAATTTGAATGACTAACATTTTTAATGATAAATAACAGTATCGATGATTAACTTATCTGTTATATTACTATATATTCATCATGAGTTTTATCGTTGCACATGTCGCTAAACTAGTCTCAAATTGTTTAGGTTTGACAAGCGGTTTTGAATTTTATACTTCTAGAGATAAGGTGGTGTTTGGCTAGATAATGTGTCAGCAATTATGGCCTACACACTTTGGTTATAAAGGCCGGCCCATGTGTTAACCATGCTATTTAAACTATTCAAGGTGATTAACAATTTAAATCCTGCAATGTTTGATCATTTTATACAAGTCATTTTCAACTTGTGACCAATAAAGTTCAATGTCTGTATTTTTAGTGTTACTTATGTGTAAAGTTGTGACTGAAATGTTATTTATTGCACAGACAGACAAGTCATGTTGCTAAGAGGAAGTAAAATATATGCTTATCATAAAGGTTATGAAGACGAACAAAGTAAAATGAAAGTCCATTTTCCTCGATCAAAGTTTAATGTTCTCTCCACATACCAAACTCTAATCATTTACAATTTTTGCAATTTTTATAATTTTATTTCTACAATGTTAGCTCCATAACCTAAAGAGCTACCTGTGACTAATGTTTTCTTTTAAAATCTATTTTTTAGAAAGCAAACCGTTACTTCGGACTTGAATCAACAACTTTAGAAAATATTATTTAAAAATATTATAAGGTACTTAATACCTTATTTGCTATACATATTATTATATACTCTATGATTTCCTGGTGCACTGTCAAAAATAATGTATATGTTATATACTTTTTCATATAAATGTAACCTATATCGCCAATATCTCAACAATAGGTTCATTTCAACACTTAACTAAGACCTATTATAATAGAATAGACATGTTTCATATCCCATTATGATGTATGTTACAATATAAAACTAAAAGTAATGTATTAGTGCATGGCATAAGAGTTAAGCAGTTTTAAATCAGGATGGTGGAGGTTTCCAAAGTCACTATCATGAAATTTAAAAAAAAACCATTAGCATACAGTGTTCCTGTACCAACTTAACACATTCACAATTTACTCAAATGAATAAATATAAAAATTATAAATGAGAGTACATTTATTTAGGAACACAATGTAAAATAAAATGAGAACTATTTGAGACACCTCTGTGGCTTTGGAAACCCTAATTCACTGGGTGAGCATAATTAAAAACTACACCATTGTGGCCGACTCTAAAGTTTAATCGGTTTTTTTATCTGCAGCTTTGGTTTCTGATTCTGGTTTCTTTTCGGGTTTTTCCTTCTCCTTTTCCTTTTCTTTCTCCTTCTCGTTTGTGATCACTTCCTTGGCCTCCTGCTTCGATGCCTCATCGAAGTTGCCGACTAGGTTAGGGACCTCATCGTCTTCGTCCAGTGGTTTCGGCGCGGCGACGCTTGACGCCAACCTCTTGAGCTGGTTCAGACCCTCCGGACCGAGCTGACTGAGGATACCGGGGAGCATCTCGGCGATCTGCTTGTTCTCGCCATGACCGGTGATAGCAAAGGTGTTCGCCGCGAGGGATGCTTGCGCTTTCGGGTTGTTAAAGTGTATCACTGTACCGTCATCTTTGATCATATTCACCTCCTCGATGCCAGGAATAGTGTTTACTGACAACTTTTTGAGCGAAGATTGCAATTTCTTGTCATCTGTCGCCGCGGTAACGTGAACAACCTTTTTCTTGCGTCTCGGTGTGCCCTTACCGCCGATGCGGACCTGTGACTGCAATTTCTTTAGCTTTTCGGTGTTCATTATGTTATTTTAATACACGTTGCCTGTTTATCAAAACACGGCGCACTTTTTAGCGTAACTATTTATTCAATATGCACCGTGATCACACAAGTTTTCCATGTAACTTGATCGTACGCACGTGTTTTGAACACCGGTTAGTTACAAAGGGAAAATGGTGGATTTGAGACAAGTTATTTCTGATTTGCTCTTCTTGATATTGGCAGCACTGTCCGGTTTTACGTTCCGTTTCACACATTATGCTGGTAAAGGATAGAGTTTTCACAATTCATTGAGGGTTTTATTGTCACTATTTACTAATAAATGGTATGTTTATTTAATAAATAATTTAATAATATAAAACATATTCTTACGTAGTGCTTAGGCTTAATGAAATAGTTTTTTTGAGAAATTATTATTCTATGACTCATACATTAATTGATCAACGTTATAAAACAATTATGAAAGAAAACGTCTTATATTTAATTAAAACGATTAATTTAAGCACAAGGTTAATTTATCACCTAGAGTAGTTTACATTTTTCGTATTTATTTGTGACCTATATTGAAACGTAAAATGTTGCTAATTTTAGAGGACAAAAGCGACATCTATGTATGTTAGCGGTACCAATTTAAACTTCTCAACACGATTTAGTTTAAAAGATAGCCGCCAGAGAGTCGTGATAAATAGAATCTAACGTAACAGATGGCGTTACTAGTTTGAATCACTCATTGCAGTGGAATAATAATTAATAGCGATTTGTACTATTAGATTTGCAGTATTGATAAGGGCCCTAGTTTCAATGGTTGTGGATGATATACTAGATAGGAACTGAATGTTCGACGGTACAAAATAACAATTATTCACTTATTCCTATTAGATAGGTACATTAGGTACCTACTACCATTAAGGTACTTTCATCGGTCACTTTTAATTGCGGCAATTTATAGTGTTAATCGACTTTATAACGCGATAATTATTCATGATAAATGTCATGCAAGTTACTATGTCGTATTCAAACAGTAGTTTTGTTAGTCTCCTTTGGGAACTCTTATTTTCAGTTATCTTCACTTAAAATTTCCTTTCATTATTTAAGTAAAGCGAGGGTTACCTACATAATCACAGTTGACACAAATCAGTCAAGAGAAAAATATTTGTACTTGTTAATAAATTAGGTTTTTAGGGTGGACACATAAGGAAGAGATAATGGTTTTAAACATGGTTATAAGATTATGGCAGTAAATGTTTGTTTGTTTGGTTTGGTAATAATATTTGTTTCGACATTTCAATACTCAAAACTCAATATTTTATTGCATTCCACAATGTAGGCTTAGGTGGTAAACATAGCATAAGTAACAATCATTTCTACTTAGAGTAGTCAGTTAGGTTCTCAGGTTTTGTCGAATCCAGCGAGCTGAAAATAAAAATACCTATGCATAAGTAGATACATTATAACACAAACGAAAAAGTAATGTAATTATCCTAGTTCCAGAATATTTTATTTCATAAAAAAAGAAAAACAAAAATACTTGCACCAAATAAGTAGGTACGATTAGGTGATACCTAATCTCTGTTCCCGTTTGGTCCGCACATTAGGAAGCGAAGAATTATTTCAGGTATTAGTCGATAATCCGGCACACCCTTCTCCTTCCTTCCACGAAAAAAGTCCATGAGGATTTCTTCCGGGTCACAAACAAAAAACTAATTTTACGAATTTGTTGTTGCTTATCAGTTTCCAATAGTTAATTGATGCAGTAACAGCAGACACACTCACAAACAAACACATTCTTAAACACACACATTCATTTTTAGTGAAAAAGATATAACTCTACTTTATGCACATGTATTTTAATAAGTTTGTAATCTACACTGATGTTAATTGAATTGTTTATATTCTTTGTTCGTTTGCATTAAGACTTGCTAAGCTTTTATCTTAAAATTAATGTAACTTAATTTTAAAAGACATATTTTTGTTACAATTTTTAAAAAGAATTTATTATTTCATGTTAAAATAATAGAAGTTTCCAGCTATATATAAGTTAAATAATTATGAATTGATTCAAGGAAGTAGGTATAGCCAGGTGATCTGTGGCACACGTTTCACCTCATTCAGACACCACTCTCTATGTTATGAACACCAAATTAACTTTGTAACTTATTGGTAATAATGATAAAGTAAAGATTTATATATTATAATTATCAAAAAAATCCTGTGAAATTAATGCCTTTGAATGTGATCAAAGCATTCCAAAGCTTTAGGCTGACCCGTAGCAACAACTATAATTTTTGGAACAATGACTGTTAATTTTCCTTATTTATTTTATGTTCAATAAATTCCATCGAAATGCCGACCAGTTTTAACGTTTATGATACACATTACTATAACAATTCACAAAAATATGTAAGCTAATAGTATTTATCAATAAACGTGAGTTTCACAAAGAGCTCTCAGCAACGAAAATAAACGCCAATCATCAGTAAACCAGTGTTATTGAGACGATAAATATTTATCTGATTTTACTAAATGGACTCCAAAATGGTGGACTATAAAGCTGTCATCGGGATCCGTTCGCGCCATATTTTCAAATGATGTGGGGTTGCTAGGTGTTAGTGAATTTTTTAAAAGTAAAGTTTAAAAGTATTTTTTTGTTAGATGTGTTAATTATTTTTTATGTATAATATTTTTTCGAAACAATTTAACTTAAGTCGTATTTTTATCTTGCACATAAACACTTTAAATAAAATAAAGTGCCTGTAACATGCGCGATCAAAATTAATAAATAACTATCTACATTTTTGCAATAAAGAACTGTTGCCATTTAAATCAAATTTATTTAAATGGCCAGTCCATTTAAATAAATTTTATTTAGGTACATTTTTAGTTTAAAATATGAAATTAGGGGTAAGTGTAGATTAGCTATGCCATCTCCATCCATCGAATTGCGTTTAATAAGTAATAACGTGCAAAATCTGGAAAAAGGACAAGGCCTGGATAAGGACAAATGGAAGAAGAGTGGTGAGGCTACAGGATGAGGCCTTTGCTTTTCAATACAGACAAAATGACAAAAAAAACCCATAAAGTTTATCCTTAAAAATTGTAATCTGACAACCCTACTGTCAAGCAATCCATCCGCGCCGTCACTTCAACAATACCTCAGTTAATATGAACGCATCTATTTTATATTAGGTTTCGCTAAAACGTATCCGAACGCGTTCGCGCACTTATCCGCCGCGATGACAGATGTATGCGCGGGAAGAAAAGTGCTCTGAGAGAGATTATTTATCTAATTACTTACAGATTTTTTGTACTTATTTTAACATATTATAAACTGTTAGGGTGAATTTAGCTTGTTAATTATGTTAAAAACGTGGTTTATTTTTAGTATAGTATCTGTGTTCATTTATTTTAATGAATAGGTAGATGATTATAGTGAAATAAGTATTAATAAGAATTACTCATTTTTGCCGTATTTTTATGAAGAATGTATGTAATATTGTTTTGCATAGATTCTTCATAAAAATATCTGATGAAAGTTTATGTTCAATTATTCACGCGCGTAATAAGCTCAAAACGCATAGTTTCATAGTCATAATCAGAAAAAAAGTATTAAGATCATAGTCCACTATCTGAAACACAAATCTTAAAAAGAAACTATATCACTATCAACGCACGCAAACAAAACACGCATTATCTATTAAAACAACAAATTAAAATTCAATTAGTGCATCTATTTACATAAAAAGCAATCGTTGTGCGAATCGTTTGCATGATAACTTGTATAAAAACTGCGTGTAATAAGTAGCTACTGACAAATTGGATCGCTGTTTGTATGCTAATTAGTTTTAATTTGAATTAAAAGTAGGTTAGAATTAGCAATACTAATAGATAGCAAGCAGTCTTAGTATTCATTGAGATATTTGACATCTTGTCTCGAGGTTTGTGCAGATTTTATTTTAAAACGACGCTCGCACTATTAAATTTAATCTTATAGCGGGGTGTTTCACAGACATTCAATTCACATGCACAAATACACATAGAGTCAGAACAAGCATTTGCGGATCACACAAATTCTTGTACTCCGCGGGGATCGAACCTGCGACACGTCGCGCACAGTAGTATTTGGCGTGGTGACCTATACCACTCGGCTATCCGCGCCGTCGAATTAATTTATGTTTGAAAACTTTATTTCCGATACAAATACATATTGGTGTTTCATCTAAATTCTAGAAGAGCTCCAAATTTCGTCACTCGCTTTGATCAAATTAATGATTTAATTTATAAGGCCAGAAACTGTATTTGAAAACGTTTTAATACCACGGCTTTAAACTCTATTTTACTTTAAAATAATGTGACATGATTATTTAAATGTTATTTACTTATAGGTTCATTTAAAAGAATGTTAATATCTTGAATTTCCTTATCTATAAAAGTATAGCACTTCTCATCTCCGCTGTACCCGCCTGACTAATAAACTAATGCATTTATATTTAGTTCCTGTTACCAGTTTATTGCTTTTTTATAATCATATTTTAGTGCTGTTACGATTTGCTGGTATGCGTTATAGTTTAGGAGATAGAGTACTCTTTGTCAGTAAATGGATATTTGAGTTAGAATTACTAAAATGAAGATAAAAGACTGAAATTTTAAGGCTTTGGTATTCAAGTTTCATTTAGCGAATTTAAATTAAACTGGAATTGAGTTCGACCTTGCAAAAATTTAATTTTCCATAGCCTCGATAGAATAATCACAAAAAAAACACGTCACATGTATCCAGAATCATTCTTTTTTGCATAAAGACTTAAACTAAAAAACAAAATAATGGTAGGTACATTATATTACATTATAAAAAAAATAAGTACAATTCGAATTAAATTCGGGAAATACGGGAGCTATTTAAACTCAAATATTTTTGGTTGTGTAAAAAAACATAAAACAAATTGAAATTCAAGATGTCTGCCTCCTATACTACAATGGCGTATTTAGGTTTATTTTGAGTAATGATTTGATGGAGTATACCAACTAACAATGACGAGTGATGAGCACTAGGTGAATGTAAAAGCATTGAATAAATCATTTTCTGTTTGTTTATACTTAATACTAAAGTGATTCATTGAAATGGTTATTTTTATGACGCGTGAATTAGGTGGCCTGGTTATTGTAAGTAATGCAGGTAAGCGTTCTTAGGAACGTTAATAGTTAACATCAAGAAAATGAGCTAAAAAACAACAAACAACAGATCTTATTTGTATCCTTTATTTACTTTCCGCGACCATCTAGAACTTTTTCTTTGTTTTAAATACCAACCTAATTCAGACCGAACTCGACTAGGACATCCGTTCATTTCACATCCTAAACGGGTGTGACAAAATACACCAACACATTCCAATTCTGTCCCGTTACCACAGAACCGTATAAAAAACTTTTTTCCCCAAAACTTCAAACATAGGGCAACACAAAAAAGTCAAGCGTGTTTCCTAACAATCGTCGGTTCTTTTTTCGAAATTCACTTTTTTTTTTCTCTTGCCCCGTTCCGATTCATCAAAGACAATTCGTTGGGAATCTGTCGTTAAAACAATTATTGTTTAGCGTTATCATTCTGTCAAATTTAATGTTTTCTTCGTAACAGAAATAGTTTTACTTAAATGAGCGCCTTTTCTATCTCATTTGGTGTTTGAATGATATTGATTAGGATTTAACGATAAGGGTGACGATTTTAATGGTGTTTTTTCGTTTGGGTTTCCGACTTGTTGATATTCTGATGAAAGACAAATGATGTGATACTTACTTCGGTTTATTTACGAAAAGAATCTATTAAAAAAAGTATCAACAGTAATTATATTAAGATTTTAACATAAATGTTTGAAAAACATAATTAGTTTCCGAAAACGCGGAATAAGGGTTCACTAATGCATAAAAGCATGAAACTTTTTGCTAAACATAATTTATACCCGATTCTAATCCGAGATTAAAATATAATGTTGCGAGTTAAACCTTTTTCTTGACGCTTTAACTAAAAACATAGATAATAACACATGTTAACGATTTCGAGATAAGTTGCGTTCATTAGTTATCTAAACAGGTCGGATTAAGTGGATTAACTTTGAACGCGACCACCCGTACGAAAACAGCTGTCAATTTAGCGGCCATTTTGAAGGTTTTTTTTTTGTTTAATGGGGCAAAGGTAATAAATTAGCGAGCTTAGTTTGAGACTAGATTTTTGCTAACTCTCCGATTTTTTTCTGACTAATTTATTAACTTTATGTTCACATGTTAAAATATCAGGCTGTAACTAAATATTTGAAAAAGAGATTACATCTATATTAATGTTTTTATCCAACAATTGCCTCTTCCCATGTAGAGAAGGAACATTTGTTTAGTCTGAGATACTTACTGCATTTAATGTATGTGCATAATATCAAATTACAACTGTCTGTCTGACAAACCGAAATCTCATCCTTGGAGACTGCGAGCTACCATTCTAGCCAGCAGCCAATCTCACTGAAACAGTTTCAAAAACATCAAATTATCACTTTATTAATATTGATATTTCTAATTTTTTTTAACTAACAACTTCCCCGTAACATCAGTTTAACTTAACAAATAGTTCTACAAAGTATAACCGATAGTTTTTGTGACATTACTCATAGTTAAATTCTTAACCTCAAATTAGTTTCGGGAATGTGGGTGTTCGCACCGTCAACGGAACGAAAAAAACATAAGGCGTAAAGTTTAGAGGTTTTAACAGCTGGTTTAAATAGAAGAAATTATTCTAATACCCGTATAATTTGGGAATTAATTGGTAGGAAAGAATGTGACTGCATAATGTTTTTAAATTTTCGCGACTTGTACCTACACATATTTTGGACGACAAACGGGACTTATTCGCGATATAATTCGATATTTCTTTTCTCCCCACGTTTCGGTCGAGTTGCACCGACCGTGGTCACGGGTGGACAGATATGATAACAATAAGATTATTAACTATCATTATTATTAAAGTTTAATTGAGATGATATCATCGCAATTATACTTATTTACTTCAGGTTTACAAATAGCTAGATAGATCATCATCATCTTAGCCGTGGTACGTCCACTGTTGGTCATAGGCCTTTCCCAAAGAATTCCAGAAAAACCGGTTAAAAACGGCTTGCATCCATCGTTTTCCGTAGCTACATACTAAGCATTTATTCTAAAATTCTAAGTAAACATACAATCTCTTTTCCCATTCCGAAAAACCTCTCACTGTTACTACCCGAAGCAAAACTAAATAAGGGTTAAACTAACACAGAACAAAAACAATAGCTGTGATAAAATAAAATAAAATGGCTAGAATGTTTCGGAACAAAATTCAATCTTAACGTGTAACGAGCTTCGGGGCCTATTTGTGAAAACAATATGAAACAACCTTTTTGAAACAATTGGGACCGATGTATATTGGGGCTTGATACACTAACACACCAAAACTTATGTTTTTTTCTGTCTGTAGTTAGCAAACAGAAAAATGTATTAGAATTAGGTACGATATATAAATTTCTAAATGGATCTACTAGACTAGGAGTAAACTAATTGGATTTAGGGACTAAGCATTAAAGCAAATAGAATCGTTTAAATATTTAGAAGTGACAAGTGTAAGTCGTACGATTTATCGATAAAAAGTGTCATTTACATATAGTAAAAGAGACTACAGTACATAGCAAATACTTACCTAATTTATATTGCATGTCCAAATAACTTAAAATTAAACGCCTTCTAAAACTATATTTTTATCAGGTTCCAAAATCGTGACAGTAAATTTATATTCACCACCTAATGTAATTATAGAATGCAATAAACGATAAGAATATGACTTCTGTAATCTTTTATTTGAACTTTGGTAACGCAAGATACGGCTATATTTCTTAGTTTTTTTTTTAATGTTGGTATTACATTTTCAGCTTCCATTCTTTACACATTCAGCTTATTAATCGTTAATACCTATTCATTCATGTGAATTGCCGATTACATTTATAAAGTATTTCTTCCATTTATTGTTTCAATACACGATTATTTTAAACAACGTCTATTTTAACCTTACTGGTGTTACAAACATTCTGCTCTTACCAATAAGGGTCAGTTATTTATTTCAATCAACACACTAGGTAACCCTACTCGAACTGTCTTTGAGAATCGTTCTCTCGTTTGTTTTTTCGCCAAAAATCTTTTGCCGTTTCGTTCTAAATCGATCCGTTGGGAGCAATATTCGTTCAACGACCGTTCAAAATATCGAGGGTTTCCGAACGGATTTAAGCGGCCAATAGGGTCGTCTTTGTTTACATTTTTATATTGCTTATGTATAAGTTTTGTCCGTGGTTTCGGTTGAAATTGTATTAGATGTTCGTGTAATTCTTTTGTGCTTTAGTATTTTCAGGAAATTAAAAGGTACTAATATCATCGAGGTTACCAATGCTCGTTTATGCAAGAGGAGAGATCAAGGCTCCATTAATAAAATCGTTGCCTTGTACCTAAATCGGTTGTTAAGATGTATGGTTAACTTAAATTTATCTAAAATTAACGTAGGTAGAGATCTCTTTTCAAATCTGTGGTTAGAAACAACCTTTCAAAATCAACTGACCATCTAATAAAGGGATTACGATTGAATATACTGTATAGTTACCAGTCATAAGTCTTCTCTTAAGATATTCCGAAACTTCTTACCATCTCATCCATCTCAAAACAGCTTCTTTTCCCAATTTCAAGTTAATTTCCTAATGCCTATTCAACACTAGTTACATAGCCTAAAGTTTTTGGCCCCGAAACAACAATATTAGCCGTTATGACAATATTATTGTGTTTCGACATGCAAAATAAACTTGAACTTAAAAACTTCCACAAACTTAAGACATTTCTATTTTGAAACTAAAACATTTTTACACAAGACTTTTTACTGTGGACTATCGAATTTTTATTAGTTTGCTCTCCAGTCTATTTTCTTTTTACTGCCAACCGACATATTGAATAGAATTGGCGCGAAAGTGCGTTCCGTTTTGGTCTCATTGTGTTATACATACTGTTTTAATTTTTTTTTTATGACGATAACAAGTGAATGCTTATTTTAAGACTGTTGAAACTCTGATTGTAGACAAGAATTTAGCGACAGTATTGTAGGTACTGGAAGATAGAAGTAGGTTCGATCAAAATTTTGATCTTAACTAACTTTTTGTTTTTACCATCTCTGAAACATATGAAGTGCAATAAATAATATTAAATAATTTAGTATTGAAAATTCCACAATGACTATAAATGGCAATCCATTAATTACACTTTGGTAACAGAGTCTTAATTGCTCAAATTCGTATCCGTTCCATATAACCTACTCTTTCACTATTTTCCTTGATAGTAGGTTTTATTGCGTATAGTATCCCGCATTTACTATTGAAAGCGAAAAACACTGTGCTGTGGCTAAACCATTGTCCAATGTCTGGGTACATCCAGCCACAGAACAAATGATCGAGCTCATCACACAAACATTTGTCTTGGATGGGAATCGAACCCACGAACTGTATTGTAGTTAGGGCCAGACTAACCACCAGACCAACAGGCCCGGCGTGTCAAAAGAGTCCCATTATTATCTGTCTTCTAATTATCTAATAACACTAACTAAAACAGCGTCAAATCTCAAGCCCCAATCGGACCGCACCTCTCCGTGGACGAATCTATCGCTTTAGGATTTATTATGTCTGTAGAAAATTGCTCCGAACACATAAACCTTGATTGTAGTGTCGCCTTACTTGTTTATGTCTTCAGAACCCATCGGGGTTGGGTTTCAGCCAATTATTGTTCTTACTCATGTTGCTTTTATGGTTCCACCAATTTTTTGATTTTGAAACTGACTGACTTGGTTTTCCTTGTCATAAAATCGGATTGATTGTTGTGATGTAACTATATACTACATTTATTTAACTACATACATGTGTGATTGTGGTTTTGTTAAATTAAACATAGAATGCTGGTTCTAGTTATCAACTATAATAGGAAAGTGTTGTGTCCTTTTTTCATTAAGTATGTCTAAGTATTCAGTAAGTTACATAAATGATAATTCCGTAACATTAAAAAATAGAATGCCTATGTAATGTTCATTTAAATGGTAATTATGTTTTCATGTTGTTAATTTAGCTTGTAAGATACTTAAATTATAAATTTCCTCTCCAAAGTATTATTGTTACTCTTGCTGTGCCCTACAGGGTCCATGATTGTTACCTAGTTATGCTATGTTTACCACCTAATTTCTGCAAGTTTTTAACCTTTTAATGACTGAATAAAAAAAAACGAGATTACAGTTCTTAATGAAACAACATCGTAGTTTCTTCCAAAACGTCTTCCACCCAAGATCTTCAAGACAATATCTACAAAGTTATCTTAAACGCTTCACATAAGGAAGCGTCAAGGTATTAGGCGATCCATATTGCCGCCAGAGGGAGACAGAGCGACTTAGAGCGAGAGGGAACACACAATCCATCGTCTTACAATCCCATTTCTGGCAAGTATCACTCCTTTAGCAAATACCTCCCACTCAAGTACATTCGTGGCTAGCGTTATAAGATTTTCTTACAATACCTTTGTTAGAAGTTATCTCTTTAAGCTCTTTGTTATTCTATCAAATAGGCTGAAATAGGTATCTATATTTTACGTAAGTTTAAGTGTAACTGCCGTTCTAAAAGTTATCAAGTACTTAGTCCTTATTTTTTATCGAGAATATGCCACGAGAGAAGATGTATTCGTATAGAAGGTGCGTTTTGATTGTATCTTACTAATTTTGTAAATGGGAAAGTTTGTGAGTGAATGGATGTTTGTTACTCTTTAACGCTGAAACGGCTGGACGGGCTATCTACTACAGTTTCTTACACGGACGGATTCGAGATAGATTAAATTTTGTGTTTAGAACCACAAATATATGTATTTTCAACTGTCTGTTTATTAAAAAAAAAACCCATTCTCATACAAAACGTCTTTCCCCTATCATCTCCACAAGTCTTTTCATTTCACATTTACTACCTAAGTCTTATAGGAAAGTGTTGTCACCTCGCCAGTACCAGTCCCGGGGGTGGCACTTATCTCCAGCGCTGGGCGACGTGGGGTGTGGGCAGGGTGGCAGTGGGCATGTTATTTGTTCCCCATTACCGAGCTGTTAGTATAAGCGGCGGGTGGATCGCGATGTGTGAGGAGTTAGCTTGAATTAATGGAGTATATGTATTTATATATTGTAAGAATTAAGCATCAAAATAACTCAGTATTAAAGTATATTGATGTACAAAGTTCGCTTTGTATTTATTACATTAGTAGATAAGTGTAGGGTGATTAAATTACATTGGCTACATTAGTAGATAAGTAGTAGATACGTATGGCGAAAAATCACCCAAATTGTTATTTGAAATGACGATCAATTCTGGTCCCTTCATGAGGAGGCCACAATCCCGCACTAATAAAATGAAACAAAATAGTTTATTCTGTGAATAGGCTAAATGTTATCTCTTTATTAAATATAACCTTGCTGGATTCGACATTTCTCATTTGCTACCTTGAGAAGAAACATCGAAACAAATTCAGACTAACATCCAGCTTTAGACTCTTTCAACCTTATAAAAGGCAACTACAAAAACACAATAATAATACTCTATTTCCCAACCTTTCTTTCAAAACAATATAACTACCAAAGTAAAGTGCGATTTCATCTTAATTAAATCCATTTACAGTTCCATTAATTATGCTAGGAGCAGAGTATTCTGCTCTGTCTCCCAGATTTTCGTATATGTACAGTACCACCCCTACTGTGTATGTGTGTGTGAGACGTGCACCACAGCTAAACGTGTCATTACCGTCGAGTTTGGTACAGGGTGCTGTTTGATTTTGAGAATACTGAAATTGGTGGAAAATTTTAGTTTGTGGTAAGCTTTGTTCAATGTTTTGGGATGTTGTAAATCAGGCATAGTTTATTATTCTTGATACTGAAATAACTTCCTACTAACATTTTTTATGTGCTCAATATCTTCAGCTCTTAACCTTATTAACAATGTAACTATCATTGCTAATAAAGCTTCGTAAAATTTGTTGGTTCTTTTGCGACTAAACTCGAAAATAAATACTTATCTTTATTCTTATTAGAATTTTCAAGTAATCATCTGTGACATAGCAGACTTTAACGATAAAAACTTAGCAAAAATTTACCTTAAAGGTAATAACGTAATATATCCCTCGTAACAAAAATACACCCTGTAAAAATACATCTGCATAGCACAAATAGCTTCAACATTCGCGCAATTCTCCTCTTTGTATCGACCAATGAGAGCGCTCCGTTCTATGTGTGTGTGAGCTGTACAAACTGGGTGGTTCCCTTTTAAGGGGGATACTAATTCTCAATTAAAGTTTAATACGACGATTGTTATGTAATTGCTAGAGGGTGGGTTTTAATGTCTTCTCCTTAAGAGGGGGGGGGGGGGGTGAGCTTGAGTTTTGAAGTTGTTTCAGTTCTATGTATATTGTGTGATGTGTTTTTGGAAGGCTTTATGCATGGGGTATGTAAGGGACTGATGATAAAATTGTATAAATGATTGTTGAGTAGGTGGAATCATTAGTTGATGCGTCGAAAATTCTCTGGAAGAGTGCTGATTCTGGAAGATTAGTCTTTTATGGACGATGTATGTAAAATAGTGAACATGCTCATATGTTTTTGTCTTCCCCGTATAAGCAGTCAAAGTTAGCTGAAATGCTGAAGTGGACTTTAATTAACCAATCAAATTCGATTGAGAAGTACACAACAATGGCGTCTTTGAAGTTAGTACTACTGATTCTTTTATACTTATGTGGTTTTATTCAATTCAAAGAATATGCAAAGGAATTGGATTGACATTAATCATCTATTTGAGATGTATTTCCTAAGTATAGTCGTGCTAAAATAAATCTCGATACTACTATAGATGGACTATAACTACATTAAAGAACTAAAACATACCTAACCATTCAATTAAAACTGAAACACTTTCATAAATTTAACACGACCAAATCAACTTCAACGATAGTAAGCACACCGAATTAACATTTCATCAAGAACAACATATTTTCTTTATGCAAAACACTGAAATTTACCTACAAACGGGAAATAACCGTAAAAGGGAAAAATTTTCGTCGCCATTTTTATGGCAGGGTATAAAAAAATTCTTTGGTGGATTATTGTAAATTGCATTATGCAAATAACCTCCTCTTAAAGGCACAATCCGGTTGTGGAAAATCAATAGAGCGTGTGAGAGCGGAACAGAGATATATATGACAGTGTGTTAGAGCGAGAGATGAGACCAGCCTCTTTCCTCTAGGTCTGGTGCTATGAAAATCTGATGCTGGTAGCTGTTTTTCACGATTTTCTATCTTATTTCCTTAAGTATTGAGTTGGAATTTGCTTGGTGATGGTATTGGCATATTTTAAGAATAAAGGTAAAAGTTAAAGGATTTTGTATTGTATGTTCAAGATGTAAAGTTTATTTTTGTTTGGTGAAGTTTAAGAGCAATTTTCCTTTAGTAATTGCTAGCGATTTCATAATAGTGATAAATGGTGGTCTGGAGAACATTTGTTAATTATTTTTATTGGTTGTTTGTTAACTTCAACTGTATTATGACGTGTTGGAGTTTTGATAGCCAATAATACGTCTGTAAAGATATTCTTGGTATTTACAAATAATATCTCGTTATTTTCTTTATAAAAATAATTAAGTTTTACTACTTTACAAGCCATTTTGTTTGATGGGGTTAAAGAAGGTGCTACTTACATCAATTTACAGAAATATTATTTAATTAAATGGAATAATAGAGTGACAGTAACCATTAATTTAATCTATGTCAAGAACAATCAAGAAGAGCGCAATTTATCTGATACTACTCTATAGTTTCAACAGTATAAAATATTTTCATTAGTACAGAGTTTAAAATAAATATTCATGTAAGGAATATTACCAAGGAACTACTGTAAAAATAAACTAAATTGTTCCTCTGAAAACTAAACTAAATTCAAATTAATGAAATAAATAAATTACCTACATTCATTTAAAAAATGTACGAATTTGCCTAGCCTGAGATAGCAGAGATATTTTTTTTCCAGGACTTTCACGCAACGCCATCTAGTCTCAAACTAAGCAGGGCTTGTATTATGAGAACTAGACAACTGATAATCATATTTCTAAATACATACGTGACATACTATTGATACTATCGATAAATTACACCCAGACACAGAACAAATAATCGTGCTCATTACACAAACATTTGTCCTGGATGAGGATCGAACCCATGGTCTCTGATATAGCAGTCAGCACCACTAACCACTAGACCAACAGACCAGTCAAAACAATTGCAATTCGTTAACAGGTCCTGAAGTCTAATATCGTGTATCTTTATTAATTTCGCATAATTTTGATCCAATTCAAGCAGTTTAAAATACATTATAATGTAAACAATACATCGAATTAAAACGTTTTAATAATACCATACCATGGTACCATAGATTGATGGTGTAACAACCCCACGGGGCCATGGGGGTCGCAATCAGAACAAATTGAGTTTTATCTCCACCCTCCATATTATGTGGGTATTTATGATCTCTATCTAATAATAAGCATTTGATTTTAATAGTTACAATTATTTGGTGTAGATTTAGTTAAGAATCATCATTTAATTAATTTTATTAGAACGTGTTTGTAGTGTTTTAACGCTGTTTGCTATGCAAACAATTACTTGTTTTCGTTGTAGATTTTAAAATATTTGTACGCTGAAACCGCAGAATATTGTAGACCTTATTTTATGTTAAAACTATAGTAATAGTGTTCTTCCCATTAAATGAACATTATTTTATAAAAAAAGCTTGAGAAAAGATGTGCCTACGATTAAAATAAATATTATATTACCTCATTATCTTTAGTTTCATTTCGACAAGAGGAACCTCTTACATTGATTCTCAGGCTGAAATAAGCTTATGCGATATACTCAGCTCATATTTCTTTTCCTTTCTTCCATTCTTTTTTCTTTTATAGAACCATACATGATTTGAAGATCTTTTAATTCACGGGAAAACTTTAAGAGAAGAAACCCAGTACTTTTTATAAAGATTTATACGGGGACACTGGTCGGATCCAAACGCCTCGTTGAGAATTATCTTACATGGAATGGGGCATCTACAAGGGGTCATCCATCCCTGCTGTATTGAAATTCAGACATGGACGGCCCAAGGTCCATATATTATTAATATTAGGACGTATATAGTATAGTCCTCCTTATCGATTTCGATAACGGCGACCCATGGTAAATTCACCTCCTAGCGTGAGCCCTGATGTGACTGGCGAAACCGAGTTTGGATTTAAAGACCCGGTCGCAAACACTGCAATACAACTGACCCGCATATATAAGGAAACGACATAGGTCAATCCTAATTCTATAAAAAGAAATATGTACATAGAAACAAAACAAAAATATAAATTCCAAATTTAAAATAAAGTAGCAAAATAAAATAATCTTACTAAATAAAACCTCCCTGAACATTTCTCCTTATCTCAACGAGTTACAAATTCATACAGTAACATAATACGATACATCAAAGATTAATAGCCGCATAGATTGATGGTGTAACAGGGTGGGTGTGATACTAAGTTAATTTGTGCGATGATTTCAACCCCCGCGGAGTGCTCCCTGCGGGCCTGTTCAGTAAATATAACGGTATGGCGTCTGTATCACGTAAGTAAGCTATACCACTGTGTATCTTTTTATTGGATAAAGTTTCATGTTATGGGTGATAGATAACTAAAGTGGGAAATTTAGATGTTTTAGGAGGAATCTAAGGTATTTTTTTTGAGATGTAGGCTTTTGGAAAATAGAAATTGATATGAACTGACTGGCCTGTTGGTCTAGTGGTTAGTGGATCTGACTGTTATACCAGAGGTTTTGTGTTCGATCCCCACCCAGGACAAATGTTTGTTGTATATGGATAAGTTAGAATTTAAGTATTGATGACACTTGCCTCTACCAACAACCCATCCATCCATCCAGCCATCTGTAGCAACAAATACCTGCTACTAAATTATATAGAATAAGGAAGAGGAGCTCAAAGTCTTGAAATAAAACAGAATACATATTTTAAAACAAACCAGAAGTCACCAATGACATTCAAAGTGAAACAAAGCGTCGCAAGTCAGGTGCACAATATCCCGAAGCAACACGGCTCTTAAAAAACTCAAATCAAATAGTAATACCCTTTCGATCAGGAGGTACAAACAAATTCTGCAGTCGTTAAATCTGCTGGTCTGCCGAACATGGACATGGCTGACGTTTTGACGGCATACGGGGGCATATTTTGGACGTACACGCTTTTTATTCATGAGCAGTCACAATGACGGTTAGTTGGAAAAAGGAAATGAGGAGAAACTACTTAATCATTATTTTCCTGCCCTTATCCCAATTTTTATTTGTCGGCGCAGCATGTCTCCTTCTTCCACAGGTTCTTATCTGACGTCTTAACACTTTTTGCAGCCATATCATCTTTTACACAAACCAACCATCGTTTCTTTGGTCGCCTTCTTCCCCTATGTCCATCCACATTCATGTCCAGCACCTTCCTTACCACGTGATCCTCTTTCCTCCGCATGATATGTCATACCATGACAGTCGGCTACCACGAAGTTTTCTGTTACCGGTGCCACCGTCAAACTTCCTCTTACATACTTATTTCTTACTCTATCCGCTCTCGTAACACCAGGCATTCCTCTTAAGATCACATCTTAGAGTATGATACTTTTTTACTTGCTTGCTTAAAATCTATAAATGAAAGCTAGAACTAACAATAAGTCTCTTCTATTTAAGTAAAGTACACTAATATGGCAACAAACCTTTTAACTACAAACATTCAATCACTGGACACACAAAAATGTCGTAACTACATAGTTCCAAAACTCACGGCCGTACTAATCACCAGCCTACTCAATTAATCACCAGTCTTCTCAATTAATCACCAATCGACACTAAAACGCGTGGGAAGGGTCCACAACACATTATTCAGTTTCAGAAATCAATACGTAATGAAGGTATCTGCATATTAATGGCATACACAGTGATGGAGCCGGTTTCCAAGCTAATGCTAATATCCATGAGAAATATATTTAGCAGCCAATTACATTATTAAGTTTGTAAATAACATCGGCGTCTGATGTTTTGGGTTCCGTCGTGTATTCGTCAAATCGGTTTTAATAAGCGAAGAGGATATGCATTTTGGTCCTTTTATACGAGTTTTTTAGGACCAAATTATGTTTCCTAATAGATTCATTGATTTCTTGCTAAATTAATTTTCGGTATTAATAATTTCTAGGAAATGGTAGGCAGATACTCTGAAGTGACAGAGACATCGATATTTAAACAAAAAAAAAATCGAACGTTTATTTTCTATTAAAGTCTAGAGTATTAAAAAATAATCTGTGTGATCCACAAATACTTTTCTGGTATCTTTGTGCACTGGAATTAAATGTCTATGAAACACCCCGCTTTACATATTATATGAAATTCCCGAGTGCGGGAGTCGTTTAAAAAAAGTTACTTCCAATAATAAGTCACCAAAAATATTATTAGTACTGCGGAACCAAAGACCAAACATCCTACTCTACCTTCACATTTTAATTGAATCAGAAACGCTCAGATAATTACATGTTAATCACTGCAATCACTCATAATAACGTCGGCTCTGAGCATTGATTCCCAATAACATCATCTTTTATATCAAAGCCTACAACTTTGACATACTACATTACTTTGAATATATTAGTAGGTATAATTTCGTGCTGTGGTTTTGTCTGTCTGAACTGATAAAAAAGTCTGCTATATGAGACAGTGATTGTGAAAATGGAGATATATAAGTAATCATGTATTTCTGTGGCACCATAGTTCCTAAACAACTAATTTGATAGGTTTTGTGCTTCAGCTATTTTGACTAATCAATCAAAGCTTTAAACTGTTCTATATAGAAAAAGGCCTAGTAGTAACACATTTACGTGAGATGGATTCATAATATTTATCGGGATAGCGGGTCTAGTTTCGGACCCAACCGGAGTCCTTAACCATCAGCTGTCGAAAATTCGAAAAGGTTTCCTCAGTTTAGCAGGTTATAAAGTATTGACTGTTGACAAACAAACAAATCGTTCTATCAAGTTTGATATTAACATCAATAATCAAGAGAACCCATTAAAACAGTCGATAATATGATTAACATAGTTTTACGTTAATTCGGCCTGTTCGAATATAAATCACTTCGACCTTGGGATCAGAATCAAATGTTTTCATTAAAGAGACAGTTGCGACACGTTACACAATGTTAGTTTAACGTGTAATAATAATGTCCGGACCGATTTCGGCCACGGCGCGGGCGGCTAGCGTTACTATGACACCAGCCAGCTACGCGGGACATATTATAGCTCCAAAAACATTATGCCCCTTTGACGCAGTCGGTTATAAGGTAGCTTGTGTTAAACTAGGGTGTCTGCTAACTCCATACCAAATGTCATCTAAATAAATCCAGCCGTTTGAGAATGAAAGAGTAACAAACATCCATCCATGCTTTCAAACTTTCACGTTTATAATATTAGTAGGATATTATCCGCTGCTAAAAACATGAGACAAATTCACTATTTCCCAAATTACGATTTAACAATGGATTCTGTGCCTTTTTCATTTGTCTAACTTGCCGTTATGAAGTACAGTTCAATCATGCCCAGTCGGTATTGTTTCCAGCCCTCACTAGGTACAAACAAATACACTTATCTTTCTACAACAATAAGTTCCAGTTTTAGTATAAAAATGTAATTTATCTCACCGCACCAGTCCGTGATACATATCCGTATGTTTACCAGGTCCTGTGCACACGGCTATCTTCACATTTGACTCGCAAACGCTGCTCGCGACTACCGATGCGTATCCAGCCACTATTTGGTTAAAGTTCGTTTTACAACTTCATAAGAGGGCTTGTACAATATACGGAAAGACGACATTAAATAAATAAAATGAATAAATATTCCACGACTTTCACACAACGTCATCTAGTCTCAAACTAAGTAGAGCTTGTATTATGAGTACTAGATAGCAGATAAACATACTTACATACTTCAAAATACATAGATATTGTAGATAATTTACACCCAGACACAGACCAATATGATCGTGCCCATCACACAAACAGTTGTCCTATGGTATAGCAGTCAGGGCCACAAGGCCAACAAGCCAGTCAAACGTTCAAACCTTTAAGTTGCTGGATATTTTGATATTTGTTATGGTGGGTTGTAAGATGGCTGGTAGGAGCAGGATGCGAGTGGCTGAAAACAGATCTCAGTGGCGTGCACTTGGAGAGGCCTATGTCCTGACTTCCGTCATTTTAAAGTTAGTAAGTACTGTTTAAGTTTTTGAGACAGATGGCGCTTTAGGCTTTGTAGAGTCTCGTTTGCACAACTGCAATAGGCGGAGGTGAGCCCCAGGTTTTTCTCGTATGTGACAAAATTCAGTATTATCTTACGCTTAGTAGTACTACGTTAGACTTTACTTAATTTTTGGAAGTTTAAAAATTCATAGACATAACTTATATAATGTAGAGACTAGAATTAAACTGAAATTAATTATTTTTATTTTTATTAGCTCTTTACTACACTATTACATACATAATTATACATTCAAGCTTATATCTAAGTGCCTCATCACTCTAAGAAGAGCATCATCAAATTCGTTAAATAGCATAGTAATCAAACTTTAATACTTACAAAAACAAGGTTTGTGTAGTTTTTGTAGGTATTAAACCTACACAAACCATTGAACAAGCTCCCTAACCGTTCGATTATACTTGTCCATACGAAGTGGGAGCATAGCCTATTTGAAAACAATCGTCTGGACGCGACGGTGGCGAGTTGATTGACGGCCAAGCTTCGTCCGCCGGTGTAAAGGCAAACAGACGAAATCGAACAAAAGAATAACGCATACATAATAACATTTTAAGTTTTGATTCGCGATTTTGTTTGTGGTTCAGTTTTTAGTTTGAGTTTAAGAAGTGTTTGTTGTTTTTTGGTTTGAAAGAAGGTTTGAAGGTTGGGTTGTGTTTTGGGTTGTACTTGAAAAGTAGTAGGGTAGGGCGGGGCACAAAGGTCCAATTTGACTATTATGAGTTATGCTGCGAAAACCAAAGCCACTAGATCAAAACAAAATACACGTATCGAACCAACTGTTATCAAAGCATGATTGGCTAAATTCTCAGTTATTTAATCATTGTAGAAATAAGTTTTTTTACTGTTTTTGTAGACCTCGTCGTCTGGTTCTTTTTGCCCCATAGTAGGGGTAAAAAGGGACAGCAAAGAGGCAAAAAGGTCCAATACATTTTTATTGTTATTTAAAAGGTTTTATAAAATAATAACTACATAGGGTCCAATGCAAATCAAACGTATATTAATCTAGAAAAACAAAAAGTAAGAAATACTCTTATAATTATTAAAAAAATGAACTATTTCTCTTAGTTTAGGATCTGTCACAGGAATTTAATCAGTCTTAAAGGAATTATAAGATTTTGTCAATAATTTGTGATTCTTGAAACTCGAATAACACACTTACACATATTAACAAAGCAAAAACAAAACTAAATAGGTTCTAAACATAACTTAAACATAACTTAAACATAACATAAAAATAAAATGATTCTTAGTTAATTGTTGAGCTGCACGTAGCATCAACTCCACAGATTTAGTGTCACGATCTGTTTTTTTCTAATAGTTCCTCATCTGAAATAAATACAAAAGTTATAATACACTAAAATAAAAAGAAATAGAATTAAAATGATATGGGGTAAAAAGTTTCACTCTGGTCCTTTTTACCCCACACGCGTGTAAGTTTTTAGAGAGGTTATAAAAAAATAATAATTAAATCGAATTTAAAAATAACAATAGACCTTGAAACACAATTAAATGACGTATACTTAAAAACTAAATTCAGGCATCGTAGCCTAAGTAGTAGTTCTCCAAACCAAAACAATCAACAGCGGAAAAAATTACTTACGTCGAAATTTAAAGGTGAGGTCCTGTATCTCCGGCTGGCGAAGTCGCTCAACTGTCAGTGATGGCGCGTTACTCCCCGTGCGGACTCTTCTTTTCGCTCGTAGCATTTGGAAAGACGTAACGTCACTAGGTTTTGAGATTTTAATGGTGGACCTTTTTACCCGCGGACCTTTTAGCCCCGCCCTACCCTACTGTGATATGATGACTATGGTATCGTAGTAGGTATATCATTTATTTGCATAGATATTTTTGTTGGTAAAGCTGGGGAATCCTCATGGATACCCGCGACTCCAGGAGGAAGCCGCGGGTAGTGTTAGACTCTTACTGACTAAACCTGAACCGCTGTGCTACGTCATCCGCGTTTTGGTGTCGGTGCATGGCAGCATATTATAGCAATGCTTCATGCACATGCATAGACGTTCTCGTGCCATACCTAAGTACATGTTGTTTTTGGGTTACGATTTTACTTGGCCAATGGATATGTGAAAACCATTTTAATGCAAAATTTTTAGCAAATTGATAAAAAAATATGTAATTTGTGTAGGTATTTATCTCAATAAAATTTTGTATCTATTTCAATTAAAATAACATGTCATATAAACACACTAACTTAAAAAAATACTTCTGATTAAGACAAAAAGAAATAGTTATTCAAATAACACTTTAATTCAAATCTCATAATATTCGTAACACAATCGCATAATTGAGCAACCATTATTCGCAAATTTCCTTCCCCATCGGTCTATGTTATTGTAACCATCACAGGGGGTTGCCGCCCCACAACTTGTAACGGTTAACGCAACAACCCTCCAGGGGTCGCACAACGAGGGGTTGTCCTATGAATTTATAGAGCTATTATTTATCACCACGATTTCGATTAGCTATGAATTTGTTGCGATTTTTGATGGTATTTGATAGTCTACTATAATGTACTGATGATATGTGACTTGTATGTTTTTATTTTGTATTTGTGACGCTATCAAAATAAATACGGGGTTATACTGATAATACTTTTGCTAAAAAGCGAAATAGAGATGGGATTACATTTGTATTACCTTTCACTAAATGGGGTTCTTACGAAACTAATAGGTCGTGCTCTTTGTGTAAAGGTTTTTCGTTTGGTCCAGTATACCTTTAACACAGCTAACTATTTGAACTATCTATTTACACTTATTTAGAATCCCAGTAAATCCAAGATCTTCAGAAACGCAAAAACGCATCAACACAAATCCAGATGCTTAAAAAAAATCCAAACATTCATTTAGACTTTCGACTCAAGCATCTACAATTTAATTAAATTCAGTAAAGAAAAAAACAACAATTGGAACAGTTACATCAAGTTGACAACATAATAAAACTGATGTCCGTCCGTCTGGGGCATTTGAGGGCAAAAAATACGTTCTAATGAAGAGGTTCGCGCGTCCACAGGAATTTTCGCCTCGATCAAAGAAATTGAGGTCGGTGTGAATTGCCGTGGGATGTATAGTAAGTAAGTAAGTATATATATATAACTTAGTAAAACAAAGCATACAGGAGCTTCGAGGAGTATAAGGATATTCGAGAAGGTTTACGTGTTATTTCGATTTTTGACTCATAGAGATAACGCTTAGCTTTTTCCTAAACTATTTTGTACACTTCTTGCAGTCTTCACGTATTCAGCTGACAACCGTTCACAAAGACCTATCATTGTCTACCTACCTTTTGATCTGTATTTCCTGATGAGCTATTACTATAGCTATATTCGAAAATCAGCGTTCACTGACGAACGTAGACCTTCTTCAAGAATTGTGAAGCATAGCCATAAACCAACAAAAAAATGGATGATGTAGGCGGATTAGGTTTAGTCAGTAAGAGTGTAACACTTCCGTTTTTCCACCTTCCAAGAAAAAAAAAGAAAAATAATTAAGACTATGACAGAATAATGATATATGTAATATAACATTCCACGACATTCACACAACGCCATCTAGTCCTAAACTAAGCAGAGCTTGTATTATTAGTCCTAGACAACTTATAAACATGCTTACTTAGTTTTAAATACATACATGATACTATAGTTAAATTACACCCAGACGCAGAACAAATAGTCGTGCTCATCACACAAACATTTGTCCTGGCTGGGAATCGAACCTACGACCTCTGGTATAGCAGTCAGGGCCACTAACCACTAGACCAACAGGCCAGTCATCATCTAGTATCATATTATCCTGCAGCGGGACTTGGTAATGTGTTTATTCAGCCACAAGATCCAAACGCCTGGTATTCCAGTGCTTGCATAGGAAAACCATTTATCAAAGCAGGCTCATCAATCAAGCAAACACAATAAATCAACATATCATTTACACATATCCTCCTTTTTTAGCAGTCAGTGTAGAATATTCTATTCATATGCAAAATGTTGTATCTCCTACCCTAGGAAGGTTTATTAACATCATTCGATCGTTATTTCTTATATTTGGACTTGCTTGATTTAGTATAAAGTAATGTTATTTCCATATTTGAGAAAATTATACTTTTAGGAAAGATTTTGTAATCTGAAAAGATAATCAAAAATCAAAATCAAAATGGCAACAATCGATTGTTATTCGTAAAAGCAACACGAGGTAATGATATACTAACACTACCTCGTGTTGCTTTTTAACATAAATGCATAAACTATGTAAAATTTTACACATTCACCATTTGACATAGTGTCCAAAGTAATTATTAGCAAAAATCCAGCCCATTTAACCATTTTAAATTAAAACGGAAATCACAAGTCTTAGTCCCCATTTGAGGGATCAAATAAGAACCTAGGTTAATATAAACGTGGTCCGGTGAGAAACTTCGACTCCCACACAAGTATAAAGTTTTTCTATCCCACGAAGCTATCGCTCAAAACATTTATAGTCTTTAAACACTATCTTCACAAAAAGCACCACTATCCAAACACTGATTTAACAAATGACGTCATAAATTAAACATTAGTCGGACAATTTGAGAATCACCTTCGTGAAACAAAAAGCGGTGTCGGTTAGAAATAAATCGGTGGAACAAGAAGCTTTTAAAGTATTCTCTGGTATAATGGAACAAATGTTCTGTGGCCATTACGCGGGTTTCACAGGTTTTTCATGGCTCCTCATGCATGGGGAACGCGCGGTGTTTGTCTTTTATCATCGGGGATGGTGTTGATAGAAGATACAAGCGGAGAATGCGGCGGGATTCAACATCTATAAGGCCTGATTTCTCTCCGGTCGTGTCGGATTGCCGTCCCATCGAGCTATGAGGGTAAAGGAATAGAGAGTGGACCCGTGTTTATGCACACGCTTGTGCACTATATTATGCCACGCATAGCTGGCTGGTGTCATAGTAAAACTAACCGCCGTGGCCGCTCTTCGCTCCACAGCAACAATTCATACTTTAAGACGTGGAGGTTGGACCACTCTAATCAAACATTTTTTAGCACTTGGAAATCAATTCTGCAAAACACTTGAAACATATTAGGATCTTTAGATGTAAGAATATTAAAAGAATACTCCTCTTATGCTCTGGGCCCTCCATTAACATTGGTTGAAGGCAAAACGCCGATAGATCCTTTTCTCCATTCCCTACTAAACTATTTTGTACTTATATTATAAGACTCACATTTCCTCGCGTCTCGTGCTCGCTCTTAACCGACACCAAACTTAGTGAAATGTATTTATTTATGAGTTTCGCGTTTCGATGTCGGATCGAACGCGTTTTTGTCGCCTCGCATAATGATCGCCAGTTTAGTCTGCCACGAGATTTGTACGACGATCGAGCGACGTGCAAGAATGTGACTATCTCGCCTGCTTAGGGTAAAAGGGGTAGGCAGGGGTCTCGGAACTCTGGAATAAGTTGCAATAAAACATTTTGAAGTAAGTCAGAACGTTTTTGGGATGAAACAACAATGTTTTATCTTGTTTTTGTGTATTGCAAACATACTCGTACGTTTGGCTTTTGTTCGAGTCATGTCAGGTTGTAGCGGCGTGTATGCCAATGTGCTCAACAGATATACTCAGAGGAATCAAATACTTTTTCAGTACATAGTTGTCCATAGAGCCTGAGTTTTTGCATCTTTCCATGGGTGTTTGATTTGCTACAGTGTTTAATCACTGTAAAACTTAAATCAACAAAACATCTCATTCCAGCCTACTAGTCGTATTGCAATTTTAAGTCAATGACTGTTGATATAGTCCCTTCCATAGTTCAGGAGCTTTAGCGCTTCTATAAACATCACATTTCTATTACTGCTTTGCTTCACCGAGTGCCTCTTACTAAATGCGGCACAATACCCGGTTCTTCGCTTTAATTAGTTAATACCAGCCTATAAACGTCCCACTTCTGGGTACAAGTCTTTTAGCATATAGTGAAGGGTATGAGTATTGTTCACCACGCTAGTTCATTCCCAGTTGGCGATTTCAGATTCCAATATTTGGTCTCAGGTTTCTTTAAGATGTTATAATTCGCTGTTTGTCAGATGTATCTTAGAATAAAATAAAAAGTACATAAACTTTGAAAAAGCCATATTAGCACTTATCTGCTTTAGTGATTGAACCTGCGCCTCGTGCATGCAAATCTTTTCTTTTTTCTTTGCTTCGCTTCTTCTTCACTCTTCGTATTCCAAATCTTCTTTAAATCCTGCTAATCAAATCCATTAGTTCAGTCCCAACTATGTTAACAAAAGACTTGTACTCTACAAGACTTAGCCACGTCTACTTAATTAAAAAGCAGCAAACTTTATCCAACGCCATATACCACACTACAACTCAATCAACAATCACAAGCACACAATACATGTAAAATCCGATCTTAATATATTTCATCATACTATCGAGTACGCGTACATAAATCTGTGGCCACT
The DNA here is from genome assembly GCA_941860345.1 of Chrysodeixis includens. Lineage (NCBI taxonomy): Eukaryota > Metazoa > Arthropoda > Insecta > Lepidoptera > Noctuidae > Chrysodeixis > Chrysodeixis includens. The sequence continues at coordinate 4,725,214 of OW796115.1, forward strand.
AAACGGGCGTTATATAAAACACAATTAATTAACGCTTCAATAATACAAGTTCTCACTCGAGATCGACTAACAAACTGCTGTGAGCCGCTTATATGGTCACCTGCTGCGTGTGGTACGAGTGGTAAGATGTAGCGGGTAGGTAATATTGACCTATTGAAGCAGTTGGGTGTGGTAGTGGTGATGATGATGATGATGATAATGATAATGATGGATAGCCTGGTGGTACGACCGTTGGATCGAAAAGTAAGAATTTGGGGCGTGAGCCCCAAATTCTTACTTTCACAATTACATCAATGTCTTTTCGAACTCATGTGCGTATAACAAAGTTGTGAACATCATCATCAAAAATCATCGTGACTAAATTTAAGTGTTATTTGTAAGTAATTTTGGGAAATGACGGATTTTTTTGAAGAATGTAGTTTACTGTCGTAAATAAAGTAATGTTATCAAAAAAGCTTGCTGGTAAAGTAAAGATGGATTTAAGCGATAAGATCGCCAATATTGGCAATTTAACTATTTATCTAATTTTAAGACATCCCAATGAGATCTAAATAGTTAACAATTTATAGTGCATCACTTGACCTAACACATACAGTAACATTGCTTAGAATATTGCTATCGTAGCTTAAATCGCACTAGCTAAACTCCTATATCCGCTTCAGCTTATAACTTGCTAACAAAATAGTCAAGTCTAATAAATCGAGTTCGCCGACGTAGCCGGGTATCTGCTCACATTAATCGAGTTTATACGTGCCGGAACAAATAGTTTGCTTTCTAACAAGCGCTCTTCAACAAGAAAAACAGGACGCGGCAGGACGCGACAACACGCGACAACGCGCGACATCGCGCGACATCCCGCGACAAGACGCGATTTGCGGTTTACAGTTTAAGAAATGGAGTTGTTTTGTTAGTGTTTAGATGTTTTAGGTTTTATTGAATGTCGTGTACTTGATCTAGGTTTTGAAATAACTTTGTATTTTTTATTAAAATCAGCCTCAATTTATTGTAAACATTAGAGTTTAGCGATATTTTACACTCATAGTCAGTGCGTTAGTTATTAATATAGTTGCTGTTACATTTTTAATTATTAATTACATAATTGATTTTATTCTGTTTTTATACATTGCGACAAACTGCTTATGTGACTACAGCTTTAGACCCTTAGCCATTTAAGCTTTTATTTGAATATTTATGTAGCTTTGTAGACACAGTGCTTGACATATTGTCTAACCAGGCTATGTTAGTGACACCGTTTAAGATATTGTCAGCCCAATAAAGCAGACTAAATGTCATCGATAAAATACAAATAATATGTACCCGCAGGACCAAAACACCATTAGAATCCTTAACAAAGCTTTATTACTTGAAAACATTCCAAGAATTCCGATCGATCTCCAGTAATATATTGGTCCTTTCCTTATTTCGTACAAAAGGACCAATAAACAATTTAACACACAATAAACGAGGCATAACTCTGTCCACGTACGGAGCACAGCGTGAAAATATCCTCAAAAAACATAAAATTAAACGATCACACGCTAATTATCATAAAAACCGTCTTTTATCTCAATCTCTACGGAACCGAATGACATCATCAAGCCAAGATCATATCGTGCTCATAAAACACCTGCGGAACCCCAAAATGGCACCCAACACCTTCGTCTATTAAAATTACCAATATAATAGGTGATTAATCTTTGAGCCAACAAAAACCAACGGATTTACGGCTTCTGTCAAAATAAATATAACTCGCCTACAGTTAACAAGACCGTCGTTTTTTTCTTAAACCCCAAATTTAGTTGTTAAACAAAACATTACAAAAAGAGGTTGGGTTTAGGGTTTTTTTTATTAATTGGGTATTGGAGATAGCGTCTCGATGTATGAGGCGATATATGTACGGGCATATTAACGCGAGTTTCGGATTTGTTCGGGTAAAGCTGTGTTCACAGTTGATTGAGTGAGTGAATGTAGGAAATTTAGTCTGTGTAATGTAAATTAGGACTTGAATGCTGGTCATTAAAGGTTTTTTCAAACTTTATCATATTTTATGTAAGTATTAAAACACATATACTTCATGCTTTTTTTCTTGGCAAACCGTCTTTCTGCCTCGGTGGGTTATATCACAAAATCTTTTTCATTAATTTCCCATCACTACCTTACATTACATTTTTTAAATTCGTTTTCAAATAATAACTTAAGGAGGGTTTCCTGAAGTTATTAATTAAAAACTTATAAATTCCCAATCTATACAAAACACAACATAACATCTCCAAGTGAATGACTGAACGAATGAACTAGTCCTCAATCCGCACTAATTAATTCCTAATCTATATTTAACACACTAACACAACATAACATCTCAAAGTGAACGATTGAACGAGTGAACTACTCCTCATTTCGTTCATTCGTTCGTTCATTCGTTCATCCCAGTGTGCATGTTCCCTCAGTAGATGTTATCAGTCGTTCCGGGAAGGACATATGTCCACCAATAAACTAATTGGTCGCGCTATGCTTGAGCACGGAGATGGGATATTTATTTTATTTATATTATTTTTTATCTTGCTATGCTTGTCCTGTGGTGTTGCTTGGATATGCTTGGTATTTTTTGTGGGTTTTTGATGTAAGGGTGATTGTTAAGTTATGGAATTAGTTGGTGTTATCTAAATGAGTAACTTTGCGTATTATTACCACTTTGCTCTTAATTTTTCTTTTTTGTACGTCAAGTAATTTACATTTTTTTCATCGTTTAACGATCTGGTATATTATTTGTATTTTAATATGAGAAATGTACTATCATAGATTTAAGAAAATAGTATTGTAAACATAACAACACATAATAATGTTTTTTTAAGAAACAATAAATGTTAATTTTGTAGTTAAAAATACCTTTACACAACAACATTTTTAAACTCTGTCCTTAATTTACACGTATAAACAGACAAACGAAAATCCTTTCCATATAGAAGTAAAGATTTATTTTATTCGATAACATACATGTTTGTTACACCAAGCCGAATGACTTGATATTGGTATTCCACTGATTTCATCTTTAAACTCTTAATTAATTTCAATTTGAACCTCTGTATATCTTCGTTTATTTAACCAAAAAGATAACCGTGCCACTACCAACATTTCTTAAAGTAAGACTGTTGTAAATGAGAAAGCGAGATAGCGAAATACACGGCATAGAGTGGCCTCTCTTTTCCACAATTGCGATGATATTATTTTAAAAGATAGTAGCTGTCTTCGTGTATTGAAATATATTAATTACGTTACATTTTAAATACCAGTTATTTAAAATAGTTAAAAGTGTATTTTTAATTAATTATCTGGTATGTAATGAGGTGTGTTTAAAATTCTTTTCTGCTTAATTTAGATAGAATTGATTGTGGTTTAATTTATTTTATGTTAGTGTGGTATACGCGTAGGAATTGGGCTGTGATTGGATTGTGATAAGGATTACTGTTTTAATATGGAACTGAGTTTTAAAAATTGTGATACTTTATCGGGGGTGCATGAAAGAGGCTATCGGTGTAGCGTTATACCACATTTATTGATGAGAGGACAGATCAGTCGGTAATCCAGATTGGCTGATCCTTTCACCACAATTAATGGCAAAATCCCCATCTTTTATTGTTTTCATCAGACTGGCCCCTTTTCATGGCCAACTAATCGGTTTTATTCGGTACCAACCAACCAGCCTTTTTTAGGGCAAAACCCAAAGTCTACAATTAACTCTGTATTTTATCCATCAAAGGGTTGGTCACAGATAATTCATTATGATATATGACAGTCACATAGAAGAAACAGGATAAGTTAATTTTATACTATAATAGAATATCTAGAAATAGGCATTCAGCTGTTGTCTATTAGAAATGTCATATACAAGTATTATTTATGATCAAATTCTTTTGTTATTATTGACGTTATGTTTGTAAGAAGTTAAATGTAGGTACGCATAGTTTTAAGGCAATATCTAGTTTCTCATTCGAGTACTTTATCTTGTAGTTCTAGCCGTACAGTTTTAACTGGATACTTTAGTTTTTGCGAAGTCAGTAGCAATCATATTCAAGAATTTATAAGATATAATACTGAAGCCATGCCGTACATGAATGTGGATGGAAATATGGGGAGATGACGACCAAAGAAACGGTGGACGGATTGTGTGAAAGATGATATGGCTGCAAAGAGTGTTACTTGCGAGATGACGTCAGATAGGAACGTGTGGAAGAGGAAGACATGCTGCGCTGACCACACATAATAATTAGGATAAGGACAGGGGAATGATCAATACTAAAGCCTACCATTACATCTTAAAGAAAGACAGTTGTAGAGGCGAGATGTAGCTTTATGCCTTGAATTGCGCTATTTAGATTCAATAACAGCCCCTTCTCACCAAGTGACATATTATTATCTACTATCGTTAAAGTCAACAGAAATGCACAAATGTATGTGGATGACAGGTCTAAGTCACGTGATTTATCGAAACGAAATATCAATTCCATAAATTCGAGCTTTTTCTATTGATTTATTTATTTATTTATTTATTTTTTTAGATGTTAAATAATTAAATTTTCCACGACTTTCACACAAAGCTATCTAGTTTCAAACTAAGCAGAACTTTTGAGTACTAGACAACTATTAACATACTTATATATTTCTATCACACAAACATTTGTACTGGGTGGGAATCGAACCCACGACCTCTGCATAGCAATCAGGGTCACTTACCACTAGACCAACAGGCCAGTCAAGTCATTTTAACGATTATACAATTGTAACTTAGGTAGGCAGCATTAGTTTTAATTTAGAAGGTGTAAGGGGCTCAATGTCATACCTTGTAAATCCTCAATATTGTGTAGGCAGTTTATTTATTATTATGTTTTATTTACATTCTTAACTCTCTTATTTAATCCAGCGATGTCTTAATAGTTATTTATTAGCAATATATTTGACATATATTCGTGTATAAAGATAATATTGTAGAAAATGAGGTGTTAAAATGTAAATGTTTGCGATGCGGTAGATAGAAGGTTATTTTTAGAAGAATTATGGTTTAATTAACTTTTAGCTATGTTTAAGGATATAGCTGACAGAGTTTAGTATGATGGTAATAGTTTTCAAGACTTTTTATGGTTATGTATTCCTTTAGCGATGTAACGGAGTTTTTTCTTAACCTATGCAAATACGCTAAATATAGTTTAGTTAATGGTTTTCCGTAATAATTGTTAAGCATGCTTTTCTCTAAGAAGAGTGATAATTCTAGAACCGTTAACGCCATTCAAATAATGTATGGAAGTGACAAATCAAAATACTAATATTATTTCTAAGATAGATAGATATTTCTACTTCAAAGCCTTTCTTAATCTCATAATACTAATAATGGCATTAGGGTTTTAAAGAAAAAGGAATTTAAATTTACTTTCTCTGAACATGTTATATTACTTAAACATTTAAAAACCCAAACCGAGTAAATTACCAAAAACGGAAAGCAAGTCTGACAAGTTATTATTTTTTCCCAAAACGTCTTTCCCATATGATTATGACAGGTAACGCAATAAAAAAACCTAAAACCAAAATGGGTGCCGTAAATTATAATAATGTTCAATTTTTACGAGTCACAGGAGCTTTAAATTCGGCAATTAAGGTGAATTCATGTGTTTTTAAGTTAATTCTTAAAGATTAATATGTTGATAAATAATTTGATTAATTTTAAAGGTTTTTGTCTTAACAGTAGAAAGTTCTTTATAAAGAGTTTTCATAATTTGTTTGGTGATAAGATTAGGATTTAATTTGTTAGAAAAAGCACTTTCTAGTTATAATTGGTTTATTAGAATTATTGTCGCTATACCTTGGCGTTTTATTTCGTATTTGAGTAATTACTATTCCAATTTAGGAAATAGGATTCATCGCGAGATTTGTGTAGTAGATATGAGATTTATATTTTTTTTGCAGTGAAAACTTAGAGGTTGCTATTATAATAGACACTGATGGACAAAGAGAGTCTCTTTTTCACAAAAAAAAAACAATATTTTATTCCTTTTTTCTACTACTATTCAATAGGAGTTTTTGAATTCCTTGATATCAATTTGATAAAAAATATTTTTATTTGCGATAATCTTATATCAATGGATACGGTAGCAAGCAATAGCTGAAGCCTTGTAACCTAATTCGAATAAATAACTTTTGACGTTGATTTCTTAATTTAGTGAAACTTCTGACTATAGAAACCCTCACGAAATAAATACATTATTATTCGCAAGTTCCAAGAACCACAATTGCGATTTATTTGGCAGATTGACGTTAATCGTTTACAGAGACACTGATATATTAGCTGTCATTATTGGGCAGCCATCTTGAATTATCTGTCATGTTTGGTAATGTCATGAGAATTTGAACTTTGATCGGTTTATTAGTGCGATTGCAGACTGGTATATGATGTTTATATCTGGTATATACAGTACTGATTATGTGTGCTGTACTTTACAATATTTGTGAAATAAGTGCAAAAGACAGGGAGGTTTGGAAGGAGAAAGGGGAGCCCTTTGCCCAGCAGTAGGATCTTAACTATATAGGCTACAAAAAAAATGTTGTCAAATTATAAACTGTGTGTTATTTATTTTTGATATAGTAAAATATCAATTTGATAGCAATTATAGTGCAAAAATTTTCACTTTACGTCTTTTACGTACTTTTTTGTCGAGAGAAAGACTACTTTTTGCTTAGCTGATTATTTTAATCTTTTTTTAAACCCTTAAAGACAAAATAACCAAAATACCTATAGGAGTAAATCTCAAAATACCCTTATGCATACATTTCGACACTTGTTAAAAAGACAACGTTTACCGCCAGGGGGCGCCGGCTCTTTCAATTTAGACCTCAATCAAGCAGACAGGCGACGGACAAGGCAATTAGAAGATGTTAATGTTCTGACTTTATTTGTAAAGTAATTATTGTTAGGATTAGTTTGTTGTTTGTAAGTTGATATCACAATTAGGTTATGTAGTAAGATTTGTCTTAGTAACAGTGTTTAGTGTGAGCTGTTGAGATGTAGTTTCGTATTTAAATTAAACGAACTAATTTAGTATTCCTTGATCTTACTGCAAATCACGAGGACTGGATAGAGGTGGCGTGGTATAGAGAATTGTGAAAGGATTATTTATTTATTTTTAGGGTATATTATACAAATTTTTATAATGACAATATCCCACAAAACCAGTTCATTGCTCTGACTTTTGGAGCACTTTGCTTAGCAGTGGGACACTATACAAGAAATGTTAAACAAATGAATGTATTACAAAAATGACTTTGTTCAATCTATACTAATATTATAAAGAGGTAAAATTTGTAAGTTTGTATGTAGGGGGTAATCTCTGGAACTAATGATCCAATCCTAAAAATGTTTTCACTGGTAGAAAGCTACATTATTCCTGAGTGCTATAGGCTATAAATTATTTTTATAACATGTATATTAACCGAGATATCACAACTTTTGTCTAGCAAGTCGGAGAAAAATTGCTAGTAAATAGTAACAACAGGTGCTATATTAGTTACTTCGTCACGCTAATATAATATTTAAGTGGCACTATACCTGCATTTTTTCACGAAAACATTCCTATACGGGCTACCTCTTCGATTGTGTATCGTATAATAAATCATTAACGTCAAACTGCATTTAGTTTGGGTATCAGCAGAATTGTCGAGTCATTGCGCCACCTACAGTCATTTAAGAGGTATTGAAGATATTGGGTGAGTTCCGCATGTTTTATTAGGCTATTTACTGGTCTGTTGGTCTAGTGGTTAGTGGCCCTGACTGCTATATCAGAGGTCGTAGGTTCGATACCCACCCGGGACAAATGTTTGGGTGATGAGCACGATCATGTTTTGTTCTGTGTCTGGGTGTAATTTATCTATAATATGTATCTATTTAGAAGAGTATAAGCACTTTTAATACAACCTCTACTTAGTTTGAGACTAGATGGTGTTGTCTGAAAGTCGTGGAATAGACTTTTACATGTACATTTATATTCATTTGAGTTCACTAGGATTGAAAATTTCACTCCTAAATATAAATGCATTGATAACTGACTAATATAATTCGTGACGTTTATGGGTTCAATACCCAATACCCGTATTTGTCAATTTCAGTAATCCAGAAATATTTAATCATATCTTTTTGCATTTAAAAGTTTATGAAACTGCAACATCAATTACACTAGTTTCTAGAATTTCTAGCACTAAATTCATTTAAAAAATCCACTTTAAACTCCCAAAAACGCCTAAACTCTACTCCGGACCTCTAAATTCCTGAGCAAGCATTAATTTTGACAAAAACACATACACAGTGATGATTATCCTTCATTACGAGTCGGCGCGGGTTGTAAATCATCGGGTCGTTAGAACACGTTATATGATCATTATCTCCCAGGTACAGGGCGCTGTTGCTGGTTTTGGAAGCTGGCTTTTAAATATTTTTGAAATTTTATTAGTAAGTTTTTTTTTGTTAAAATATAACACAATATTTTTAATTTTAATTCTTTACAGGATAAATTATATAGAGTCTTAAATCGGAGTCTTATGTGCCTATCCTGTGTTTCAGGCGAGAAAAGTTAAAATGACTTAAAATAAACAAATAGTTGACTATAGTCCGTGCGTTATAGCATGGTGCGGGTGACAGTTTCTGTAACGTTTCGTGTCACTCTTAAAAGTTGCTGCGATGTAAAAATTATGACTTATTATTGTAGTTGTATCACATTCATATTATGCAAAATCGTTTATAACTGTAGTAGATTAAATTAAAGCCAACCAGAATATTCTAGGCTTCAAATAAAATATAATGAAGTGAAAAATAAAGTAAAGTGTTATGCGTATAACGTAAAGTCATAGACGTATTTAGTGATGGGATTTACTGCTACGATGGACAGGTTGTCGATGTTATTTTGGAATAAAAAACGAATATCGTGCGTAATTCAATTTTTATTTAAAAAAAATCTTTAATTATATTGATGAAATAACGCAACATTTTAGGATTGGTTATAAAGTTGCTCTGGAAAAAACTAAACAAACTAAAACCAAAAACAACTTAACAAAAATGAATTAGAACAAAACAATAAAGAGTATTCTATTCTATTCTATTCTATGTGTCGCATACAAAGCGCTAGCACTCGTACTGTCTGCCACGAGTAAACAAAATAAAAAAGAAGAGTAAAAAAGAATCATAAACCTGGTTCTGATTGTTATATAATATACGAAAATCGACAACAATAAAAAAAGATTTTTCTAATGCCCATCACTAATCATGTGGCACTGACAGACGTCAACGTCAAACAGGCAAGTGTCACCCGCACCATGCTATAACGCACGGACTATAGTACATTCTTGAACACACCGTTTTTCTTCAAAATCAATTCTATACTTTGACAACTAACTCGTAAAATCATTAAAGAATTTGACTGAATAATTACACGCATTTTCAGGATTGCTTCAACTACTTTAATATTTAACCAATAATTTATTTTACGTAAATTATAATCGGAATCTATCAACAGGTGCCTCCACCACAGGCCAACATATTTCATGTATTCCCAATACTCTGAGTCATTGGGTGTATACGTTATTTATTTGATACACACGAAAACTGTTCTAATGTCATTAGTTATATCTTATTGGTATTATCTTTTATTGGTCTTGTCTGAATTTAATCACGCTTGTTAGCTGCAAACTGAGCAGCAGTTATAAAACAAAATGTTACTTATAATACTTTCAGCATCATCATTTTGTTATCTTTAAATATCCCACAGCTGGGTAGTTCTTAGGTCTCTCTCTATTTTGAAAAGGTTTTCAGTGTTGATTTGACTTATATTAAACTAGCTCTTGCCTGCGATTTTACCCGCGCGACTGTCGATTGAAGCTGCAAAAAACTTCACCCCTGACGCTGTATGTTAGTAAGTATGTATTGTCAGTGTGCCAGCTCACTCCATACCAAATTCCATCAAAATTGATCAGCCGTTTGAACGTTGAAGAGTAACAAACATCCATCCATCTATACATACAAACGCCCCACTGCTTGGTAAAGCACTTGTCTGCCTTATGAGTCGCGAGTGACCTGTTCAGTATAAACGAATCCAGAACTTTTCGCCATCTCCGTTTGGGTGACTTCCTCGCTAAGTTCTATTTTGTGTAAAATAATAAGTTATATTTTTTTACAAGGATTCACATTGATATGTAAAATATATTGCTACAAGGATCTTGTGTTAAGTTGCCGAAATCGGAACTAATGCCGTTACAATTTTACCATCACTTTTGACAGACACTTAAGTTGATTCTTGTCGAATAAGCATAACAGAGCCGTCGTAATAGCGACATCCACGTACTAAAAAAACCTTGTAGCACTATACTCGAAACGGCTTTATTTTATTTTTTTAAGACGACTCCCGCAGTAACGCAATTAATCCTTGTATCGCGGGAAATTTCACAGACATTCAATTTACATGCACACAGTCACCTAGACTCTAAACAAGCATTTGTGGATCGCTCTAATTCTAGTCATACGCGGGGATCGAACCTGCGACACGTCGCGCACGGTGGTAATAGGCGTGGTGACCTAAGATACCGCTCGGCTATCCGTGCAGTCATTGCACTATACCACGTGCCATTTTCATCAAAAAACTCAAAGATGAACAAAAAACGCTACTAAACTATTTCGTCTAATTAGTGGCATCTAATCACGATTGATTAAGTAGATATTGATATAACAGCTGTTGTTTTTGTCTGGTCACGTTCTGCGGTCAAAGTATTGGGTGTCGACATTCCGTGGTCGGATTCCAAAAGTGTATGTTTGTATCAAAGCATGCAATAGTTTGAATTCTTTGGATTGAGATGTGCAGTAAGTAGCTGTGTGTATTTAGGTCGGTTGGTAGTCTCATCGGATTTATTGGAGAGCTATATATTACATTAGCTGTTGCCAGCGACTTCACCCGCGCGAGTGTTGGTTATAGCTACAAAAATATTACCCCGTCTGACGCTGTCGGTTAAAAAGTCTTTGTCTAAAAATCTTGTCTGCCAACTAACCCCATACCAAATTTAATCTCAATTGATTGATTAATCCATACTTAAAAACTTTTGCGTTAATAATATTATGCTAGCCCGAGTGTCTATCAAGGCACTCTACAACCACGTCTTAAAGTATGACTATGGCAGTTGTGGGAAAGAGACGGCGCGCTGAAGACTAAGATGATGTCTTATGGCGATGTCTATCTTTCGCAACTGCAATACAAACTTTACAGTGCACAAGTTTTTATAAATGCAGTCACTCACAACGCACATAAGTGACTAGAATGTTACTGAAATTCTCTACAGCGGAAATATGTACGACCAATTCAAGGTCAGTCGTATATAACTCTACAAAATTATTCCAATCGATCTATTGATACAGGTACCTTCATTATTCTACGAACAACTAACCCTGCCCACCCCATTTACATACAAGCGTGAACATATTACAAATGACATGACATCACCTGTCAAAACCAATCGATCAAAGTGCATTCACCTCTTAGCTAAAGCAATCACAGATAACGAAACAAAAAATTCAAAAAAAGAAAAACAAAAATAAACGTTCGTTTTAAAAGTCAATCGTTCAGAAATGCGTTAAATAAACACTTGGGAGCGTGACTTTTAATATCTTTATTCGTTTAAAAATATCAAATTATAATATTATGCTCATCTTGGGTTCGTATTCATTTATATCTGTACAAAGGCGCCCTGCTGCGCTCCTTTGGGCCCCGAGTGTCAGTACAGCTACCTCTCTGACATCTCGATTATTCTGTTTGTATTAAGATTAAATTGATGATAAATATATATTCATTTGTGTTTTTGTGAGCTGTTGAAGTATTTGGTGGGGTTGTTCCTAGAATTTTATGGGATATTACGAGTGTAGAGCCGTTTCCGGGCTTGCTTGTTTTATGTTATCAAGATTTACTTACATTATCCACTAATTTATTAGTTACACCTAGCTGGCATGTTCTTCTTAGTTGCTATTAGCGACTATCTAAATAGACAGACAGATAACACATATCGAAAATATAGAATAGATTCAAGACTCTACATTTAAATTGAATTTCTTAGTAATTAATGACCATTTTTAAACGACAAAAATCTTTTATCAGAAAAAATATCTTTTCAAGTCGGTGTTTCTCTTAACACAACAAAATAGTAACTTATTTGCTCTATTTCAAAAACATGAAAGTTCGTTTCTTCCCGACAATGTTTTATTCCTATAACATTAAATGCAAATGGAATCAAGCAAATCCACATGTAAAACAAGTATCGAATAGAGTTGTAATGTAATCCTTGCATTTCATTTGAAGATAATCTCGTTTGTAAGCGACCATTTTGTGTGGAAAACCGAAATACATTTTCATTTACCTTCCACCTTAATTTAAAAGCCTTAAGGGTGTTTTTTCCTTATTTTTAGGTAAGTTGTAAGTTGGTATTCTGATATCTTTATTAAGAGGACGCGAGAAGTGTTTGTTGTTGATATTTATGGTCTGTAATAGTATTATAAATGTTTTAAGTTCGTTTTTAACAACATGTGGGACGCTCAAGATGTTACATGACGTAGCTCAGTAGTTATTTGGCTGGTTTTGAGGTAAGAGATCCAGGTTTGAATTAGTTTAAGATTTTATTAAAAAAAACCTTTAAAAGATAGGAAGATGATGGCAAATAAAAGGACTAGTAATAAAAGGATATTTGTTGCAATATACATTACGCTTTCCTTAATAGATTGAGATTATTTTTTTTCTCTATAAAAAAATAAGTAAAATACCAATGATAAAGGATGCAGACAAGTTTTAGAGGTTTATTTATTAATGTAGACACATATGTACACTTGAAACAAAACAGTGCCATAGACAAAAAACTGTCTGATATCAACAAGAAACTAAGACTACATGACTAACTAAGTAAGAAGACTTACTACGTGTATCTACGTAGAACAAAAAAGGTTTTATCTCAGATCAACCATCTTAACAGAACTCTACATTTCACACACCAACTTTTCAACCATTTCACTAGTATCTCACTCTTTGTTGAACTCTACATTTCACACACCAACTTTTCAACCATTTTACTAGTATCTAACCTACCTATTTACAACCGTTTACCAAAACAATCTCACCTGTAACCTTTCGCCTAGCGTAAGCCAAGCTCTCATTAGTCAAGAGCAAGTAATACCCAATACTGAACTGACAGGTAAAAAATGCTACCGTAACTGTTACTAGGGCCATGTAACAACATCATTAGCTGTTCGCCTCTCTATAAAAGAGCAAATAGCCAGTGAGCTTATGCCTTATTATGGTAGGGTGGGTATGAGTTTGTTGATAGTGTAGACATGAGGATACGTATTCAAAGATCAAAATTAAGAGTAGGTAATTTATTCAAATTAGGCTACAATGTAGCACTTTTCGAACGTCAAAATTGTAACAGACACCACCACATTTAGATGTATAAGTAGGAGTTAATGTTGATGATCTATTTGTTATCATCTGACAACTAGCGATTCGAAATTAACTTGTGGATTAATTAGTTATTTATTGAAGAAGAGTTTTAGAAATCGTTATCAAGTATTGTTTTTTCAAGTGCACTGAGAGTGTCAGTTTTATTTGAGTATGAACAAAAATTGTAAATTTACAATTTTTTTAAGATAAGATAAGATTTTTTTAAAAGGATAAACAATAAAGTAGCCTGATTGGCTAAAAAGGAAATCTACAAAAATTTAGAAAATACAATTTCTATCTGTAGTTTTTTTTAGGATCCCTAAAGCACGCAGAATTTCCGTATTTTAAAATACAATATTCACAAATTTTATCATAATATACAAAAAAAAATGCAACTGATGCAAAATTATTTCATCTCTTTAATGTCTCTTTCTCCACACAAACATGGACACCGTAATTGAGCTGCTTAAATAAACATCGTTAACCGTGATAGATATGGGTAGTTATGAAAATAAACCAAAAGATGACCAACTTAACGAGCTGGACTACCACTTTGTGAGAACAGGCGAGAGTTATTGATAGTTTGATGTACATTGACGGGTGTGTATGGAGATCTGACGGCTGTTGTTATATATTCCGAGTTAGATAAGTTGCTGTATAAAGTCTACTGAAGTGAATTTTATCTCAGTACTTAGTGAACGAAAAAAAAAACAGGTTTTTTGTAAAATTTTTTAGCTCGTAAAGTGTTCGTCTGTTGAATAAATAAATATACATTTTGTGCAATAGTTTAGTTTGATAAAGTAAACTAACTGACATGTTAAAAGAAAAACAAAAAATACCTTTTCCCAAAAACCCTCTCCTATCTACGAAAAACAAAGCAACTCCCAGTCGGCTACCCTTTCTTCCAGCACTTTAATCTAACAAAATTTCTAACATACATACCCAGTAATGTACTCTTACCATAACGATAAACCCACTTCACCACACCTCTATCTGCGTATAATACAAGGCGAGGAAGATTCCCTGCTGCGAGCAACCTTACTTTATCCCTTTCACATCAATTGAAAATATATTATATTTGTCCTTTTTCCGCGCCGTTAAACAGTTTAGTGGCGTGATTGCTCATAGACTTATGAATATTTAGACGTGTACAGGACTTTATCGATAACTAATTTAAGTCATCTTTGCACACGGTGGCATGTGTGGGTATACAGTCTCCGTGTTTCGGAAGGCACGTAAATATGTGGGTCCTGCGCCTGATCTCTCTCCGGTCGTGTCGGATTGCCGCTCTATCGGGTTATGAGAGTAAAGGAACAGAGAGTGCACCTGTGTTAGAACACGCTTGTGCACTATAATATGACCTGCGTAGCTGGCTGGTGTCATAGGAACATTAGCCGTCGTGGCCGAAATCGTATACAGTGATGGTGTGCACTAATACAGTTCGCATGTGTGTGTGACTGACACACAAATCAAAGGCTCAATGATAAACAATCGCTGTTCGCACGCTGACTTACCACCACGCGTTATGATGAGTTGAATTATCGGTACCTAGTTAGTATACCTAAACAAATATTCCTCAACATTCACACAACGCCAACTAATAAATATTCCTTACACAACTAATCCAACACAACGCCATCTAGTCTCAAATTAAGTATACGAGAGTAACTTGTGTTATGAGAACTAGACAATTGATAAACATACTTATATATTTCTAAATACATACATCTCATAGATAAATTACATCCAGATACAGATTTAAATGATCATTTATCCTTGGTCGATTGATTGATTGATGGATGATTTGTCCTTGGTCGAAATCGAATTCACGACCTCTGGTATAGCAGTCAGGACCACTAACCACTAGACCAACAGGCCCGTCTAATTTATGTATCTGTAACAGTCCAACTTTTTCAAGTTTGATAGTTCTGTCTATACATTCGTAACTCTAAAAGTGTTATGATCATTGGCCGTCCGTTGCGTGTGAAGTACAAAACGTATGAATTAATTACACACAGCCTGTGCCGAGTGCGATTGCTTTTATATCTATACATATACATATATGAATGTTTGTCTGTACGTTGTAACTGATGAGATGCGATGACTGTTTAGCTTTCAACGGATCGCTAATTAATGTGTTACGATTGTGGGTAATTATGCGAAGTTGTAGGTAGTTTTTGCGTTGCTTTTTTGCTACATAGTAGTTGAGGTTTTCTTGTAGTTAAATACAGATTAGGATTTCTTTACAACATGTTTAAAGAAACTACTTCTGTGCATCAGGTTTCTAGCAAAAAATTGCACAGGAGCGATAAAGCACGTTTTTCTTGAAGAAAAATATCATAATTTTGATACCATTACATACTGATGTGGTAGTTGGAGGAGGTATAAGCAGGATCTTATTAAGATGAGCTGGAATAAATAAATCCTTACAGCGCCACTATGACTGTTGGATTGACAAGTCGTAGGTTCGAATCCCTACTCGCACTACTCCCTTTTTTGATTTCTGTGCGTATTGCGAAACCTAGCAAACCAGAATTCTTCAAGGGAGTTTTAAGCCACGTCAAAGACAACGGGTGATTTAATCACTGTCACCAGGACAACCATACGAGAACATATGCCATGTAGTAAAACATAACTTTGTATTGGGCAGGACTTTTTTACAAAAAATACACTAGTGAAATTGATACTAGTTGCCATTCAAATCTAGAAGAAAATTGTAAAAAAACTATGAGCATTTAATGCTTGCTAACCTCCTCATATTCAAATTGATTGGTAGAATCCTAAAGTAAAAACATATCTCTACGGATTACAAGCCACATATTATTCAACAAAATTACCCAAACACCCACGCTTTACATAACCAATTGGTATTAATAAGTAACTGCGCTTTACACTAAAAGTACCACTTAACCTTATCAGATGTACCATTCAAATTAGCTCATACAAATTACGTTCATTCAATGGAGAATGGAACGTAATTGTGAGTCATTCGTTCTTTCGTTCACTCTTGACAAATTAATTCTTACATTTGTTAACCGAAGCTCGCATCTTAATTAGTGGAGTTTAAATAATGAGATGGAGCTTAAAACAGGTATTTTAATTATGTATGCTCGTTTTGGTTGTGATTTTGAAGTTTTAATTTTGAGTTACATGGTTTTTTTTTCGTGTTTTTAGATGTGAATGATTTTTGACACTGATGATTTTATTGTAATTGTTTTCTCGCGCGAATGTCGATTGTAGCTGCAAAAGTATTAAATGCGTGACGCAGTCGGTTTAATAGTAGTAGGTAGCTTATGAGGTATTCTAGGGTTTAAGATAACTCCATACCAAATTTCATCAAAATTGCTCTAGCTGTTTTGGCGTCAAAGAGTAACAAACATCCATCCATACTGAAAACCTTCCGCGTTTGCAATATTGGTAGGACATAACTTTTATAATGACAATAAAATAAACGTATAAAAATCGAGAATATTTGTGTTTTCTTTACTTAGCTAAAGTATATATATATATATAGTCCTCCTTATCGATTTCGATAACGGCGACCCATGGTAAATTCACCTCCTAGCGTGAGCCCTGATGTGACTGGCGAAACCGAGTTTGGATAAAGTAAAGTAGTGTAAATACCATCACGCTTCCTGACTAAGCTTTACAATTTAGTTGTTTTTTATGAGAACAATCGAGTGACAAGTTATTCCCGATCCGGTCCGGGATTCAAACTTGGGACTTCTTGCTTCATTGCTTTTTCATCATCTAAGCCAATCTTTCTGTGTCCATCTTTAGTGAACTTCTATTTTTAGATCAAAACCTTATTATTATTGTTAAATAAATTATATAATTCCGTATTCTACATCTTAAATCTTTAAATTAAAATAAAAGTAAAGTCATCAATTATGCACGAGAATGCTTTTGATTAACAAATTAAAGCGAATATACCATTCCTCATTGCTATTCTCTATTCAATTCAAAATAGGCCTAGATAACTTAAACCAGTAGTACTACAGAGCGAGACAGCGTAACATCCCATCATAGCAAAGAAAGAGACGCAGCGATGCCTCTACCACATGTGAGAGTGAGATGACTCTACAAAGATAATAACATTAAACCGTGCTGCGCTCCGATTGGCCAGCTGGTTAGTTCCAATTATTTGTAAATGCGCAGGAGTACTTGTAGGTTACTTCTTTTTGTTTTAACTTTAGAATAATGTAATTTAAACTTTATTTTATTTAGTGTAGAGATTATTTTTGCTTGTGTGTTGCTTATAGGGTTGTACTGGTGTTTTGATTATAGTAATATTACTGCTTTTTTTTCGGTCGGTACTTAAAGTGATAGGTTTGTAATAATAGTACTTGTCTTAATTATGTAGGTATTCCTCGGTTTCCGTTAGCTTAAGATCTTGTGAAGTGGTTTAATGAGCGGATTCGTGTACACGAGGTCGCAGGTTCAAATCCAGGTGAGTATCAATTATTCCGCTCTTCTAGTTTTTTTTATAATACTATAGATTTATGACGAAGATTGTTATAATTGTAGTTGTAAATAGGTACATAACTATCCACTATTCTATAACTAAATTAAAAAACTAGTATGCCCAATGTATTTAAACTTAGAAACTTCTTAGTAAAACAATCAGTCAACAATCAGTAATATAAAGATAATCCTTTTCTTGGTACGTTTCGCCTTCACAACGCAATCACCAAAAATAATATATATTGATGCATTATTCGTTTGATAACCATTCCAGACTGGGCATATATTATAAAAAAGAGCACACCATTGTATTACTTAATTATTTAACATCATGATAATCCGTTATCCTGGGAATTCAAGTAGCAGCACATTTGGCAGACGACATTAACAGGGTAATTAGGAAATATTGACTCCAGTGAGCTTAAGAGAACGCCCGGTAATGACATATTTAGTGTTTCTAAACGAAGTATTTACTCGATGTATAAAATTATCACAAAATGAAGATAGGTACTTGGAAGATCAAAGACACTTTGTACAATGCAAGTCCTGTCTTCTCTTATTGGAGTGACCAATGTAAGGAGGTTTAGCTCCAAAAGTACGACTCACGTGAAAGAAATCCTTCTCTCCTCTGCTCTAGAGCGTGGTTTCTATTCTACAATTACAACAGTCCTACTTGTAGAAGTGGTGTTAGGCCCCTGGTTTAGACTTAAAGCCTTACCAATATTTCCTGAAACTAATGAAACACGTTACGGCTACTGTCAGTGTTATTATGTACTACACATTTTTAAGGACAAATATATGCAAAGTGGGTCGACAAAATTCGTTTCCAAGTTATAATGCTTGTTAATTACTTTTTTTTTTACAACAATAATGACGAAATTGTACGAAAACCTAAATTTATGTGCTTTGTCCTAACATATATCAGATAGCGATCGATTAAACAAGAATAGGTCTTAATAATACCAACAGATGGAGCTGGCGATATATCTTTATAATAATGTTTGTCAAGCGTATTATACAGCTACAAGGATCTTTTGGTACGTGGATGACATTAATGTGAGGGCGTTGGTGTGCATGTTTTAACAAGCGACGTGCCAAATGATTCTTGAAGCACTGTACGTTTTACCTCATAGTTACCTTAATAAGTAATAAAGCTTTAACGAAACGAACGAAATTTATTATGATTGTTTGATCATTCACACAAAAAAATGACGCATAAAGAAATCAGATTATATCCCCGAATCAATAATGGCTAAGCCAATGACATCTAAATCAATAATGGTTTTCACAATTTTCGAGTTATACATATATTACAAAAGAAAAACTTACAAATAAACACCTAAAATTTTAATTCAGTATCTTATAATTTAATTTACAAAACCAGTTACAACTACAATAAAAACTCAATCATGCTCAACTCAAAAACTCGAAAAAAGCGTACTCAATCAAAATTAAAACTGTAATTACCTTCTTCAATACACACTGTCAACGAAAACCGGGTCAGAAACTAGTTAAGCACTATCATTTACTAAAACGGTTATCGCTCAAGAAATAACACGAAAGGTTAAACGCGTTGATGTCTTTATAATGACGCTTATTTTTCTCGGCAATTATTTAGTAATTCTATGACATTATGTGATTTCAATAATCAATTGGATTTTTTATTAAGTTTCATAGCGTTTAGAAACATCTGCGTTGGATAATTGTTATGGAGTGTTTATAACTTGGAGGTATCAACGCTGGCTGTTTTTTCCAGATGGATATGGAGACAGAATTTTACATGTCTGTATGTATGACAAAAATGTATTAACATACTTAATATACAAAATAACTTAAAGAAAAAATTACACGCAAATTTTCACACCCAGTCTAACCAACATCAACAAAATATAACACTAAGATAACCTTAAATACAAAACTAAAACCAACAGCCACAGACCACAACCAACAGACGCGACATAATGATTTGTCACGAAATTAATACGTTCTATAAAAGTACCAAACTTATCATCATACTTAATAACGCTCTAAACAAATGAAATGTTAATTAAAATGGTGCGTGTTTACGAGGCAAAGTGGCAAGTGTGAGCGGGATTATTTAACGATGTATAAATTACTGGGAGAGGAGAGACACGCCCCGTGAGCAGGCCCGCAGGCGGTAGTGTTGGGGCGAGTCGATAGAGAGTTTTATCGATAGTATTTTTATTCAGAATTATTTATTTATACTTCTTAAACAAATAATGTAATCGACTGCACGGATAGCCGAGTGGAATTGGTCACCACGCCAATTACCACTGTGCGTCACGTGTCGCGGGTTCGATCCCCGCGTGGGCCCAGAATTTGCACGATTCACAAAAGCTTGTCCTGAGTCTGAGTGTCTTTGTGTGTGTGAATTGAATGTCTGTAAACCCCCACGATACGCAAAAAATAAAATATAAAATGGCAGATTTAATGCTTAAAGCATCAGTGATGTCACAGTGACAAATAGTTTAGGCTTTAATTTAATACACGTACGTTTTTATCATAAATAAAATTTTCTGACAATACTCTTTTTTACGGCTCTAATATATCTATTGATCAAGTCTACCTATTGCAGTCTATTGTTGTCACATATTGTTGTCAGTAGTTATTCATTGAACTACCCGCTAGGCCACTGCACTATACTGACCAAAGAGTCATAAAGTCTATATTTACTAATCGAGCTCACGTTTATACGACGTGTGATTTGACAGAAAACTGTAGTGAGTATAGGTACTTTAAATTTTAAAAACAACAAGTAGACAACACTATCGACAAATAGTCGATATACTTAAACGTACTCAAGCCCATCACTACAGCTCTCAGTAACAAGGCAGCATCGAACGATGCATTCTGGTGATTAACCATTATTATATAAAGTAAATTCAATAATAGCCCGGTGCTAACTCGATGTTTACTGATGCCCAATAATCTTTGACAAGCAAAAACATAACCTATTTCCCAAATTATAAGGTTCTAAATAATTCAGCAAGATCTCAACGCATTTTGACATCGACAACGATAATTTTGCATCCAAAAAAGTATTTAAGGCGTAGAATTTTAAAGAGATTTTTATTTTGTAAATGCAAGGGTAAATTTGTAATGGTTATGGGGTAATACTGGCCAGTGTTGCCAGTACATCGCAAATTACCCACATAAAGAGTAATTGTGGTAAATTTTAGGGGTTGCCTGAAGAAGTGTTCGTCGGTTAATGGGTTTAAGTGCAGACATATTGCTGTTAAGGCTTGCTAGTGATGTATGTTTATTTATGTGAATATCTTCACGCTATCTCCGTAAGATAGAGAACAGATACAACAGTATTGCTGTTCGGTTGTCGCAACTATCTTAAATGGTTTTTGGAAAAAAATTACTTGTGAATGAATTTTTGCATTAAAAAATTGCATTAACTGAAATTGAAAAAACTCAAATTGTGTCAGATAAAGTGCAATAGTACCTACATACAATTAAAGTACTTTCATTTGACTTAGGGCACAACATCGTTCAAAATATGCCCATTGAGGATCCTTGTAAAACGAGCCAAATATTTAATCATGAAAACCAACATATATCTAAAAGAAACAAATCTCTAACGCCAACCCAACCACTAATTAGCTCATGATTTACAAGAAACCACAAAAAATAACTCGAAGCTAACTTAATCCACACCAAAGCTGTCATTTGAGAACCCTCATAAAATTAAACTCAACAGAATTCATTACCGACCGATAATTATAAATAAAGCAAATGAAAAACGCTATCGATATCGCAGGTAACCCCGGGACAAAATATATAATTTAAAATATTAATATTAACTAATTATACGTTTAAAAGAAATATTTTATGCATAATGATATGATATAAATCTCGTTTGGTTTAGGGATGAAAAGATGTCGATGGTTTGGTGTCGATATATCGATAGTTTTTATTGCCATATTTTTTCAACGAGCTTTATTTATTAGCTAGATTGATATCATGCTCGCTTACATTGGAATTTTCATCAGGTGCGTATTAATTATTTTAAATTTTGTATTAGTTCGTAATAAATATCACAATATCTTTTAATATCAATAAACAATCAGAAGATATTGCAGGCGTCTGTTACTGAGCAAATCATATATACCCAAACCTTATATTCCAGATATATTTTAAGTAGGTACTCGTAAATTTTAAAATATACATTACAAATTTCATTTCAGTTGCCTATCCCTAACATTCCTTGCCCTATTTATTTGCAAGCCCACAGCTTAGCCACAACAAAACAAATACAATGACAAGTGTACGTACCGAAACCCCCAACACAGCACCAAAAGCAATTCATAAGCAATTCTATCGACGTTCGCATTCAATAAAACAACGTACGCCCATCAGGCCAATCAATGCACATAATAAACTGCGAACGAACCACGGGCGTAACTTTAAAACAAATAGTTCTCAGAAACGAAAACTTTCATAACTCTACCAAATTGACACCTTGTTTGAAACGAAGCAATTCCTCGCGATTTGCGCTGTTCGTAAGTGGCCTATTATAAAAATACAAACTTATTATCTCACCTCACACACACGATAATAAACCTTATGTTAAAAAATGTAAGGTTGAAGGTTAATGCATGTGTTATGTGGTAGAAATGTTCTTGGAATATCGGGCCTGAACACATCTCATCGACAAGTCGTTTTGTGTTTTTTTCCCAGCACGGAATATCAATGAAATTTGTTCGAGCCCCAATTATGTGGGCATGCCTTTATTTTCGTATTCGAAAGGGTTCCGTAATGATTTTTAGTTAACGCGTTTATTATTGGTCATTTATATCGTATTGGTGATTAATCAAGTTTTTTTTAGGGATCAGTGATTAAATTGTGTGGTGAGGTGCAAATGTGGTTCTTAGAATACTTGGGGTTCTTATAATAAATTGATATTTTATGGTCCTTAGTATTTTGTTAAGAAGAACTAATGTAACCTCTTTGCGTGCAACCTTAACATAAACCGCCATGTTTTGCGTTCCTTTTATGAAACTTAAATAAAAGAACAATTTGAATTCCAACCGTCACTGCATCTTAGTTCAAACAGTACTGGCAGCACACAATTAACAAAACTGAAACCTTCCATTTTTAAACGTGTGCTTACGTCACAGGGGGCTGCGCGCGCACGTTTTTTGCTCGTGTATAATATGTTTAAATATTTGTTAATGCCGTGGAGCGGTAATAGCCCGTGAGTTATAAGTGGGAACGCCCTTTATCGATAACCGCACAACACTACTCGATACAGATTAAAAAGTACTTATATTGTAGAGTGTAATTATGGTATTAAAATATCGTATCTACACTATCTAAGATGTAGTTTTCGTTTTAAGAGCATGTTGAAATATTGGGTTAAGCAGACGTTAACGAGGTGATGATTTAGATGGATCTTGCTAGTATGAAATATTTTATATGGCTTAAAAAGTATGGATTTTGAGAATATTTATCACGTGAGGGAATCGAACTGGTGACGTGAGTAAGTACTTAACCACTATGCTGTTGTATATTATTTTGTAATAAGATTGTTATCTGACCCGATCAAAATCTTGATAAGACTCAATATTAAAACACGTGAATTGATTGATTGTCGGCGTTTGACCTCTATTAGATAATGCAAAATCTAATGAGATTACATTTAATATTAATATGACGTCAATTGACTTGTAGAAACTGCATAAATTATCTTACGTACAAAATTCTCGTCTCACAATATTAGTTACCATATTCCTCCGAAACGGCTGGACCGATTTATAATATTAAATTTTATAGGCATATTTAGAAGGTCTGAAAATCGGCCAACATCTATTAGTTTATTTTTTGTTTTGCCAGAAAACGCGTACGAACTCGCGGGCAACAGCTAGTAAAATATAATGTCAGCAGTATGGTATTGCGCAGCGAAGTCATCCAAAAGTAATGCAGTATTCAATTTGATATAACTGACTTACTATTTAATAAACTACTTTTTCTTCCTATTTCTTCAAATTTAACATAGTAGTCCTTTCACAGGTTTGATAACGAAATTTCTTTAGGAAACAATCAGTTCCCATATTATTATTGAATATCATTCTTTCACCTCTAAAATCAAACCAAAACTTTCTTTTAATTAACCAAAAATCCCTAAATACTATAACTAAAACCTACCCAAATTTCGAAAACCAAAAAAAAAAGTTTAACAACTTGAAAATAACTCATGTTATGACCCGGGGCAGACTACATTAGATCATTATTTTATGGGCCTCAAATTTGGGCATTAAAGCCTATTATTTAGGCCAATATCAGGCCAATTATGTACTTCTCAGAATTTCCATGATTTGTATCGGGATCGCGATGATTTTTAAAACTAATGCGTTTTGGGCGTGAGACAGTGGCTCCGGGGATTTTGAGATAGTTTGGGTGTGTTAAGAAAGTTTTGATTTGAGAAAAAGACTTATTTGTTTGATAGGTTAGTACTTTTATTATAATTTAGAAAGTGTCGGGTGAATACATATGTTGATAGGTGAAATAACTGAAGAAAGGAAAAGAATGAAAGATGACGTAAACGAGAAAGCTGTAAATAGGATTACGGGATTGGCATAATGAAAAAACAATCGTTTCGAACTGTGATTGTTTCTAAATAATAATAAATAGTTAGAGAGCTGAAAGTTTACAAAAATATATCAAATTAATCAAAATTATACCAAAGTTTTCGTATTAGAGTCTACACTCAATTATGAATGAGCTAAAACTTAAAACTATTAAAAAAAACCTTCAAAATGCATCCAGCAATTTTCGTGAAATAAACTTGCAAACTTGCACACACGCTTAAAACTTACACACACAAACATTTCAAACACTAAAACTATTTCATTGACTACAAATACCCGCGTATTCACTTCCCATCAGTTATTTAAACAAGCACAATGCGAGTTACGGTCAGCGGCCATATTTATTGAATTTATTGACAGCTTGCATATTTATCCGATATCTTTAATTTTAGCGTCAGCTAACCGACTTGCTGAACAAACAGGTATTGTGTTTTTGTACAGTCGGTGGCAGAAGATAACTTTAATTATTTTAATTTTTATGATAAGTTTTTGTGAGAAAGTGTTGCTTGCGAGATGACGTCAGATAGGAATGTTTTGAAGAAGACTTGCTGCGCCGAGCCCAAGTAAAAATTGGGATTAGGACAGGGGAATGATGAAGATAAAAAGTTTTTGACAGTCTATTTATTACCTATAGGTTCTGAAGGGTACAACATGTACCTAGTTATGTATGTCATAAAAAAAATATTGAACAATTCCCATTGTTAAGTGCCTTTAGAAATTAAAACAATTACGAAGATTTAGCTTTGTATAAAATTGGCATTACCGGATAAAACAATTAGTTTAATTAATTAATTTTATTTACTCTTATTGAGGATCTACTTCAACACCACTTTGGAATAATTAACATAATATATTTAGAGCATATAATTACTACCATCTTCGCCTTCATTTGACTAAATTATTGTAGAAATAAAGTATAATTGGTCAGGCCAAAAAAATAAGTACTAAATACACAACATGCACCACAATACGCCGACACTGTACATTCGTGTATGATTGTATGTATGGATGTATGGATGTTTGTATGTATGGATGGTGTTGAGCTCAAATTGGCTCCCACTTCGCCTCTGAGCATGAGTTGAGGAACTAATAGGCGGGGCTCAACTCTAGGGCTGGTACTTTTAAGATATTTTATATTATATGAATGAGAAAGCAAACTTTTTTAACCGACTTCAAAAAGGAGGAGGTTTCTTTCGTATTTTAGGGCTAAGGGTCGTTGCTGTATGTTATCTAGTCAATTATCTGCACTCTAGTAACAGACCTGAAAAATACCCTGATACCTACCATAAAGGTAAACCTAAAACTATCTGACGGACTAATTAGATTTTTTTAGTCAAATACCCAATTATGTAATAATAAAGTTCATTTTTTTATACTGATAACTGACGCATAAAAAAATCATATTTAAGAACACAAAACTCTATGCCACAAAAAAGTATAAATTCACAACAAATTAGGAGTTTTTTTTATAATTTTTTATTCGGGGAAAGTATAAAACTATCCAGTGGCAGCCCTGAGCCGGCTCCAGCCGCGGGCCCATCAATATAACAATTTAGCAGCGACGTTTTAGCAGCAATAAATTAAATGAGCTAACAGCCAGCAAATACTCGCGGTCAACACGCCGAGCCCAGCACACAACATTTAAATACATAAACATTATTGTGGTTAATCACACTTTACGAAAAATGATAGTATTATCACAAGGTATGTAGGTGTAGTATGAAGGAAGCATTGTAATTTCGGGTGGTAGATGAGTCAAAAAAGAGAGACGGGTTTTTAGTCTTCAAATAAAAAATCAAAAGGTTTTTATTTAGTAGGCCTTTTCAGGCACTCTCAAAACGCTATTGCAGGATGTTTGTGAGAGTTACAGCGACCCCAGAAAAGTCTTGCGTCAGATTATGTCTGTAGTAAAGAATATTTGTAAACCATCACTATTTATCGCGACTTGTACATATATATTAGACAACAATCGGGTCTTATTCGCGACTAGTTGGCCACGGTCGGTGCAATTCGGCCGAAACGGCGGGAGACAAGAAAAATCAAATTACTTCGCGAATAAGACCCGTTTACTGTCTAAAGTATGTAACTAAACAATCTGGCTATCAAAAAGAATTCTTTCTATAATATAAAATTGCAGGTATTTTTGTAGTTTAAAGTTTACCAAAGCAGGGAATCGAACCGGAAAACAACGGCAAACAGTTAGTTAGTGTGCAAAGAGAGCGAATGTTTGTGTTAACCGCTCATCGCTTCCCGTCTGTATGTTTGTCAAATCATGTTGTTATCTCAAATATTGAGTTCCGGACGATATTAGAGTGATGGAAAACATTGTTAAGTACCGTTTTGGAATCTCGTTTAAAGCGTTTAGACTTGTTTTAATTAAACATACATTTTTTGAACCATATTTTTCGCTAGTCCTAATTTTTGTCGTAGTTTCATTTTAATCTGTGCTAACAATGTTTGTAAAAGGTTAGGTAAAAGGCTCTTCGTTTGGTTCTAGACTGCTCCGTCTTGTACCATTTGTCACAATATTAAGATAAGATAAGGTATATATTTTTTGCATAAAACATGACAAAAAATAAAAACAAAAAATCATCATATTCTATCTGAAACAGTTAATCGTTCAAAATACACCCAACCTACGAAACGGTATGTTGAAAGTATAAACCTTTTTTTTTTCTAAATTGACATTTTCAGTTGACATAAAAATTGATTATATTTTTTTTATTAAAACATATTATAATATGCAAGTAAAAACAGCTGGTCTGTCTATATGCATCCATTACTGCATCAATCTCACTCAGACCACACTACATTAACAAAACTGAAAGAAATAAAATAATACTCTATAATTATCTTCCACACAATTATAATATAAAGTACAGCCTTAAGATACAGGCTATATTCTGTCCACAGGCTGCCATATTGACGGACAAACACTGGCATCCGCTTCCGGTCCTTGTTGACTCTGCTCAATGACCACCTACATTATAATACTATACCATGTTATTCCAACATTCCTTTAAAAGATAAACATATTAAGAAATGGTAGTTTTCTTCCATTAGAAAGGAAAACATTGGTCTTTCTTTTCCCTTTTTTTTGGTCTCATTGAGAAAAATTGTGAATGGTTGTTATTGGTTTAAAAGTGGGTTTATTTGTACATGTTTTCTTGAGTTTTGGATTGGGTAGTTAAAGTAAACTTGACGTTGGATTGAAGATGAACCACTGGAGATGAGAACATTAGTTGATGTGCTCATTCTTATTCAGACTTAGAAGTTATTTATGGAGTCTCTTGCCTATTCTTCTCCATAGGAATGTCATTTTGAAACTGCGCAACTACAATTATTAACGTTTTGAAAGCGCTTGAAAAGGCCTATTTGTAATAAAAACCTTTTTATTTTGATTCGTAGAAGGGAAGACAAAGCTTGTTGAGAGCGAAAGTATTGCCAAATCCTTGCCAAGTTTTGGGTAAAAGTTAACTGATACACTTCACGTGTAAGTAGTAGTCACTTACGCTTTGACAAATTCAACGTGCTCATAATTCAGGGGACTCTACACACCAATAAATATCACCAAACTGTCCCAGTAGCATAAGTAATAGTTTACTCATAAAGAAACCTTCATCTTTAGACGAGCCTGCTAGTCTAGTGGTTAGTGGCTCTGACTGCTATACCGAGGGTTCGATTCCCACACAGGATAAATGTTTGTGTGATAACCACGATCATTTGTTTTGTGTCCGGGTTTATCTAGGATGTATTATGTTTTAATTAAAATATAAGTATGTTTATCAGTTGTCTAGTACTCGTAACACAAGTTACTCTCGTATACTTAATTTTAGACTAGATGGCATTGTGAGAATATTTTTTCTAAGTACGTACTCCTTCAAAATCTAGATTATACAAAGGACTACAAAAAGTATATCCAGTAATATCCACGTCTAAATTCTCCTACAAGGACCTAGTTCTCCAATAAACTTCAACTTTCCCGCCAAACCGGCTCACTAACTCAGATCAAGAGTTAACGCCTCACGTAAGCCAGGCTCCTAAGTGTAATGGCGTGATGCCGGCGCGCGGAAACACAATACTTTATATTAATTGTCTAGATAGTCGGGTAAGGTGTAGTGCTAACCAGGGAAGGTTTCATTGGGGAAAGATTGAGGAGAAAATAAGTGAGAGTGGTGGTGTAAAACGTGTGATGTGTAGTTTTATCGTGGGTGTGTTAGTGTGTTGGGGTGTAATTTTAAATTAATTGACTTTTCACATTTATTAGATGCAGCAATTATAAATATTAAGTTTTGAGAACTGTAATAACTGTTCAATAGGTAATTTTTAATATACAGAAACTATTGCTCGGTTCGGTTAATTTTTGCAATAAAATATAAATCATACGAAAATGTAATTTAGCCAGAAGTCGCAAATTCAAGTCCTATCTGAGGTTTTAATTGTTTAATTGTATTTGTATTTAATTGTTTATTTCTATTGCTGTTAAAGAATCTATTTCAATGACGATCACAAAACGAATCATAATGCAAAGTTTGGCGTCTATTTTCAAGTGATACTAACCAGAAATTCCCTTACAATAGCAACGAAACATTCCCAAACAGTAAAACCCCGATTGAGATCCAACCCATTCCTGGGGGCGGTTCACAATAATATATTGCTTTTAATTAGCTATCAGACGCAAGTATTTTGTTGGGCGCCTAACCGATCGTAATTCACTAAATTGTTCACTGATTTTAATTATTAACTGGAGGCCTACTAGCCTTTTTAAGTAACATTACAGCTGTGGAAAAGAGACGCCGCTCTATGCCGTGTAGCGCGCTGTCTCTCTTCCACTACTGCGATAATATGAGTTTATGGTATAGTGGTAGGATGTCTGAACGGTTGTATTTGGTTTGTATCAATGTGTGGATGCTTGAGGGAAAGTTGGGAGTGTTGATGTATTTTAGTGGAGTTATTAATACAAGTGTTGGGAAGATATGAGTTATGTGTCGGTGATGTGTTTTTGTTTTTTGAGTAAAATTGTGCTGGAAGACTGTGTAGGCTTTGTTTACTTCGATGAACTATTGTCCATATAACCGTGGTTTAGTAATTAAAACCACTTAAACACTACATATTATTAAACAACGTCTTCTGCCGTGTCTATCTGGCTGTCGGTCCACGTATTTAATTTGTTACAAAAATACCCTGACTCAGAACAAGCAATTGCAGTTTGCACAAATTCCTGTCCTACGCAGGGATCGAACCCGCGACACGTCGCGCACAGAGGTAATTGGCGTGGTGACCATGCAGTTGGTTCTGCTAACCGTTAAAACTTTCTTTGAGAAAGCTTTTTTTGAATATGACTGGAACATGGAAAACTTCTTGTAGATGTATGTCTGTTAATACATTTCCCCTTTGTGTACCTTCCAGTATTTAAATACAAAGTTCTTAGTTTAGTTCAAAAACAAAATAACTAAAAACTTCAGCAGTAGTGTTAATCATTGCAAATTAAAAAGGTTGTCTCACTTTGTCTTTTTGTGTTTGGTGTAAGTTATGAGCGGGATCGATTTTTTATTTTTTGAGGTATTTTTTGTATTTTGTGTAGTTAAGTTATTTTAGGGTTATTAATTTTACGACGATTTTAATTTCGATTCGAAACGACTACTTACTGCACTAAAGATTTAAATTCTTGTGTCGCGGAAGGTTTCACAGACCTTCAATTCACATGCACAAAAACAGCCAGACTTAGAACAAGCGTTTGTAGATCGCACAAATTCTTGTCCTATGCGGGGATTGAACCCGCGACACGTCGCACATAGCGATCACTCGGCTATCAATGCACTATCCGTATAGTTTCGCGTTTAGGAGAACAGGCAAATCAGGGTGGATAGAGACAGAGCCCTGATTTATATTGATAAAGCATGACAATGTGGCTGATTTTAATTATAGTTAGAGTTGTTCTTAGACATTGTAATACATTCAATAAATTGGACGGATTTTTTCCCTATTCCACCGAAACTACAATATAACCCCTTTTTCAATACCTTTTTTAAAGCAAAGTTATATCAAAACGCTTATCGTTCATAACTTATTAACTTACCCAAGTCTTGTTCCAGCGATTAATTTGGTGAGAAGTGTAATCGATTTTTCGTTCAACTGCATGCGATACAAATAACGAAACTGACGCGTGATGATTACTGAAACCTTACCACCTTTTAAAGTACCCTTATTGTAGTCATATTGCAGGTGTGGAAGCGAGACAGCGATATACAAGGCGTAGAGCATCGTCTCTCTCACACAACTGTAAAATATTTACTTTGGAATGTGATGGTAGGTGTTTCAATAAGTGAATATCATGTTTATCGATATATTATTTATGAGTAATAAAGTACTTATGCGGGTTATATTAATACAATATTTGGTTCAAAGATTTAATGAGTGTAAACTCTTAGTCAGTAATCTTGTTTTTATTGGCGTTTTCTGTCAGAAAATTATAATAATATTTATTATTGGTAATATTATTTTACTACTGGTGTATTTTATACAAAATAGGTGCAATTGTGCTTAATATAAATATCAAGAAATAATACTTTTAGTTCAGAATACCTATTTGGACATAAAAAAATGCAATCGAGTTTCTGCAATATTTAAGCTCTTAAACTGGCTATGTTACTGGATTAATATAAATAAGAAAAGGCGTCCAAGTACGAGTCGGACTCGCCCTATGAAGAGTTCCATAGCAGTAAGTTGCAATTTACGATTCAATGCGGTTTACAGAATACATCTATTTACCAAGTTACATCAGTAAAGATCAAACTATATCGACAAAAAAGTGACTATGTGTGTGACTGTGACCGGTAAGAACGGATTGACAGACAGACAGACATGACGAATCTATAAGAGTTTCGTTCTTGCCTTTTGGCTATAGAACCCTAAAAATGAACAGAATATGTAGTCATTTCACTAGGCCATCTTTCCTTACTCAAAACAAAAACTAAAAAACAATCGAATTGAAACACGTCCATATAAAGTCGTACAAATAAAACAACAACAAAGTTCAGTGGTCAATAAATATGTAATTAATTTTTCGCGCCGTCTGTCTGTCTGTTTGTCTGCTTGTCTGCGCGCTTCTGCGTATGCGTGACACGTCATGCTGTGCTCCGGATCGAATCGCGTTAATAATACTTATTGTGAAAAAAGTAAACGATTTTATTGGTTCGGATACATATTTAAAGGTGATAAAATGTTTTTTACTGACTCTAGGTTCAATGACCTTTTTTGCTTCATCCAGGAAAGTATTAATTCGATGTTGTAATAGTTGTAGTTAATCCATGTCTTTGCTAATAGAAAAAAGGCTATTGATTAAAAAAATCTTCAATGTTGCAATAGTAATACTATTTATAACAGCTTTAAGATACGAATGTTAACGTCCTTTCACGTATTCCTTCCCTTTGCGTTCCATCTCACTACAAAAATAACACAATACACAGAAATACCGTTCCCAAACTAAGTGAAAAACGAAAGCAAACCCACTCTTTTTAGTTTGAAACAATCAAAGAAACAAACATGATTTTTTACGAGCAACACTCAAGCTACATAAAGCATTGTGATTTAAAAGTAAAAATATCGGACGGACAGACGGACGGACGACATTGACACACGACTGGGTCCGAAAACCGAGAGAGGAGAGAATAAAAGGATTGTTTTGGGGTCCAATGCCGCCGAATACCGCGCATAACTGAAGCCCCAATTAAGATCCCCTAAGATTGTCGTTCCGAGTTTTTAGTGGACTGTACAGGGTGCTTCGTTTTTGGTTTGTAAGGATATTTAGTGGTTTTGGTTTTTTGTCAGATGTTGAGATGAATTTTCTTTAGTTTTTTGTGCCGTTTGCTTGTCTTTGGTGCGATTTGCGTTAAAAATTAAAGAGTTTTTCTAGGTTTTTCATAACGTTATGGCTAAGGGTATAATATTGGATAAGTATCAGTAGCATTTAGATATTGAATCGAAAGTGGTCTAAAATCAGGCAAATAAATTAATTAGGATAAAGATAGGCCTATTGAACACTGTACTGCAAGTGCCCTTTCCAAAAGCAAATTAGACAAAAAAACAAACACACTTTTTTGTTACTATCTTGTCTTAGAAATATAAACTATTGTAAAAACTTAACATGAAGATATCACTAGGACCATCCCAATAAATACATAAACCACAATCACCCTACACAACCGTAAACTTTTTCAACATTTTTATTTGTCCCAATCTGTTTTTTAACACCTCCCAGCCGTGGAGATCGTGCGATAATTACAGAACACACATTATAATGAGTTTGTTTCTGATCTCACTAATCGAGATTATGGTGATTCATAACCGACTTACTTCGACGCTAATCACCGTGTTGCCTTTGTGTCTGGGGTTAAGCTGAGGAAAGAGGGGTGTTAGTGCAAGGTGCAAGGTTCTTTAGATAGTGTCTGCAAAAAGTTTGTTTGTAAAAAAGTTTGTAGAAAGTGCGTTGAGAGATTTGAGGTGAGAGACAGTTGGGGTAATTCGAATTTCAGAAACTTTCTGGACATTAAAATATGTTGGGACCAACCCCTAAAAACAAACTCAAGGAGTTTGTTTTTAGGGTTATAAGATAGAAAGTGTCGACTTTAGTAAGCTCAAAAATTTTAAGACAAATATACATGATGATATTTCATATGTGTAGGCTGGATGACTTTATTTTGGTTCAATAAAACTCAGTTTGAAACAGGACTCCAGCCTTTCGTGGTGTTACCAGCTCGTGTTATTTGGACTTGCGTGCGACGGTTGTTACTTAAATGAAAGTGAAATTGACACAAGACTGTGTTTGATTTTGCAATCAGGCTCACAGAAAGGGGTAACTTTATTATAGAAGCCTAAACATTTAAATTGAAATACCTGATAACTACTATTAGATAGGTACTTGGTTTTTTAATAATTAAAAAAACCAAGTTATTGGAGCTAAAGCAAGCTTCTGGACATGAATGTGGATGGATATAGGAGAAGAGGACGACCAAAGAAACGATGGATGGATTATGTGAAAGATGATATGGCTGCAAAGATTGTGACTTGCGAGATGACGTCAGATAGGAACGTGTGGAAGAAGAAGACATGCTGACCCCAAATAATAATTGGGATAAGGGCAGGGGGATGATGATGATGTAGAAGCTAACTATTACGCGAAGTATGGAGCGGTATCCTACTCTTAAAACGACAAAAATCCTGCCTAAATATGAAAGAAGAAAGAAGAAAGAAAGAAAATACATTTAATATCTTATAGTACAAGCCCCTCGACCCACATTTATTGGCCTAATATAATTGCTTAATACATTTATGTCGGTACAAAAAACGATTTCATCAGAAACGTTGTCAATCATTCAGTATTCAGTAAGTAACGTTTATGCCTTTAATAGCCATATAGGTGTCTGATGAATTCCGAGTAGAGCTTTATGGTTCAAATGATGGTCGATTGTGACCAATATATTAATGTTGACTACTTATTTGAGATTCGGAGGTTTATTACACCGATGTGAATTTATTTGTGGTTGTGTTTGATGGAATTTATAATATTTTTTAGGGGTTTGCTGCAGAACTAGCTTTGTTATTGGTTGTTTTGTTCTTGTTTTGTGTACAAGTAAAGTAGAGTATAAGCCCCGCACGTTGATATTGCGATGGAACCTTGTCACAATAACAGCAAAATGACGTCATTATGACGTCATCCGTCGCAAAAAAGTACAGATAGCAAAAGAAATTGTACTGACGGTGCGACGTCGACTACGTCACCAAGATGGCCGCCAGTCGCAATATCAACGTGCGGGGCTTATAAATGGGATTTTTTTGTGGACTAAGTAATGTTAATTGATATCTGCATTTTACTAACACACAGAGTTTGCACACTCACACAAACATTTTTTTACACGTTTTGCAATACATATGAAAAGTTACTAATAATGTTTCTCTATTATAATTATATTTCCTTCAAAACGGTCTATAATAATGGTTATACTGTCCCTAATTGAGATCAAAAATATTAAAATAATTAAAACTGAAGAATGAAGATATGTTGCTGTTACACTCCGGTGTAAACGCAGCCATTTTAACAAGGCGTCTTGGTATAGTTAACGAGATGGTTATAAACTAATTATTAAGGGTTGTAAACTGGCCGTGATCAGGGCGACCACAGATAAAATAAGAATACGTTGTATACCACTGAAATTCGGTGAAATGCACCTTTATTGGGGATTTTATTGGTACATTTTGTTTTATACTTTTTACGTTTATGCCGCTAATCAGTATTGGCTACTTGGTAACGTTTGGTTTTATTAAGGATACCGTCAATCTGCAGGGAACCTTGATTTATTCCGTAATAAACGCGAACTTTTGTAAATAAGTCAATAAATATTCCACGACTTTCACACATTGCCATTATAGTCTCAAGACTCAAACTAAGCAAAGCTTGTATTATGAGTACTAGACAACTGATATACATACTTATATACTTTTTAATTTGTACCCAGACACAGGACAAATGATGGTGCTCATCACACAAACATTTGTCATGGGTGGGGTTCGAACCCAGTCAGACCCACTAACCACTAGACCAACAGGCCTATCTAAATTGTCCTTGTAAGAACGAATGAATGAATCAAATTTAAATTAAAATGCTATAGAGTCCGCTGACACCTTTCAACACGTATCTAATAGGCTACCTCTTCGAGATTTACCAACAAATCAGCCGAAAATAGCTCAAATTCTAATACAAAAAAAAACAATAATTACCATCTAAAAATCTAAAAAAATAACCTTTCTGTAATCCACTCCTTATCTCCAGCCTCACCAGTAATAATTAGTCGTTACAGCTAATTATAAAAACACGGCAGAATTAATTACTTTTCGTAAAGCAATTATCAAGTGTTTAATTAATCAGCGCGAGTATGAGATTGCTTTTAATAAGGATTGATTTTAGTTTTATGGGCAGCAAATCGCAATCTACCATGGTATTGAGGTAATTTTGTTACGTTATGGTTTGGTGAAGCAGCTGACTTTAGGATATAAAACAATATCCAACTGTATCCAGTGGAATTTAGTCTAGGGTTTCGTACCCATATGGTAAAACGGAACCCTATTACTAAGCCTCCGCTGTCTGTCTGTCTGTCTCCAGGCTGTATCTCATAAACCGTAATAGCTAGAAAGCTGAAATTTTCAGAAATTATGTATTTCCGTTGCCGCTATAACAAAAAATACAAAAACTTAAAAGAAAAGAAAACTATGAATGTGTGTGTTTTCGTATTTTGTTGCTCAATTTTAAAAACGGTAACAGGTAGACTTGTACTTGGCCGGTTTTTTTTTTGGCAAGGCGGGAGATATTATATGGACACCCACATCTTCGGGGTAGAAAGTGGGTAGTGTCAGAATCTTACTGACTAAACCTAAACCGCCATGCAACGTCTCCCGCGTTTGGTCGGTGCACAGGAATGCGTTGTAGGTAATTCGTCGCGCACTAACGGCAGACCACCCTTTTTCAACCCACGCTGAGGGCACGGCGTGGGTATATGTTAAAAACAACTGGGCCCTTTCTACTACGTAAGCAAAAGTCACGGGATCGCTCGCGCATGCTCTGCGTGACTCTGGCTGGCTTCTGTCTGATAGAACTCCTTCTCAAGGGGTAGGTGTAAATAGACCATCCCTCACGGCAGAATAAACTGTCCCTCTAGCCAAGTGACTGGCCGTTAGACTGTCAGGGCAAAGTTCGTAGGTGTAAATCCCGGCACGCTATAATATCTTTTTTACATTCGTATTATTCTTACGTTTGACTATCAATCTTGCGCTAAAATACGGTGAAGGAAAGCATCGGAAGGAAATAAGCACACCTGAGAATTTTTTATGGTTTGCAAAGACACGTCAGAGGCCGACGGTAAAGAGTTTGATGCCATACAATAAACGAGTCGAGACGACAAGACTTATTATAGAATAGAATAGTACTCATTGTACACCATAGTTACAGTGGAAAAAAAAATATATGCAGTAAGGGTACAATGACGGTCTTGTCGCAACTAGCGATATCTTCCAGACACGGGACACTTTGGATGGACAGGAAAGAAGGAGATGTATATAGAGGTAGATGACTATGGTGCACTGTTGTATTATTATCAACCCTTTAAGTATTTCTATAACTTATTAATATTCAAAAACCTCACGTCTCTTACCGTTAAACCACAAGGAAGTTATTCTCAACATTTCTTAGCACTATTCGAAAGTATATACCAATGAATACATGAAAAGGTGCCACTAATTATAACGTGTACGGACAGACAGACATGTTATTTGTTCGTACTCACAAACAACAATAAACAATGTTGTAATACTGTGTGTTTCCGGTGGAAAATGTCTATCTAACTAGCCGGTAAATATCTTACACACACACGGTAATGAAGACATGACAGTAAAATGAAGATTTAATTAATTAAACTTAACACTACATAGTATAAAATAAAGCCGATGTTGCTGACTGTCAGTATGTATGTTCGCTTAAATGTTTAAAACTTCGCAACGGATTTGGAAGCGGTTTCATTTAATAGATAGAGTGATTCAAGAGGAAGGTTTATACGTACAATACATAAGTATTTCACCCGTGCGAAGCTGGGGCAGGTCGCTAGTCATATATTATAGATATATCCCTCAACATTCCCACTAGTAGTTATTTAATGACCTGATTTCTTTCAAGTTACTGCTAATTTTATTCATGTTTAAGGCTTTGGTTGGATTAAAAACAGCTTTTCTGACCAAGTGACATTATTTCTACAATCGTTTGCACTCTCTAACGTCGAACAAATTATTTTAAATGTATGGGAATGACAGGTCACTTCACGTAAGTTATCGAAACAAAATGTCATTTCCATACATTTAAGAGTTTTATATTGACGTTAATAGTTGTAGAAATGTTACATGGCTAGAGAGGGTAGGAAAGCTTTAAAATTTGTGTTGATATCTATTTTAGATGCTTACACATTGTGATCAGTTAACAGTTTAAAAGGTATGTTGATTATATTAAATTAATGTAAAGGCTTTGACTGCCTATTATTAATGTCATCATCATCCCCTTGCCCTTATTCTAATTATTATTTGGGGTCGGCGTAGCATGTCTTTTTCTTCCACACATTCCTATCTGACGTCATCTCGCAAGTGACACTCTCTCACACTGCCTATTATTAATGTATACCTAATTAATTATCATTTAAACAAAAAGCTGGTCGCTCCGTCCGTCTGTATGTCACAACACGCCTCGGTACGTTCTCGTTCATTTCATTAGCGATCGTGAGCAGATATCGTAACAGCGTGCTGTTCACAGCATAGTATATGCTAGACTCTCAGATGGTTAGAGTTGGTCACAGACAAATTACCTACTCGTCTATGTTAGGTTACATACATGTATTGGTATGATTGGCTTCTTGGTCTAGTGGTTAGTGACCCTGACAGGCCCTGACTGCTATACCAGAGGTGATGAGGTGGAGATGAGAACAATCATTTATCTTCCGTCTGGGTGTAATTTATCTATAGTATGTATCCTTAAAAATAAAAATAAATCTTTCGCATTATTTACTCATGAGTACAGATTCTCTGATACTAAATGGTGATTTAAAATGGAGTGATGTTATACTACATAGAATTAGTTATTACTTAGGTAAAATCCTTTAAATTAATGCTTTTTTTTCCGACATTGATATAACACTTTATATCGGAAGTCCAGTAAATTACGAAGCTTGCAAGAAAACTAGAACTATAACAATAATTAAACAGCCACCTCTATAAATTTCAAATATACTGCATACAAAACCCACTCGGGTCTAAAACATAAATAAATAATTACATGATTATATTGAATGGACCTTAATCATCTGCTAATCACAGCTCTTGATGCACCATGGAGGCTAATAACGTAATGACGTGGGAAAGAGACCGCACCACACGACAGAGCGAGACGGATATACATCGCGCCGATCGTCTCGAATTAACGAAGATGCGTGCACGCAAATTTTAGAAGTAATTTTTGATGTTTGAATAGGTTTAAATTTGATCAGGATATTGGTTGTTAGCGTAATAAGGTGTTGATGTTCTTATTATTTCTAAGATTTGGTCAGGAAATGGATAAATTGGATTACTTTACACGAAGTTTAATTGAGATCTAATGTTTTAGAATTCTTCGTAATAAATTAATGGCTTCTAGTCTGTAGCTGATCTGCATTAATTAGAGCACAGATAGAAGGACTAGCATTTATTCTGATATTCAATAATTGAGACGGTACTTAGCATGGACACCCTTACTTTAACACACACAATAGTTATTTTTTTTAATTAACAAAGTTATAATTTTTCAAACCAACTAAATTTGATTTAATAACACAGATTAATCATTAAATTTAGACTTAAAATTGAACGCTTTAGATTATGTTGATTTATCGAATAAATGGTTTTACACACTAAACCTGCTTATCCACCAAGAATGCGTAGCAAGAGATCATTTTAAGAAACAATTGAACCACTTCATTCATGTACAATTCCGCAGACATATAGACAATATTGTCGCAGTAAACCTCATGGTCTGTTTTATTAACTAAATAGTTATTCAACTGCATACCATACAAGGTTTGCATACAAGGATATCAGCGCCATTCTTTTTCCATAAACCGACCCTGAACAATTCAGATTGACGATAACAATTTTATGTTTAACACAACCACCTGACTGTCCACTCAATGAAATTGAATAAAAGTAAACCAAATGAGTACTAAAGTGAGAACGTTAAAGTCACTTTTAAGATACTTGGCAAGTTAGTATTCATACTGATGATAAAGCTATAAAACTTTTATTCTGATGACGCAATCAAAAATATTTCCAACTGTAACCCACATATTGGCGACAACTGGCTTGGAAACCTCACGCGAAAATGATACCTCTTTCCTAGATGCTAAGGTTTAAAATTGTGTGTATGATTTCTGGGAAAGCTGTCCCATTTTGCGGAGGCCTGTAACTTAATATAAAGTCGTTATAACATTTCGCGAATTTGTTTCTCTTATAGTAATGTTTATAAATATCGTTAGCGAATGTTCTAGATTAGCTGCTTGATAATATTTTAGTAGTTATGGTTTAATTTTTAAGTGTCGAAAATTGTTATTGTGCCATTCACAATACACGATTCTGGGAAATTGATAGTAAATTAATTGGAAGGTGATACTGTCGACAGCGACTTTTTTAAGTGTTATTGTAATTGCTTGTATTTTTCAGCTTAAGCTTTTCTCTTTAGATTGCTAATTGT
Organism: Chrysodeixis includens; assembly: GCA_941860345.1. Taxonomy (NCBI): domain Eukaryota; kingdom Metazoa; phylum Arthropoda; class Insecta; order Lepidoptera; family Noctuidae; genus Chrysodeixis; species Chrysodeixis includens. The sequence continues at coordinate 4,765,101 of OW796115.1, forward strand.
AAATCTGATCTGGTTTAAGAAATTGTGTGACTTAAATGGGAATTTTTGTGAATTTCTTAGATGTTGAGGCCAGACAGATTCGAAACCGGGGCGATTCGAAAGCTAAAACAATGTAGGTATTAATGCTGTTAAGATAGTTAGGTACTAAACTTTAACCTAGTGTTTTCGCAAAGTATATTGCGACTTCTGGATTCTTTGGATTCAGCTTATATTTTCCTTTAAGCAACTGTTTATCTGGGGGCCTATCGCAACGTCCTTAAGAAACGTTATTGTAGGTGTAGAAGAGAGACGGTGCTCTACATTGTGTAGTAGTCTGGTTTCGGCCACGGCTGCTAGTGTTACTATGACACTAGCCAGCTACGGAGGACATATTATAGTGCACAAGCGTGTGCTAATACAGGTGCACTCTCTATTCCTTTACTCTCATAGCCCAATGGGACGGCAATTTGACACGACCGGAGAGAGATCAGGAGTAGGACCCACATATTTACATGCCTTCCAAAACACGGAAGCTGTGATATTTATTTCTAAAACGCAAACATTCGAAAAGTCGGTGCTGCCGTGGGGTTCGATTTCGAGACCTTTGACTTTGCAATTCTACGGTCTCACCACTAGGCTATTACAGCTTCAAACCGATCCATAATAATTACTTCAAGACCTAGTTGTCAACCTTCTAACCTCTACAATCCTGTCTCTATTTATATACCTAACTTCAATTCATTCATTCATTCCTTCTCCGTAGAAAGGCCTTTAGCCATCAATACTTGGAAGCACATCTCTTGTATTAATGAATGTACTAATGTTTCTATCAATGGCTTCTAAGATAAGGAGTCGTGTCTCATTATGTTTTAACTGTTATCCTTTCCTTTTCGTATTGTCTGGCTTATTGCCAGAGTTTCGGGGAAAGTTAGTACTTGGTTTTGTTTGTTGCTAAGTGAAAAGCCTGTTTGGAGAAACGATGAAGTTTACAGACATCTTGGAGGACTATAGGTTTTGCCAGATGCGGTAAACTAAGTTTTGGGCATTTAAATTCTCTTTTCTATATCTAGATTTTGAAAATATCTAAGGATTTTGCTAAGAACTCATCATTGTCATCAAAATATGACCCAGGAATCGTCTACTGCTTGGTAATATGACTGCTTTTTTCTTTGTTACTTTTATCTGTGTTCTGTTGTTGCCTTATCCAAGTGTTTGCAGCAAATTTAAATACAATAATTATCGATGAAGTTAAGTTACAAATTCGGTATTTACCTACCAGAGGGCATATCTCTACTTACTTTAAGTAATATCATCGCAGTTGTGGAAAAGAGACACCGCTCTACGCCCTGCAGTGCGCTGTCACGATTCCACAACTGCTATAATATAACAATACTAGCTGTTGCCCTCTTTCCTTCTTTCAAATATCGGTTGTAATTGGAAATCTTTATCTCTGACGCAGTCAGTTAAAAAGAACCCTGTGTGTTAATCCAGAGTGTGAGCTAATTTCATACCAAACCAATAATTTCTCCAACCATTTGAGCGTAAAAGAGTAACAAATATCCATCCATCCATACTTACAAACTTTCATGTTTATAATATTAGTAAGATCAAAATCAAAATCAAAAGGTTTTTATTTCGAGTAGGCCTTCTCAGGCACTTTCAAAACGTTACTGACTCTAGTTGCGCGGTATATAAGATAACTTAACAGAGGACAATAGGCCCCCTGTTTATGAGTACCTACTTAAAACCATAATACCATAACCACGTATTAATTATCACTTTGTAATTCTAATGCCCATTTTCTTAGCTAAGGGCTCTGCTTACCTCACACGTTAGGAGTTTGAAACTGAGCCTTCGTAATACCGGTTGCATCACAATTAGGCCACGTACTATGACTTAACGACCATACATTAGGAGGCACACACACGTTGAGAGAATGCCTAATTGTAAAGGGTGGTGCTTTAGGGCTGGTGTGATATGAAAATGGTCATCTTTCTATTGTTTTATGTAAGTATAGTAGCTGTTGCCCGTGATTTCGTTCGCGACGTAGTTTCAAAAACATTAGCCCCTTTGTATTAATCCAAGGGTTTTGCCGGGGCGCAGTGAATGTGAAAGCGAACCCCGTACCCCCGGCCATAGGGAGATGAGGACGCTCTAGTAGTCTTAGCTGGTAAAAGTACGGCCCATCCTGACAAGGGACAGTCCATGAGGATTTTCACTGGGATACAAAAAAAGGTATTAGGAAATTTCATTAAAAAAATCCAGCTGTTTAAACGTGAAAAGTTACAAATTTCCACCACCTTTCCTTTCTAGTGAAACTTAGATAGGGGTTCTTAAGTAAAATGCAGAATTAATCTGATAAGACTGAAAACTGACCCTATTCTGCTTGGGAATTTTAGATGAAGGGTTCATAGTAAAATCTGTTTCCAGGGTTATGTACCGATTCTTTGCTTTAAGAACTGACCTAAGAATTTTAACTAAGTTGTAGAGTTTGTCTACCGGGGCTGCAGGATGTTCGTAAGATATAGTGGGTTTTAGTCAGTAAAAGTTTGACACTCCCTACCGCAGCACCCACTGCGGGCGAAATCATTTGATGAGAGGCGCAAAATACGAGTAGAGTTCGTAAAAGGCTTGTAGAGTCAGAAACTTAACTCTAGGTAGGAATTTGATAACTTCTTGAAAGTTGAGCGCTATATGATCTCGTCTCTTGTCTTTTAAGTTTTTTTAGTGAAAACATGCTGCACTAACCCCAAATAATAATTGAGATAAGAGCAGGGGAATGATGATGAGTTTTTCATTTGTGGCAACCCTGTAAGGCCTGTTACTAACAGCCAATGAGTGACAAATTAATGTTGCCCTATAACGTAGTTTCCTCGCGTATCTGATGCAACTGTGTTAGTAGTGTATAATATGCAATCACGCTATTAATAGCGGCTAATAGGAATTGCCTGACTTATTCCTATTAATAGCAATAGTTGAAGCTATTGGTTATGTTATTATTCCTAATCGATTCTTGTAAGCTATTAGATTTATTGGCAGGTACTGAGTGGTGATGAAGGGGGTTATTGGACCGGATCTACCCAGTGTTGGGACAGATCCTGGTAATATTTTGAATGGGAAAATAAACCACTTTCAAGAAAACGGCATATGCGTATCGAAGTGTTAAGCAATAAGAAAAACTTTACGCTCTTTTTTTACGACTCTCACACAGATTTGTTTAACAATTGGGACCCGGGAAAAATATTATTCATAGTAGGTATCTCTCGTATAGTCATTTGTATCTTTTCATTCACAGGAAAACTTCGAGGGAAGAACGCCGTCTATTCTTTTTTAAAGGAATACTCGGCGACAAAACAAGCAGAAACTATAGACCATTTTTAAAAATTTTAACCTAATATCTAATGGGATTATTACCAGGGACTATCCAGCAAATGCAGAATATTATAATTAAACTATTTCATATCCATTTGTTGCCATGCAAGACCTTAATAACACCGTCACGCCGTTACTTCCGTAGCGCCGGCAGTGCTATAGCAAACAGTACGCGACTCCAATGGCTTATTGCTTATTACATTGTTGCAGTATTTTTAGCTTAGATTAGATGAGGTAATGGAAGTAACTGTTATAATAGTGACGTAACACGCGTGGATATTACAAAAGAAATAGGGATACGCGCATTTTTATTAGAAAGATGGGAGACTAGCTGTTACACGCGACTTCGCCCGCGCGAATGTCGGTTATAACCGTAAAAACATCTCTTCTGATCTTTTTTGACATTACTCAATTCTTCTATATTGAACGATAACTATCGTTCAATTTAAGTCAATACGTACTAAAACTTAACAAATTATATACTAAAATCTTCCTCGAGAACCACTCTAACATTGGTGAAAAAAGCATGAAAATTGTAGCAATAGCTTTTGAGATTATCCCGAATAGACAGACAGATAGACACGGCGGAAGACCTTTTTATAGGAAGTAGGTACCTATGTAGTGATCGGGTGAATCCGTTTCGTCCATTATTTAATTCAAGACGTGCTACTTATTTTTCTTTATTTGGATAAGTTATAATTATATATTAGCGGTATACCCACGCGAATCTATCGGAATTGTCCGACTAGTTTTGGGATTATTTCTTGATTAAGGACTCTGGTTGGTTCCTAAACTAGTCGGGCATATAATTATGAATTCGTCTCAGGGAAGTTTTTAGATTTTAACCAAATAAGTATTACATATAATAATTGGCTCTGGCCGTAACTCAATTTCTGATCACAGCCATAAAAAAAAAACCAATCTGACAGCTGTCAAAACTCCCGTCCACCCGCGTTTAGTTGCTGCAACACTTGCATTGTACGGACAAATTAATTCTAAGCGCATAACACGAATTAGTTATGTTTAAATGCGTCTTGTTGCGTCGTTGCGCATAGCTAAGGGGCACTTGACCACACCGTGTGTTCCTGTGATGTTTTGAATTGAATGCAACGTTGTTTATTGACTGTATACGGTTAGAATATGATATTTGATAAAGGTATGGAGCTGTAGCTTCTTTTTTTTTATTTATTTAAGTAGCTTAGATTATTTTCCTGTCGCACTAAAGGACAAAGGACTCCTTCCTTCTAAGATGGGTTCTTGATAGACTCCGTAGTATTTCGGAATTGTCTGATAAGACTGTTGCTTCTCAATCAATAATCAGTCAATAAGCAGTTATAACTCCTTTGGTGTACAAGGTTTGCGAAATTTCTGTGGTGTCATTTTCTACCTTTTTGTTTTAACCTCTCCTGCACTAAGGAATTTAATCCTATGTTTTATCTAGATAACATGGGAATTGTTTTTAAATTTAGAAATTTACTATTAACTGTGTTATTTTTATAGGATTCCATCAATCAAGTTTAAATTGAACTTATTCATTATAATTACAGTATTATCACCACTTACATTGTCCATACGATTTCTTCTTCTTCAATCTAAACATGCGTTATTTTCGCGATTACAGCTTGTCAGTGCGCATATTATAAGCTCATCAATATGCAACGCATATGCGTTTATAACTCTAAACAAAAGATTAACCATTAGGTTTGCGATCCCTGAAGGTTTGGCCGCGGTGGTCTGTTACCGAAGGTTGACGATTACTGATTCATGTGCTTTATGACGTCAGACAAGAATTATTCAATTTGTGATAGACAGATGTATTTTTTTTTTGCTGTTCAATTTGTGATGGACAGATTGTCAATTTTTATTTTGCGAGAATGTTGAGATTTTTGAAGGTTGTTGTTAAATACGGCAAATAGATGTAGACTATATTTAAAAGATGAAGATGTATGTTTTCAGAGATCTGCCGAAGAATGAGTTTATAGGCAGACAAGACACGCTATTTTTAAGTGTCATTATTTCAATTACCTATCTATAGGCTTAAATAAGAAAGAATGAAGTTTCAATCCATTTTCACAATATATTTATTTTGTTACAGTAACTTGTCTACACATGCTTTTGTTCCTAAGTTTGTACATTTTACGTGCTAACTCTTTCTCTGTCGGCTAACAAGGTACGTAAAGTCATCTTTCAAGTTGTACCGTATTTTACATGGAGCGACTGCCTATCTGACTTTTTCTACCCATTGTACTGGATACCAATAAGACTGCTAAGCAAGACAATATTAATATGACACGATTATGCCAATATTGTTGAAATACATTTATGAGATAAGCGATATCATAAATGTTTTAAAACAATATTGGCAGTTCGTATATCAGATTTTGTTCATATTATTTGAATGCTGGCCGTTTTATATGCGGAAATGCTAAAATCCATAAAATGCCATTACAGATTTAGCTTTACCATGACACCATGGCTGTCGTCATCCCATTGTGTCGCCTCCTTTGAGCTCTCTTGACTGTGCGATGGCTAATGCCTATATAATGCCAATAATGCCATACTTTGAGCCCTGATCACATCTACGAAGTGGCTGGACGTATGCTTTGCCAACACGCCAAGGTTTTATTGTGAATTGTAATATTGTGATCTGATTTCTACACCTTTCAAAATAAGATTGTGTGTGTTGTAGGAAGAAGTAGTAGTGTTGAAATTTTGGTATTTAAGTTAGATGTACTAGATGTTACCCGCGACATTGCCTGCGCAAATGTTATTTATAGCTCGAAAAATCATCACCTCCCTTTAACTAAGTCGGTTAAAAAGTAACCTATGTGTTTATCCACAGTGTCAGCTAACTCTATGCCAAATTTTATGGAAATTGATCAAGTAGCTTGAACGTGAAAAAGTAACTAACCATCCATCTATAACTACAAACTTTCGCGTTTAGATTATTTTTGTAGGTTAATCCTTGGCAAAGGTTAATTCGGGCAAACCTCCATTGCTACGAAGGCGTGAAGAGATATGCCGTGTCCAGGATTAGATAGCTAACAGAAAGAAGCTTGAAATAGGTACTTGCACCATTATTTCCGTTTCCAAACGTTTGCTAGCTACCAGTTTCAACTAAATTTTGGTGTTTTAAGGGAAATTACAAGGTACCGGAAATTAAAACATTCTTAATCCACCCTTTTGGGTCCCCAATTGTTTGTCCAAATTGAGAAGACCCGGAAACTACTAAAGATTGTCACAAGAATCTTAATCTTAAACCAGTTTCAAATATGTAAAATTCCTACCTACTTTATATCATATCCTATAACCGATTATAATTAGTTAAGGAAGTCGTTAAACACATTAAGCCAAAGCCAATCAAAATAGTAGCTACCTAGAGCCACAAAATTACAATTTCCTCAACGTAACGATATACTTGTCCTATCGTAATGTCCGGCCCACCTAATGAGTGACGTTTCTAATGTCAAAAATACGTCACTTTGACAGCCATTTCGAGGTAAATTAGTCGATTTAGTGTCAGTTGGAGACGCTTTTTTTAATCCCAAGTCGTTTACACGTAGCGTGTAGTGATGGTCGATCAGAATTCTTAACGTGTATAGTTATAATTTAATGGTTAGCGAACGTGCATGCTTCCTGCGACTAGGGTGGGTGCTATGCATTGTGATGCAGTGTGGCGTTTGACGTTGTTAATCTATGACGTGTGACGTATTTGAATATTGAGATTAATATTTTTTTTATAAAGATAGAGATACTTTGTTTTACAAATATGGGTAGATGCATGAGATGATATGCAGTAAGTCACAAGTTCAGCCATATTTAGCCATGTGGCATGCAAAAGTGTTAGAAACACAGACACATTAAAAACTAATTAAAACCAATCACATATACTTACAACATAAAAAAGAATATAGTATGGTTGGTTGACTGCCACTGGTTTTTCTGACGATTATTGACGTAGTAAAATTAATTGTATAGGCATATATGAAATATACAGATTTATTGAATAACATAAACTATTACAATTCTAGTTTAAGAATTTTAATCTCCAATACTTTATTTTATTCAACCTATAAGGCGCGAATTTTGATAAACAACTTTTATTTACCTTAAACTCGGTAACCATAGCGAATTCTATACAAGTCTATTCGTAATTTCTTAATAACAACAAAAAAAAAACTAAAAAAAAAAGATTCAATAGCAAGTGATCGCATCCCATAAGACGGATGAACAAAGACTGTTATTTCAACGAATTAAAATGGGCGTTCTAACGCTGTCGGGAGCGATGGCTGCAAATTGCCATTTTATTTTTAATTGGCCATTTTAACATGTTTGGATTCGATTTCGGAACACGTTTCGTTGCAAAAAAGAAAAAAGGTTAGCATCTGTCACTTTGTTGAGTGATCGATTTTAAAGAATGTTTGTGTTAATCATAGGTTTTGGTTAGTTGGTAGTTTTTGTTAATAGGGACATTGAAAAAGATAATACGGCGAAAATATTAATAGTGTAACAGTGCAATTTGCCTTAAACTGTTATTATTAAAATAATGTTTCGAGAGTTGAAAAAAGATGAAACAAATATAGGAAATTTCGATTTACAATAATGGAATAAAGTGAAACTGAAATTGTATATTAAAATTTGTCTTTATTTAAATTGGTAGCCCTTTCTCTACAATCAAAGGCCTTAATCAAAGAGACCAGATGTTAGACTTTCTTTAGACATAATCGCACGTGGCAAGATTTTGCAAAAGACAGAGAAATCTGGAAGAAAACGGGCCTTTACCCAGCACTGGGACCTTATATTAGCTAGAAAAAAAATGGCTCCTCTTTTCAAATTATTTCTTTACACTAATTTTCTGTACATAAATTGTTAAATCAATAACTAAACTAGTGTCAGCCAGCATCAATAAAATAGTTCTAAACCTATAAATTATCATTCATAGCAAGTAGACAAGTATTTAATGAAATTCAGGTCGGAAAGCCTTCAGACAGACAAGGCCTAGTCGTAAAATTGATTCAGTCACTCTCAAGTTCATTCATAAACTTACGTGTCTTAGATCTGCAATAAAAGGAGTTACTATGTTGACCTTTATAAGGACTCCGATACGTTGACCGACACAAGATTTGTGGCTGGCCTGTTGGTCTAGTGGTTAGTGGCCCTGACTGCTATATCAGAGGTCGTGGGTTCGATTCCCGCCATGGACAAATGTTTGAGTGATGAACACACTCATTTAATTTTGTTCTGTGTCTTGGTGTAATTTATCTATAATATGTGTGTATTTATTTTTATCAGTTGTCTAGTATTCATAATACTAGCTTCGTTTAGCTTGAGACTAGATGGCGTTGTGTGAAAGTCGTGGAATAATATGTTACAAAAAAATAATGATGGTTTATCGTAAGTTATGCGACAGCTACAAGTCACACGACAAATCGCAAATACAATCAAAGCCTACCTATTCAATATGTATCACAAACAAATCTAAGGATCTTAACCAACACAACATCAATCAAAATCAACCGTAACCTCAAACAAATAAAGTCCAATTTCCCTCAGCATCATCATTTCACCAACTAATAAACTAAACCTTATTGTCCTAGAAATAAGGTTCCTTTTTGGTACAGTGAGTTATTCAGAATGTTTAATAGAGGTGCAATAAAGATGTATCGATAAGTCACCATTGTCACAGTTTAGAGTAGTCAATTATGTGTCGGGAATACAATTTATTCGCGAATGGAAAATATTGGAAGAATAATATAATTATTGTGAAGGATGGATGGATTATACGGGTGGAATGATTTGTGACGGTATGTGTAAGTCATTTAAATATTCTAAAATACGAATAGCAATGTGTTGTGCACTTCAGTGATCCCAAACAGTCCCAAATAATCTTGAGTACTATTGATTTGGAGTTGAGTTATTTTGGAATATTTTAGTACTTAGAAGAGCTTTCGTTATTTGGTCTAGGCCAGTGGCTAGCTATTTTATAGACTTGAGACATTTATTTTACTCACACACACACACACAATATATGTGAAATAAATAAAACAATCAAATTTTTAGTTCTTGATTTATTGATTCTTGATTTCCACGCACTAAGGGCATTTCAATATCACTTTTTGTACTAGAGTTATTTTTATACCCAAAATTACCATACTATAGTAGACATATTTCCAGACCGAAATCAAACTTTAAAATATCCTACACTGAATCCACTCAGTCAATAAACGATCAAACATCAACCATGTCTCGTATCAATCAATCAGGCACGCCACTCCCATATTGCTCAAATGCACAAACCGCTTGCCGTTTGCCATTCCGGGAACAATGTTATACCTCTTGAATTTCACGCTTCTCAATTTAACGATTTCACGTGAAAATTATTTGTCAAACATCCTTTGTTAAGGAGTATTTTTTTTTCGGCGACAAAAATATTAATTTTATATTAACACCACCGAGAAAAGGAATTGACACAATGATAGTATCGTTTTCCACTTCATAAGCACCATTATTATATCGGCAAAGTTTGAAATACACTTTTAGAAGTCGTACTTTGTCTTTATTGTGTAGGGAATAAGGTTTAGAATCGCGTGGTAGGAGTTTTCGGGAGGGTAAAACGCGGGCACACGATCAATAAAGCTCACAAAATGTCAGAAAGGGAAGGATCGTTTGATTTTTTTTTCCCAAACAACTGCCGGGTTCCGAGAACGTGTAAAGTGGCTGTATGGTTATTTATTTTTATTGTATTGTTAATAAGCATGCTAAGGGGAACCTTTCGTAAACTATTAAACGGTAATATCGAACTAAATAGAATATAATGACCGTGAATAATGTACAATGGGTGACGGCAATCAAAGCGCATTGTTAGGGACTGACTTGACGTCTTTATCCACAGACAACATTACTTTAACCACTCGCAAAATGTCCAGCTACTCAAATACATTGACATAAAGTTGAAATCCCCTCGCAAAGTCGGCAACTTTGCGAATGAGGTTGACAACAGATAGATTTCGAATTTGGAAATAATTGTGTCATGGCGCCTTCTAAGAACGGCGAGTGACAATTTGTTGCGAATAAATTCGTTTTATTGTTGACACGAGATGTTTGGTTTACAATGAAGCGTAGATTTCTATGAGAATAGATTGGTTATTGATGTACAGATGCGTTGCTTTTTGACACCTGTGTTGGGTAAGGCCTGACAAGCGTTGTCAATGGCGGCAATATGAAGTGCCACTCGTAAATAAGTACGTGTGTTAAGTTTCACACAGTTTCGTTTTGCTCGTAAAAGTTGTGATTTATATTATTTGAGTGTTTTTTCCTTATTTGTATGGCGTTTATTATTCTCGGCACTAAGTACCTAAATATATTTTATTAGGAAAGATTTGTCAGTTTTATTAACAAGTGGGTATTGTTATTCTATTAGTAATATGTTCGTATTGATCCCAAATCTGCATACCCTGCAGTTACCTCCTTCAACCTTATGTGGGTGAAGCTTTAGCCTACGAGTGGTATATATTTTACAAAATTTCGTATTTTTAATATTAGTAGGATAGACCGGAATTATTATTTACCCTGTATAAATTTATTAATTTTAAGGCTTATTAATCGTCAGAAAATGTGAAAAAAAAATATTATTCTAACAAATATTATTTTAAGTTTAGCAATTAAACCCCCAGTTCTATACCATTTACAAACCAACCCCAAAATAAAATTCGAAAATCAAAACAATTGAAAGTCCACTTCCATTAACCGGAGGGTAGATCACATCGTTCCTAATTCAATTTGGACCAATAAATAACGAGCTGCGGAATTAATTGCGCACGCGCATATAAACTGCATTACAATTGAGTGGGGGAGCCTAATGCGAGTTAAATGGAAATTATTTGTATTATTAAAACATTATCTTGTATGGGATTTAAGTGGTGTGGGTATTGTGTTTGATTTTAATTGGAATGAATTGAAATAACGATTACTACAATTTGAATATATTTTTACTTTCCTACGATAATAATTAAAATATTTTTTTGTCGTTGAAATAAAGTAGGTAAAATAAGTATTTGACTTAGGTTTTTAAAATTCTTATTCATTCAATAATAATTTAATCGAAATGTGTGTCAGTTTGCTGAGTTTGCGTCAGACAATTCCTCTCAAAAAAATTACTTTGGAAAGTTAGGACAACATCTCGTTACAAAAATTATAATACGCCTAGGAAGGTCCGTACCAATTAAGAATGTTTTAAGTGTAATGAGTACTTATCTACTTACTACTAGCTTTATTTAACTCACAATCGCACCGCACTTAGGAATTTAATGCTTGTATCGCGGAGGATTTCACAGATATTCAATGCACATGCACAGGCACCCTGACTCAGAACAAGCATTTGTGGAACACACACACAAATTCTTGTCCTTCACGGGGATCGAACTCGCAACACGTCGCGCGCAGTGGTAATTGGCGTAGTGACCTAAACCACTCGGCTATCCGTGCAATCAAATTACCTCAATTGCCCCAAACAATATATGTCTAACCAAAACTATTCTGGATACTACCAACGTTTATACAAATTCCATGAGCATCATAATGCCATAGATACGATCTATGGTACAATGGTCTATGGCTCTATGCTGTATGCTGAGGCGTTATGGACTTGCCCCCCGCTGGGAGACTGGTGAGAATCGCTGGGACGGACTTGGGGAACTGTGTGGATTATTTTAAGATCTAGAGTCGAATAAAAATTGTAAGTATGGGGAATATAAGGACCAATAGATGATCTCGTATGAAACTACTATTGATGATGACATTGATGATTTCATTAAGATGAAAGTTCACCCTTGAGTTTGTTTAAGTGTTTCTTCACAAGGTAGTCAGATAGGAAACACCATGTCAGCCTCATCTAGTTTTATAAATAATTTGACCTGTAAATATGTTATTTTATGACCTTATAAATAAATATTGTTTATCATTTACCAAATGATACAACACAAATGACATAAGAATCACACAAAAAATAACATGGTATAAACTTAGAACAATTAAAAACAGCTTTAAAGTTACCAAGGGGTAAAAGTATTGCGAGTTCTATTCTGCCTTACGAATAAGACTATACAAATGAAAGAAAGAAAGTATTATCGTAAAGTAAAATTAATCTTTCTATTTTATATAGGCACCTAGAACCATCACCAAAACAAAAACTGTTAAACAATCTGACCAAATCCGTCCCTGCGTCACTTCACCCGAATTTCAAAAACACACCCAATACATACCAGGATTCTGCTAATTATTGGTAGAATAATGGCCTCAACAAATTTATGGCCTCGAACAAAGATATATGGCCTTTTAATGGCCTGTCGCAAGCCACAAGCGCTCTTTGTTTGAATGGCCCAAGTGCCCAATGCGCCCAGGCCAGAGTCAAACGGCCCAATGTTTTGTCTCATGTATTCGACCATTCAAATTGTGTTTGGGCTTCATAATTGGGCTTGTAAAGTTTTAGTGAATTAGCCTTTTGTGTGGTGATCATTATTTTAGTGGAGACTTTTATTTCTTAACTGACAATGCGAGTGTTGTTGTTAAATTATTATTTTATGGCATAACAGTGACTTTTAAAGCTTTTTTTCCATGACTGTCACACAACGCCGTCTAGTCTCAAACTAAGAGATACAGAACTAATGTTTATCACACAACATTTGTCCTGAATGGGAATCGAACCCATCATTCCATTGATTCCTATTTAAGATCCATTACGATTTGCGTGTAGACAGACACATAATACCATAAGTGTACCGTATTGTATATAGTGGAGATAATAAATTTAATAACAAATCAGTGTGTTTTTTTCTCTCGAAGGAAATAAACAGTGTCTCGCGACATAAGTATTATTATGTAGAACGAAAATAAACACGACCTTTGTCATCACACCTAAAATTGATTCAAAACTAAGCAACATCTTTTGTTAACACAAGAAAACAATCATATTTTAAAAACTACATCCTAACATATATTATACTAGCTGCTGCCCGCGGCTTCGCCCGCGCGAATATCTGTTATAGCCGCAAAAACATCAAAACTGTCACATAAAAAATAACTTATGCATTTATCCAGGGTATCAACTAACTTCATACCCAATTTCATTGCAATTGCTCCAGCCGTTTGAGTGTGAAATGCGTACATGCATCCATCCATACTTACAAACTTTCGGGTACTTAATATTAGTAGGATTCTTAATTTATTAACCTACCATGGTGTGTATACCATATAAAGCAAATAAATCCAAATATATCACTTGCCTTAAATATACAAAACAAAAAACACGACTCATATTTTTAAAAACATTATTCCATTGTATCTATCTATTCTACTGCAAAAAACATACGATTTCCTTTAATAAAATGTATAACAAATGTATTAAAATGTCTTGTTTAGTTCGTCCCACGCTTGTGTGTACATTGTAACCTGATCTCCTTACACGTTAAGCTCAAATCGATAAAACTTTGAAAGCATGTACAACAAAACTTTTGGAAATTACTTTGTAATGATCGTGTGGGTGTTATGGGAATTTGTGTATGTATTTAGTATTGTTTAATGGGTGTTGAAATGTATATCAAGAGCGTAAATAGTGTTTTGCGAAATTGTTTGTAATTAATTGGGATTGGATGCAATTATAAATACATTTCAGAATATAAATAATTCATGATCCTTGTTCGGAGATCGGAGATACTTGTCCGAAATCTGGGTGTATTTGTGCATGTGAATTACAAGTGAATGTCTGTGAAACCCCCTTAAGAAATTTATTCTTTGTGTCACGGTGAGTTTCAAGACATCCAGACTCAGAACAAACATTTGTAAATTGCACAAATTCGTGTCCTTGGCATCGATCTCACCTCGCGCACTATAGTAATTAGTGTGGTGACCTATAACACTCGGCTATCCATACAGTTTTTGCTGTCGTGTTAAATAGTCACCACCTACTCAAAAATAAGGGCAAACCACAAAAAGTACTATCCAGCAACAAAACAATCCCAACAAACATATTAAATCAACAACTTTATCTGTACAAAAAAGGTTTACATATACAATTATACATATACATACACGTTGTATTGTCGAGGTGTGTCTAAATAATAGAGACATCAGGGGCTACGGGACGGCTATAACTTATTCAAATTAGCCGTAATATGATACTGGGGCGCGGGTACGTGCGCCCAATATCTTGGATCTCACTTATCTTGACTGGATGTGTTTTAGGATGTTTCTCAGTGCTGGCGATGGTACGAGATAAAATATAGCTGGAGTACGTCTACATGAGTATACATATTGTAGCATGTGTATGAGTATTTTCTTTTAGTCGACTTCGGGACTAAGGAATTTTATTCTAGCTTTTAGTCAACCTTCATGTATCTTTTAATTGAAGTCTCACACAGGAAGAAAAATTGTCATGGTGTCCTTGCGGTTCTATGCGTGGATTTGTATGTACGAGGTGCAGATTTAATCCCCATCACAAGCCAATGTGACTTTTTGAAAAAGTTACACCAATGTCACTTTTTCAAAGTTAAATGTACTTTCTTAATTATTCTAAGACACTACTGATAAACAGTAAAGGAAAACATCGTGAGGAAACCTACATTTTAGATATTGGAATCTGAAATCGCCAATCTACAGTGAGCTAGCTTCGTGATCAATGCTCAAACCTTCCCTACATGGGAAGAGGCCTGTGAGACGTATTTAGGCTGGTTTATTATTATTCCCAAAACCATATCTTTACAATCGCCTCGCACCCACTCCCACTGCACCACAACCCCACTCACTCTTTCTTATCCAAACATGGCGCTACACTCGTCTGATTTATTTTAAGTTATTTTATAAAGAATTATACACCGTACGTGTTCACAATATTTAGTTAATGAGTTATGAGCTAACACTCGACACGAAACGCTGTGATTACTGTGTAACGCAAGACTTTTCACGCAGTGTCTTGAACTTAATGCTCGTGTAATTTTTATGATATTTTTACATAAATATTTATAGTTTTATATTCTATAGGTTAGAGGTAAAGTCGTGGGAAAGCGATTAAAGATGGCGTTGAAATCAGTTCGTGAATGGATGGAGATATTGCTGTCATATTTTTTGGGTTTTATATTTTTATTTGATTTGGTTAGTTTGAAGGGTTAATGCAATTGACCTTCGAGAATTACATGCATTTCTTAAAAGGGTCTTCGTACACGAGAAATCATATATCTCTGGGACCGTACAACTTTAGTCGTCAGTGCAACGTACTTTTACGAACTAAGTACTTTAATTGTCTTTGGCGTTGTTAAAAAATGGAAAGATAATTTTATTTGTCAGCCGACTGTTTGTTCACGGTCAAAATGTACAGAAAAAAGAGTATTAAATATATATTACCCAGATGTATTCAAGACTTGCGATAGGCAATTGTTTGATATAGAGCTACAAGAATCATTTGGCATCGATCACATTATTATGAGGGCGTTCGTTTGCATATTCGCAACAAGAATCAACGCAGCTGTCTGTCAAAAGTGATGGGTTTTCATAAGTAACGGTACCTATTAGTTCTAAATTTGGCTACATGATAAAATACCCTTGTAACACTGTACTCCCATGGGTTTCTTAAAACTGAGAGCAAACTTCAACAGACCATTGTCCACACGACAAGTCCTAGGAAAGCCCAGATTAACTTTAACCAACTTGCTTTTTTTTTAGCCTATGTAAGATCCCTCTGCTGGGCAAAGGCCTCCCCTGTCTTCTTCCAGACCTTACTATCTTTTGCGATTTCTGGCCACGTGTGACCTGAATATCTGACAAGATCATCACACCACCAGATGTCTTCGACAACGTTGTCCTTCCTTAGGCATCTAGTGGGTGACGGTCTTTGTCCATCGGCCTCCCATTTAAGTTAGGCTGTCTTTTGACCGATATCCATCATTTTGTAAACATTCCTTATACATATAATTTTCTCCTTTCTCATTCATCTCACTCTTCTATCAGAAAATATAGCATATTCTTAAAAAATCTAAGATATCTAAGAACATTATTTCCATTACAAAATCAAGTCATTCAGAGTAAGCTTAGTATAGACCCCCGAATGTAATGTGACATCAGTATGCGGTATTACAATATATTAAATTGTATGAATAGGCGACTTCCCGTGGCTTGATGGCTGCACCCATTGTATGGTAGCTAACTGGCTACCTTATACCAAGCTGTAGTTATAACAGAAGGTCCAATCCCGCGGTAAATGTGAATTGTCTCTCGTTACCGATTTCGACCACGGCGGTTAGTGTTACTATGACACCAGCCAGCTATGCGGGACATTTTATAGTGCACAAGCGTGTGTGCAAACACAGGTACACTCTATATTCCTTCACTCTCATAACCCGATGGGATGGCAACCCGACACGACCGAAGAGAGACACACAACATTCGCAAAGGCGAGACCTTTGACTTGGCAGTGCTATGGTCTTTACACTAGGCTATCACAGACCCCCAGATTCAATGTGGTGAATGTAAAAGCAAATCCCGTACCCCCGGCCATATTCAGATGAGGTCGCATCAGTGGTTTTAGCCGGCAAGATCGGCACACCTTCCTCGTCAACTGCCCTGACGAGGGACAGTCCATGAGGATTTCCACTGGGATACAAAAAAAATGCAGTTGCAGTAGATTTCTTATGCGAAATATCTGAAGCTGTTATGTATAATATTCCTGATATTGTAAGCTAAAAATAATATGATTGATTTGAAAGAAAATTTCACGATTTCATAAATCATTTGACTGGAACTTAAGCTTTATTTTTTAATCGAGTATACATGTTTTTACTCGTGACTACAAATCCTTCTGCATTACCTGTATTGTGACACGACAGTTATAAAGATATCCTAAGTTTTGAATAAAATTAAATGGACGTAGCTGTCTACTTTACACGATTTATCGATGATTTGGTATTTTTGCTGTGTTTTGTTATGCTAAGTGGATCGTATGAATGTTCTGTGGTCGAAAGGTATGGGCTTCTTGTCCGTCTGTTCCGTTTCGTGTAGGAAGTGGGTCTGAACGCTGTTTATGTGATTTCGATAGTATTTATTTGGATGAGAAATAAATTACTTTTGAAGTATAGGTATGTTTGAAATTATATTCAAAATTTTGTGAAATATAATTGTTTATTGGTAGGTATGTGATTATATTTTGTGGGAAATAATTCCCTTACATAAACTATTACATTGACAAGCCATAGAGTCATATAAGAGCTTATTCATATAAAACAAATACACAAACATTAAAAAAAACACGACATCTTGTCATGATTTTCATTGATCATATTTGTCTTGAATTTGTCTTTCCACTTATGTGCACATAGTCATTACCAAATCCAATACATAAATACCCAGTACTACATCAGCAGAATATCAATTAAAAAAAACATATAGGTATGACACATCTAAAAGTGAATATCCAACAATAACACTTAACAAACTAATTCATTTACAAATAACAGCTCACTTAACTTCACAATAACACGAACAACAAAAAGAACAACATTGTTAAAATTTAACGCAAAATTAAACTCTATACGAAAACCATTAGTAAAGGACAGCTGGACAAGTCAACGACCAACTTTCAAAGTAACAGCTGAGGGAGCGAGACAGCGCACTATCCTGCATAAAGCGGCATCTCTCTTCCACTAATAAGTTTTTTAGGGTTCCGTACTCTTAGGGTAAAACGGTACCCTATTACTAAGCCTCCGCTATCTGTCTGTTTGTCTCCAGGCTGTATCTCATAAACCGTGATAGCTAGAAAGCTGAAATTTTCACAAAAGATGGATTTCCGTTGCCGCTAAAATAACAAATACTAAAAATGAAAAAAATAAGTATTAAGGGGGTCCAATAAACGTAATTTTTAAGCAATGGTTACTCAAGCTTAATAAACAGGTAGAGTACCAGACAAAAAATTAGTATACCTGCAACAAACATGATTTTCTATTATAGATGATAGTACGGAACCCTTAATGCGCGAGTCCGACTCGCACTTGGCCGGGTTTTTCTTTAAGAGTCGGGACTAAAGGTGTCGTTATAAGTTATTGAATTCCTATGGACACGTGGCTTTGTTTTGTTAGCTGAAGTTGAATCGAAGTTCAAAGATTTGCGCATCTGTTTGTTAGACCCGTGCCGGCTTGCATGTTTTAAGAGATTTACTGTTTAGTGGTATAAAACCTTGATTTCAAAAGAAAGCTAGTCTCAAACGTTTAAAAATATATCTAGCTATTGTGCGTCAACTAATTCTGCAGTAAAAAAGTAACATTTTAAAATAATTTAGATAATTGCCGTTGACTGTAAAGAATACTCTAACGTAATTAAACGTAATCCAGGTTGTGTTTCAGTCCGTTATATTAATCAAAAGAATAATCGTTACGTTTTGAAAGTAGTACTTATTTATAACTAGCTGTTCCCGTGACTTTGGCCGCGTGGAATTTAACACCAGGTTCTGAACCAACCACAGAATAAGAAGAAGCTACAGAACGTGCCGAAACATACCCTCTTTCAGCAGTCGGGCAAAAAAAAACACATAATACAATACCACTATCACGCAACCGTTTAACAAATACCGACGTCAAAAAAAGCACTAACTGACATTTGAAGGGAATAAAAACATTTTTGAAGTGACCATACGAAATGAAAAGCCCACAATAACACAATGGAGAGCTAATTGAAAACGACACTGGTCTGTGACACTACGAATAGTGACTATTATTGTATAATAGGGTGTCACAAAAAATGTTGAGAACATCTGGCTGTGAGATTGGGTGCGATTTCTAGTTGGTAGTCTTTTGTTATTTGTAGATAATTGTTTGTGGATTTGTTGAGTTAATATAGGTTAATTTGTGAAGATAAATAATGGAGTAATTGGTTATTAGCTTGCTCTATACGTTTTAGTAATAATTAGATACCTACTGTTTCTTAAAAGATCATAACATGATAGAGCCATATTATGATTTTTTTTAAGATTTTAGGTTATAGCTAGCTGTGTACGTGATTTCGTCTGTGTTGAATTTAAATACAAAAGTTAAATATTTAATTTTCTGAAATAAAAGAATTATTAAAGAAAAAGGCAAAAGTTACTCCTTATTATATCAGCTACCAGCCAATAACTTTGCATTCAAATATATAATTAATGAAATTCGTATTGCAATCAATATTTGCATTGATTTTGTCATTAAAACGCCCATAAAACAAGGAACAAACAACATTTTTTACCCTACTCCGTCATAAACAAGGTATTTTTTTACTTAATTTGTCATTGAAAGTATAAGAAACTTCTATAGAACAGTTTTTGCTTCCATCACGCTATTTCACTTTCCATTCGCAATCTATTTCACGGTATTCAAACATAAATGGAGCCGCAAAACATTTTTTGCAACCCTTGAAACTGATCCAAAAGCTTATTTAGACGAGACGAAAATATCGTACAAGTTGAAATACATTGCTCGTTATGACACATCACTTTTGAAACCAGAGCTTGGCGGCCCCGCAATGGATTGCAATGTACGAAATTTCTCGCAATATCTAAAAGTGCCGTGTTAAATAAACCCTAGAAAGCATTTTTTTTTGGTTTTTAAACCAATTTGCTCTACAGGATTAGTGGGGGTTGAAATTTGAATCCCGAACGACAGAAAAGACTTGGTTATGCTTATAAGTGGTTTATTTAATGAGTTTCAAGAACGGTTTAACTTTGAAGGATTAAAAAGTTGTTTAACCGTTTTTGTGGGTGTATTTGAGCGGTTTTCTTTTGTAAGTAGGCGTTGTGTGAAGTTTTGAGAGTGGATATCTTTACAGTTGAATTGAGCCAGGGGGTGAATTAAAGTGTGGTCTTAAAGTGGTGGCTTACTTTTTTTCGGATAAATATGGTCTTTCTTTATATGAAATTTATACTTAGAGAAAATTACTGAAAATATTACCGCAGCCCATAGTGAACGCTACCTTTCATCATAGATACCTAGATGTAATTACTATCTTCTCTCTCTGAATAAATAGCTGCCATGTCTTTGTTCTGACTTCCATCCTTTTATTTTCTCAATTTAGATTAGATCTGGAAAATAAGAATGTAACACTACATTTCATCAAAAATATTTGCCGATTCTTTGTTTGAACATTTTTTTTAAATATCACTATTGGATATAGACCACCTTCTTGAAATTTTGAGACAAGCTAGTTACTTGCCCAAGTAGAAAAGCAAGATGTGCCTTAGGACACACCTACCCTAATACCCCTGTGTCTGAAGTACATGCACTTTATTTCGGTACCTACAATGCAACTGTTTTACCTCCAAAATAGTTCTCAAAAATCTTATCATAGTTCCTCTAGCATTTATCATACACACATCTATACTACCACACATACACACATCTGCACTACCTCACATACTACCACAGTATAATAATATATACAGTAGGATGTGTTCATACAAACTGGCGCAACGAGTTACGAGTATACCTATGCTATTGAATCGCGCGTGTCGCAGTGAAGAACAGGCGGTGCGTTGTTGTGCGTTAAAAGGCATAGCTGTAGTTTTGCAGTCTTATAGCTTATTTTAGACAACAAACGAGTCTTATTCGCGATGTAATTCGATTTTTTCAGGAGAAAAGTAATATCGAATTAGATCGCGAGTAAGACCCGCTTTTCGTCTAAAGTACAAGTAGCTAACGTTTAAGTTTAAGCTGTATAGCTGTAAAGTATACGCGATTTTGGGCATTTACTTTTTAGAAACGGCTGCGTTTACTACTATATTTATACTGTGATACTACGACCTCCGACAGAGCCACGTTCCGGCGCATGTGAACTACCGACACAGTGTCGCACGTAGATCGCATTCAATACGTTCATACGTTCACTCGTTCCCTTCAGCTTCACTCGCTCATTTGTCGCTATCCGTTCATCTCGCGTACTCGGAAACTGTTTAGATAACCACCGTTTTGTTGAGGCGTTTTTCCATTGGTGTCGACTATGCGAATGGTTAGTTCTGGTGTTGATTTTAGGTTAGTAGTGATAATAAAAGGATATTACAAAATGTCTGATTACTTAAGTGATAAAAATGCTTGGGATTGAACTGCTCGCTAATATAGCTATCTTTCGCTGTCTGATTATTCTTATGCATGCTGACATTCTATTTTATTGTTTTTTTTTCTCTTCTTTTGTGCATTATTGCATATAATTGTTTTAAATATTTCATGACATGTTTTGTGCTTTTGCATATACTGTTATACCAAAATGACATAATGTCTTGTGCTTTGCATATTATATCTACAAATGACATTACAAATTAAATTTTATTATTGCTATATGTTTAACAAATATTATTTGTAAGAGTAAACATAATGCAGGTTAATTTCAATACAATTTTTTGTTACTTTGACATCATTAATAATATATTCTTAATTTATTTCAATCTGGCGACCTGAGTAAGTTATTGCCTGACATTTTTTTGTCGTGTCACTGGCGGTATCGTCGTGTGCCGGGTTGTGCAGCACCCTCAAAAATGGTTGAGCTGCAAGAGCTATTCGGGGCATGCGTGCCGTCTGTTGGCACAGGCTTCCTCAGATCTATCTGGTTCTTTCTTCTAAAGGCCAGTCCAGACCCTGCATTTTGTTTACTTATTGTCTATATATATAACATTATTGTCTGGACTATAAAAGAGGCGATGACCCCTGAGTTTGTTTCGACGTTTCTTCTCAGGGTAGCCAGTTAGGAAATGTCGATTCCAGCTAGCTTATATTTAAGAAAATGACATGTAAAAGTGATAAAATTTATCCTATTTGCAAAATAAACGATTTCATTTCATTTCATTTCAATAGTGTTACTCTGTCATGGAAAGTAAAGAATTTATTTCTAATCGATACAATACTTCCATTTTGCTAGCAACTTTTTAATTAGTCACCTGATGTTTTTTTTTTATAATTTTCGATGAAAAAAATTGGAACTAGGTAGAATTGGAAATTCAACACATTTATTCAAAAAACATCTCACATCTTTATTAGGTAAGTTGCATCGTAAGAAATTTACTGTACTGTAGAGAAATTAGAGAAGTAATTTTATTATAAGTATTTAAAAAATGTAGAGCTTTTACTGTCGACACGCCAGTGCATTGGACAAACGCCGCAGGATTGTGTGACAACTTTTGCCGGAATTCTGTCAATTCTCTTACATGCGCGGCTTACATGGAATTATGTAAATGATTAACAATAGTAAGGATAGATAGATCCTTAATTTCAACCTAATTTGTCTCCCAAGTCAACGAATGAAGGTCGTAATTAATAGCCAATTATGTGAATAGTGTCAATCTACAACATATTCAATTAATCATAAATAAATCCTTGAAAGATGGCAGCCGACAAAAGTGTCTATTCATGTAAAGCAGTCAAAGTCTGAACTCATGAAAAGAGAGAAAAGATTAAGGGAAAAAAAAATCAATTGCTATCAAGAGGATATTAACAAAATAATTCCTTAACATAAAAAAATATGTAATGATGATGTAAAAAAGGAATTTTAGTTTTTCACAGCCAAATTTTCATGCACTAAAGACCACAAATATAAAGAAGATAACCGTAATATAAGATGTTTTTCACTTGTATTACTATGCGCTATGTGAGCCCTCTTCGAGGGTCAGAGGTGGTCATCATTGAAGTGCAGCACGTGACGGTATCGCACACCATTATGTAGACGTCAAGTGCTATTAGCGATGCACAGCCTGCTGACGTGGGTAGCCAGGATTTAAGAGGATAACAAAACTATTTAATGGAATACATATGTATATTAATCTACAACAGAGTTGAAATGAAATAAAATGTATTTATTTTTGTTTTTCTTTCACACATGGCTGTCTTGTCTATAACTAAGCAGATCTTGTATTGCTTTTTTTTTCATTAGCATAGCAAATTCGTATTATCATAAACATCGTATTATCTCAAAAAAAGGTTCTAGTAGATGTGCGGAAACTGTTGCATACGTCCAAGCTAGGTTGTGAATAATTAACATAAAAAATCATAATATGAAGAAAATAGAACCTTCATACAAATTAAGATTAATTAATCTTATTAAGTCTGTATTTTTGATAAAAAACTTGGTGTGCCTCTCTTTTCGTAAGGTAACTGTTTCTAAGTGTAAGCCAAGTTCTGTTTAAAGACTCTCTAGAAGGATTTTTTTGTACAACCTATCAAGATATTGAGATACCTACTTATCGCCCCGAATAATTCCTGCCGTAATAGAAAATACACACTCTTCGCCGTTCCCGCTTTTCGCAAAGTGGCACGTGCAAATTCACCTATACCGAGGTCTCTTACCGCGCTCAACGCTCTCCTGGACGGTACAGATTGTGATATTTTTGCCGATTAATGGAAGCAAATCTTGTCTGTGTGTCTGAAGTACTGCGAGAAGTCAGTGTGATAGTCGTGTCCTTAATTAGTGTAATTGGCCTGCGCTCTAATTAAGTAAACGAATAAAAAATAAAATAGAATCTATAGCAACCATTTTATTCACATTTCATTTCTACTCGAACAGGGGTAAAATTAGTTTAAAGTAAAACAATGAACTTAAACTAAGTGTCATTTACCCAACTCCATATCATCCGTTATTCCCATAAAGCATGGCCACACGTGCAGCCTGACCTATGGAACTTGAGCTATGGTGTTTTAAGAAATCGGAACACAAATGAAGTGCTTACAAACGGGTTGTGAGACAATTGTCGTTGTATTACCGTAATATACGTTTTATTGTTGATTTTTGTGTGATAGTTCCATTACAAGGGTTACCATGGATCAGGATTTGTCCTGGGAATTCAGGATATTTGAAACATATGGATATGGACTGGGTGTATTTTATGTATTTAGAAATATATAAGCATGTTTATCATTTGTCAAGTACTCATACCACAAGTTACTGTCGTATATTGAATTTGAGACTAGATGGCGTTGTGTGAATGTTAAGAAATATTTATTTATTTATTTATATGTGTCAGTGATAACCCAATAGTATGACTACTGGACAGCCAAGTCGATCGATTCAACTGCAATCACACGTTGACACGACTGCAATTGAAATGCAAATCAACTATCTGTCTAGAGCTGTATCGCTATGGAGATTAGTTCCTAGGGAGGAACCGCACGGATTTTTACGCATTTGCGGAACACACAAGTTCTTTTCCTACGCACGGATGGAACCTGCGACACATCGCGCGCACTGGTGATTGGCGTGGTGACCAGTACCATAGTCATAGGAAGACACTAAGACAAGATTGTTTCGTCTACATGCAAACCTACCGAGCAGCTCTATTGCAGTAGTGCCAACTGCATCCGAACTAAACAGTTGAAATGCAGTCCATCTGTCTAGCCGGGTCTTTTCCCGGACATATTCGTCAGTTGGTAACCCTACCCATGACGCACAGTCTTCGACGAAATTTGCAGTATCCCGGTTAAAAGCAAGTTGTCATTTGTGATAATGTCTGGGAAAAAGTTGACTTAGATGGTTATTTGCCTAAAACGCTGTATCATTGTAGAAGTACGTTTTTTATTGTTGAAAGTTATGTCTTTTAGTAGGTAATAGGTACTTAAATTGTTAACTGTTTTGTTGTTTATCTTTCTCTATTGTTGTGTTAAGTGAATGTTTTGAGGCATATATTTCTTGTTAGACAGAGGATAATGGCATAAAGAACGAGAGGTCTTTGCCCAGCAAATCCAGGGCTGATGATGATAATGATATTTTCTGGAACTCTGAAACTGGAAGAAGTCATTTTTGATGATTTTTCCTTACGTTCTGTTAAATTAATATGATTTATTAATTTATCTATTCTTTATTGTATATAATATTTTACAAATTGTTCGAAAATTTATTTTTTTGATGATTAGATTTTTTTTTTTATTTTTCCTTTTTAACTTTCTTTTTATCTTTTAGGTTTAAGTTAATGAAACTGATTAAGCCTAACTTAGTATACTTAAACTATTGTAACAAGTATATCTGTCAAACAACTACACTACAACTTAACAAATTAAAATTCTTTCCGCCTTCCACATTTATTATTCATAAAAATATTTACAAAGTAAGTAATAGTGTTGTAACTATAGTTTCGACTATTTATTCAAATCGTTTTCAAGTATCGGATAATTTATAGGCGTTTGTTTTGGAATTTATGCTACTTAGAAGTGGCGTTTCCTTAACTGTGCGTTTATAGGGATCGCTACAACTCTACGTGTTGTTATGAAGATATTAGATATTGTTTATGAGTATCAAGTACTGATTTATTATTGTGTAGCCGGAAAATGAGATACTTTCTTGTATAGGAAAGCACGTTATGCATTAATTTTGTTTGTTGTCTTAAAAATGGGTTCTTGAAGTCTTATGGTGAATGTGTTGAGTTGAATGATGATATTCAGATGAATTCGGCTAAATTTTAAAGTAAAAAAGGACTTCTAATGTAAGTCATGTATCTTGTACTAACTATGTAGATACAATGTTTTGTTATCTCGAACAGAGTAGATACTATTCCTAAAACAAAAAAAAAACTGTATGGAATATTTTTACATTTTGCATTCTACATTCAGTTAGGGTCAATTCACACGTACCACAACCACACCACGTCGCAGCGACATAATGTGGTCAAGCTGTGGTTACGTGTGAATAGTGCCGCAGCGGCTTTTTGCAGTTGCGTTGTGGTACCGACAAAATGTCGATGTGGTTGCGTTGTCGCTGTTGTTGCGACGTGGTAACTACACGTGGTCATGTGCAGTTATACTCCAACTTTAGTAGAGGTAACACGGCTTGACTGAACGTAGTCATGGAGGAAAGATTGTTGTTGCTATCCTTGTTATGGCTTTTATTAATAAGAAGAAGACGACGAAATCAGCGTATTCGGCGATGTAGCCGCGGTGCAGCCGCCGCGCGGCGGCGTTGCCGTCGCCGCGTGGCGGCGTTGCCGCCGCGATGTGTTTGTATTACACAGGTGGTCGATGACAACGTCTAAATGTGGTACGTGTAAATTGTAATATTCATTTTCAATACAAAATATACGCCCGACCACATGGCGTCGTTGTGGTGTGGTTGTGGCTGTGGTGTGGTTGTGGTACGTGTGAACTGACCCTTATTCATTTAACCAAATAAAGGGAAAGACATAAACATAAAACATGCATTGATCACCACTCTCACGTACTTGCATTTTGGATTTTCCAAATATTTGGAATCTGGTTTTCCTCAAGATATTTTCCTTCATGATTTCGTCAGCGGTATCTTAGAAAGCATTCAGCAGTATCATGGACTGCATTCCGCACAAACAAGTCCATCCTTCATGAGCTTCATATCAAAGCTTTCTACCACCTGCCTGCGAAAGACGCTGGAGTTTTTCGGCCACATCGCTCGGAAAGACGGACACAACCTGGAACTACTGATGGTTACTGGCAAAGTTGACGGCAAACGAGGGCGAGGCCGTAGTCCTATCAGGTGGTCCGATCAAATAAGCGCTGCATTAAACACTAAGATGCACGTTGCTCTCCACGATGCAAAGGACCGGAACAAATGGAGACGCGTCGTGAAGGAAAAGTTACTCCTTCGGGGTAGTCACGACCCTCAGCACTGAGGAAAACGACGGGAGGAGGGGGGGGGGGGGAGATCTTAGAAAATCGAAATATTTTTTTTTATTACCAGTAGGTAGTACCTACTAAAAAGGCTCTTTGGAAACGTTATGGTTACAGTAAGAGATACTTATAGATAGATTTACAAGTTTGGTTACAGTAACAGTGGTGTTTTAACCGTGGTTAAAAGATGACATTCCTCATCATCATCTTCCTGCCCTTAACCCATTTTACTTGTGGTCAACGTAACACATTTGTTTTCTTCCATTCTACCCTACCAGACGTCACACTATCATGTTAAAAATGTCATTAGTATGAGAGAAAAATAAGTAAATTAAATACATTTATAGTTATTTAAATTACTTACAAAGATATTGTGATAAAAAAAGTGTAAGTAATAAATATACACATCGACCACTGCCCACCCTGCCAGTGTAGCAGGCGTGATGCTATTAACGAAATAATAACAGCTTTCTGAAGAATTTGTAAACGGTTACCAAGTTAGAATGACAATTAGTAGTCAGTTGTTACCTATTCAATGCGCGGGCGCACACCAAACTGATTCTTGTTAATTTCTGTGGATCTATTTTTCGGTATTTTGTTTTAGTTTAGTAATTACTGGGAGTGGTGATATGGGAACTTTTAATATATAGAGCGTATTAAATTGTTTTCAATGTGATTTTTTTGTTTCAGAAAATTTTTGATCAAAATCTTTCATTTCAAACTTTAAAGAACGAATTTTTTATATTATTACATTAATATGATAAACGTATTTTGCTCCGATTTTAAAAAGCTAATATGTCCAAAATACGTGTTTATGTTTTTTTCTCTAATTTCTCTAATTATATAAGCCCTAAAAAATATTGAATTTAAATGAACAAAACTTGATACCCAGTATGTGTTATAAAATGTGTCAAGTCCACAGTTAGCGTAGTGGTTCTGTTTTAGGAACTAGTAATATTCTAATGGTTGGAATGGACGAATTGTTTTGGTTTCTAAGAAAGAAAGTTAGAAATTTGATTGTGTATCAGTGTCTGTTATCCTTTGAATTGGTTGGTCTGTGCGTGTAGTGTAGTGTAAGCGGAGCGAAGGATATAGAGGGATATTTAACGTAATGTATGGTTATAGATCACTTGCACGTTTTACTTCTAAAAAGCCTTTATTTATCATTAGCCTATCGCAGTCCACTGCTGGACATAAGACTCTCCAAGTGAACGCCACTGAGATCTGTTGTCAGTCACTCTCATCCAGTAGTGTAGGATGTCTTAAGGCTCGATGTTTTTCCACAATTTGTCAGTAGTATCTGAGAATAATTAAAAATGTACATATAACTTTAATATAGTCACTTTAGTACTCGCCTGCGCTGGCGATCGAACCTGCACTTCATACATATAAATCCATACATAAAACCGCAAGGCCACCACGACTTTTGTTGTCTTTTCCTCCCCCAAGTCCTTCCTATCTCTATCTTGCGCCGTAGTTGTTTACTATAACCTCTTATAAAATATCTCCATGTACCTATATCTTAGCTAGTATTACATCACAAGCTTCGACGTTAATATGCGTAGCGCGCGGTTTGATTGCTCGCTACTAAACTGAAGCGCGTGTACCGAATGTAACTCCACTTAACGGTCGCTTAGCCGGAGTGCACACGTGCGGGCGCTGCTTCTGGGTATTACCGAATTGTAAAGGTAACTACTGACTTTTTGACTGGCCTGTTGGTCTAGTGGTTAGTGGCCCTGACTGCTATACCAGAGGTCGTGGGTTCGATTCCCACCCAGGACAAATGTTTGTGTGATGAGCACGATTATTTGTTGTGTGCCTGGGTGTAGTTGTCTAGTACTCATAATACAAGCTTTGCTTAGTTTGAGACTAGATGGTGTTGTGTGAAAGTCGTGGAATTATTATTACACATTTTTGAATCACAGATGTATTTTTTCTCATCCTATGTATCAAAAATGCACATCGCAAAATAATGGCTGGGTTTAACATAGGTGTTATACGTGTCATTTTTTCGCGTATGATAAATTTATTTGCGCTAGAGAATTTTAAAATAAATACTAGGAAAACAAATATTGGTATACAGTGAATTTAAACTTACCAAACTTAAAATCTGATTATTTAAATTTATTATTTTCCTAAAAAATATAAAACTAAACCCAACATTTTACTTACCCACTACATTTATCCATCATTGTAGCCCAACCCTAACAATGATCCAACAGTCCGGAGGTCAACCAATATCCATTTTTATCGAGCTGTCAAAATTTATCGACAGCACAACACTATTGGCCACAGACACTATTCACAGAACTCTTTGAGCACCTATTGTGGTCAAAACCATTTGACCAATGAGAAAATGTCCAATATCCTGCCTCATACACTTTTAAGATTCTAAATTGTTTAATTAAACTCCTAGTTACTATTTATTTCATACATTATGTATGTATGGGATTTATGTATGTACATACTTGTATGGGTGATATACCGTGTCTTATATGGATTGTATATCTATCTGCAAATGTATGATCTTTACATACAAATTATATGTGTGAGTTGCACATATTTTGAATACTCATTTGAATATAAGAGGCGTTTTATTGTCGCCGTTGAAGTCATTATAAAGGAATTTTAATAAAATCGCTTTCATTCATGAATGCTAAGTTTTTATGTTCGCACGTGCAGATATTCTTAAAATAATGTAGTCGTGGTACTATTGTACTATCGGTCGATAGAACAGGCATTACAAAACGAGACTGGGTAAGTTAAGATACAATATTGTTATTACGACAAGTGTTAAACAAACAGAAATTGATATTATTAACATTTTTTTTAACGATTCCCTCATTAATGAACTTAATCCTTGTATAGCTGGAGGTTTCGCAGATATTCAATCCACATGCACAAAGACTCAGATCAAGCATTTGTGGCTCGCACAAATTCTTGTCCCACGCGGGGATCGAACCCGCGACACGTCGCACACAGTAGTAATTAGCGTGGTAACCTATACTACTCGGTTATCCGTGCAGTCAAATGTATGTATTTTTTGATTATTAAAATCTTCCTACCAAGTAATTTTACCCTTATGTATGATTAGACGTAGGATTTGTATGTTTAATCGTTAATACAAAATATATGTCCTCAGCTATCAGTGCAGTCTAATTTATGACAGCAGGTTAATTGATGGAAATCAGCACTAGCTTCCGCAAGAACACGCCTACTACTACTATTTTTCAGTAAATATAAAGGGTACTGGTTAAAGTTATACCAATAAATCAAAATCAAAAGTCATTTGTTCAAATTAGGCTACAATGTAGCACTTTTTGAACGCCAAATTTCATAATATAGACAGCACCCCATCGCCCACCCTTCGCCGCTTCCTGTGCTATTGCTACGGGAGAAGAAACGGCGCAACAAACTCCCCAGCAGCACGCTGTCTTTCAATTTACAATAATAGCAGTAGAATCATTGCATGGATATGCTACTGGAATAAAATAAATGGGAAATAAACCCATACATATTACTGTATGGAATTTGATTGACACAAACGTTAATAAAGTAACATAACAATAAACTACCGGCATAAAATATTTCCCATCACTTTATCACGGACATTATTTATAAAAATTAGTTAATTCATATGATATGAAATTAATTCAAATGCTACTGGGAATCGATATAATAATAAAATAACAACATTTACTTGTTTTATAGAAGTGTATAAAGACATTATGATAATAGACAGAGATTGTCAGAAGGTTAAGTTTGTGTGACACTGTTTTAACAGAAGTGGAATTCTGAGATCTAGTTGATAATCGGTACTTACAGTTTTAGCTAGCTGATTATAATGAAGTATTAATTATAAATTGCTTACTTTGAGGAATGAAACGTTTGTATTCTGCGATTTCGTTTTAAGGTTTGTAGTGCACGTGGTGCAGGTTCGATCCCTATAGCAGGCAAGTGATTGTGACTTCTTCAAAGTTATTTGTATTTTCTTAATCATTCTAAGACACTACTGACAAACGGTGAAGGAAAAAATCGTGAGGAAACCTGGATTCCAATTATTGGAATCTGAAATCGCCAATCCGCAGTAAACTGGCGTGGTGATCAACTTTCCCCATTTTCGAAAACGTTCGGCGTATTTCTTTTCCAAACTTATCTAAAACTATTAACCTAATTCAATATGTATGAAATTTCATCCTTTATCTGTCGTATGGGTCAAACCTTTTCAATCCATTTTTATGTGGTACCTTTCACAGTAGTCGCCTAAGTGACCCCCTGTTGTGCTTCCGTAATATATAGGCCAGTAAAAATTCCTTAGTTAAGACATAAAAATTGTAATTTTCTTGTTTTTTTCGACAAGAATATCAATGAGATGTCTTATTAGCAGCTTTTTACGCGTTTAGACACGCACGGTGTATGGAACCCAACTGTTATCTAATTTTATTATTATTTATTAAAGAATTGCTTGTTTAAATGACTTTATTTGAAGAAAAACTACTGGGAACTAACTCGGATGTTTATTTTGAGGTAGGGTTATGATTTAAATTAACTAAATTCTGTGTCAAATTTAATGATGAAAAAAAAAGAAAACGTAATTCAGTAAGCAAACAGAGATTTAATATTAAAAAATACTTTTTAAATGTATGAAGATCTCATCTAAGTTACTGTTTTTATCAAGAGCCTCCTCCTCTTTTGAAGTCGGTTGATAAAAACATTGAATGAAGTCGGTGTCAAAACCTATACACATAAGGGAATTATTCAACCTACTAATTTGGCGCCGACTTCAGTTAGTACCTAGATGATATGATGGTATCTTTTGTCATTTACATTATTTTGAAGATTTTAGTGCCGCTGTTTTTATTTATTTAATGTAAACTTGTAACATGTATCTAATTCTAGAGATTACAAGACACTGTCATATACCTAATTAAATATTAATATACTCGTCTAACTAAAAAATAACACGAATAATAAAATCGAGGGACATAATTAAAATATAAAAATCTCTTGACACTAATTATCTTGCATTCTCATATAAAATACGATTCTGATTATAATGAAGTATTCATTTATGTATCCAATATCGGTCATAAACGCGATTTTTATAGATAATTACCGTAAAAGTTACGATACAGACGGACAGACAGTAAAAGCATAAATTTAGATGAATTTCGAAGGTATTTTACTTTTTCTGTATAAGTATTTTTAGTGTATGAGTTTTTGTTTGCGTTTTTAAGAAATCTACTTTGATATTATTCAGTATAACAACGTGTAAGTTAAATAAAAGTGTTTTGTAAGTGAGTAAAATCGTAAAATATGTATGTTTTTATCTAATTTGAAAGCTGCAAATTTATATGCACATAGAAACTTGATGATTATATTAAAACTAAATTAAAACACATTGCATCTCCATTTTTGTTACTTTTTACATTGACTAAGAAGCGTATAATTATATTTATACGTTTTTAGCTTAAAAGTAAATACTTTTTCCTACTTCAATAATAAACCATTATTTATCTGCTTTTAAATGTTTATAAATTTGCTAAACAACGTTCCAAACGCCCGATCTTGTGCGTCTACAGCGACGTCTTAAAGTAACATCATCATCTTGTGCAAGCGAGAGAGCACGCTACATAATATAGAGCTTCGTCTCTCTTCCACACCTGCGATGATAATACTTTAAGAGAATATAGTAGGTAAGCTGGTGCCTAAATAACGCTTTAACGTGGCTATTAACATACAACTCTTAGGAAACGACCATAAAATCCTCTAATACACATTAATAAGCCATAAAGTGACATTTATTACTAAATACCCGTTGAGGTGACATTTGGACATGTCACCTGGTTCACGTTTAAAGTGGAAAGCAGAAATACCACTTTAAGGTGTCATTGTATTGTTATTATTTCAAAAGTTAGTCAGTTGACTGGAATGTTGGTCTAGTGGTTAGTGGAACTGACTGCTAAACAGGAGGTCGTGGGTTCGATCCCCATACAGGACAAATGTTTGTGTGATAAGTACGATGAGTTGTTCTGTGTCTGGGTATAATTTATTAGTTTTCTAACTCATAACACAAGTAACTCTCGTATTTAATTTGAGACTAGATGGCGTTCTAGAAATGATGAATAATATTTATTGAACAGTGAAAACAAATTAATTAAAAACGTGTTGCGCCGACCTCAAGTAAAATGGGATAAAGGCAGGAAGATGATGATGGTGATTTAAAACAAATAAATGCCTTTTATTTGACATACGTCTATTAAAGGAACTTTTGTTATACCTGTGTAGTGACAATAGTCTATTCGTTAAGCTGTGATGTATGTTACCAAACTAAAAAAACACCTCGTGAGAATCTGGCTGGTTATAAAGCGAGGAGGTTTTAACTCAAGTTATAGTTTAGTTTATTGGAACACACTTTGTTAACCCAATGAATCTCGTTTAGATATGTTTTATTATTGTAGTTATAAATTACTTTGAACAGACTTATGTGTGTATGTCTCTGTTTTAGGATACCAGGGTGATTTGAAGAGATAGAATTATTGATATAGCCCTTTAACTTACGTAAAGATAAATTTAATAGAGGTATAGGGAGGTTTGAAATAAGGGGAGGTCTTTGCCTAGAAGTGGGATCTTAAAAAGGTTTAAAAAAAGTTATTTTTTATTTGGATAAAATTCAACGTCGTTGCAAATTTCTTATTTTTTTAATTGTTAAATTACGTAACAAAAGTAATCCGTTTAATAAAGTTTTCTGACTGTTATACCAGAGGTCGTGCGTTCGATCCACACCCAGGACAAATGATTGTTTGATGAGTACGATCATTTGTCCTGTGCCTGAGTGTAATCTATCTATAGTATGTATGTATATAGAAGTTTAAAAGTATGTTTATCAGTTGTCTAGTATCTACTCATAATACAAGCTCTGCTTGAGACTAGATAGCGTTGTGTGAAAGTCGTGGAATATTTATTAATTACTATTTATTTAGTTTATGATGCAATAATAAATTTCACCGACTCTATATTTAGCTTGATTTTATA
This sequence comes from Chrysodeixis includens, assembly GCA_941860345.1. Taxonomy (NCBI): domain Eukaryota; kingdom Metazoa; phylum Arthropoda; class Insecta; order Lepidoptera; family Noctuidae; genus Chrysodeixis; species Chrysodeixis includens. Next base: position 4,799,099 of record OW796115.1, read on the forward strand.
GTCATGTTTTGATAGAATTGTGTGATAATTTTATTTTCTGGTTTTTATAGCCATATTACCAATTCTACTAACGACTACCTCTTAAATCAAGACTAGTGTCACTGTAAAAAGAAAACAACGTTTTTTAAAAAGAAGGTTCTACTTAACGACCTCATAATTCGCACAAATCTTTAACTTAATCATGTAGGAGTTGTTGTCAAGGCATTTCATCATTCTCCTGTCCTTATCCCAATTATTATTTGGGGTCGGCGCAGCATGTTTTTTTCTTCCACACGTTCCTATCTGACGTCATCTCGCAAGAAACACTCTTTGCAGCCATGTCATATTTCACAAAATCCATCCATCGTTTCTTTGGTCGCCCTCTTCCCCTGTATCCATCCACATTCATGTCCAGCACCTTCCTTACCACGTGATCCTCTTTTCTCCGCATGACATGTCCGTACCATGACAGCCGGCTACCACGAAGTTTTCCTGTTGCCGGTGCCACTTATTTCTTACTCTATCCGCTCTCGTTACACACATTCCTCTTAACATTCTCATCTCTACTGCATGCAATTGTCTTTCATTCATCCCTTTTGTGGTTTCATCCATTTTGTTCCATAATATTCGGTCTATATCTAATTACGTACGTCAGATAGAGTTCTGTATTATACATAAAGATGTTATCTATACTAATATTATAAAGCTGAAGAGTTTGTTTGTTTGTTTGTTTGTTTGTTTGTTTGTTTGAACGCGCTAATCTCAGGAACTACTGGTTCGAATCGAAAAATTCTTTTTGTGTTGAATAGATCATTTATCGAGACAGGCTTTAGGCTATATAATATCACGTTGCAACTATTAGGAGCGAAGAAATAATGGAAAATGTAAAAAAAACGGGGAAAATTGTTCATCCTTGAGGGCTTCCGTTGCGTGTGCTGCGAAAACGGTTCAAGATACACACAATATATGTATGTAAGAATTACTCCTATTGAAATGATCTAAAAAAATGTCCGCGACAGTATATGTCTATCTTTTAAGATTAACTCACTAAAACCGTTTTTATGGTAATCAAATTCGATCGAAATTAATGCATCAACGCACAGCCCAAACTACTGGACGGATCGGGCTGAAATTTGGCATGCAGGTAGATGTTATGACGTAGGTATCCGCTAAGAAAGGATTTTGATAAATTCTACCCCCAAGGGGATAAAATAGGGGATGATTTTTTTTTGAAACTGTCAAAATTAAACCGATTGGGCTGAGACTTTACATGCCATAGGTACTATAACGTAGGCTTCCGCTAAGAAAGATTTTGATAAATTCCACACATAAGGGGATGAAATAGGGGATGTTTGTAGAAATCTTCTTAGATTTTTGACTAGCCATGACTATAAACAAGTTTCAGGGGCAAACTCTCAAATTTGCGGGTATTGACTTGAGAGAACATTGCTTCTCTCATGGGCAGTTCTATGTTGCTTACTCACGAGTAAGTTCTCCCAGTAGCTTGATAGGTTTAGCGCCAAATGACAAATTAGTTAAGAATATTGTGTACAAGGAAGTTTTGTAGGCCCTAATTTTTTACACTAACTTGCTAAACAATAATACTTCTTAACGCGTGCGAAGCCGCGGGCAAAAGCTTGTCCTATATATTACGTTTACATTTTTTTAAGGTCAATAACCTTCGAAGATTCATTACAGCGCCGCTAAAATACCTAAATAAAATGTAAAATAGTGTTTGATTTAGTAAAGAGTGTTATTGTGCGGCCGGCCATCAATTCCCAGCTCTTTTAGTTTATTATGATGTAATAAAACAGGCACGGGCTTAAATGCCATATTCAAAGTATCAGGTGACAGTTCTGGTTGACGAGGTACGAAGTTAAATGGAGGTGGTAACTGTCGAACATTGTTAATCATCATCATTGTATCATTTTATGAACAAAATTGAATTTGAAAATTGACAGGACACAGGACAAATGTTAGTTATTTTCAAAATGTTGTCAAATCTCTGTTTCGGTACCCAAAATCTCTGTCGTCAAATTGTCTGTAAGCCTAAAATTTCCAAAAGAGAATGTTTCGCAATATTTGCCAAAAACATCCATTAGTAACTTGAAATACTGTCTTCGCAATCGGTATTTTGTTTTACAACTTTTGTTTACCTTCAGCGCAATGGAAGTTCGAAACCAAAGATACCATAAATAATACATTTATACTATAAAACTAAAACTTATATATAAATGCAATAGCTTAAAATATAAGGCATAAGATTCGTCCGCATAAATTAAAATATAATAAATTTAATAAAAAAAAGTAATTTAAGGTATATGTATAACGCACGTATAACGTTACCAAGAGTAAAATAAGATATCTGACTTCCAGGCAAAGGAATCTTTATACATCCTAAACCAGATTACATTGTGGACAATACAGAACTATTTCTCCTGCCCACACGTTACTGACTAAAATACACAAGCATTAATAACACCTATCCACCGAGACATAAAGCTCAAATTTCAATGTCAGGACGATTGATTGTAAGATAAAACTGTGGTTTAAGGTATTAAGGAGACAATAGCGAGTGTTTTGATGAAGTTGTATGAGTTTGAGAATTAAATGTATGTAGTTTGTGAAAGGGTAATGCTATGACTAGTAATGTTACTTGTATTGTATTTGTGGAAACGTGACAGCGCACTACAAGGTGAAGAGCGACGTCTCTTTTCAACAATTTTATTGCAATAATGTTACTTTGAAAAGTAGTAGGTTCTCTTTTATACATTATCACTATGAAGTAAACTTGGAAGTTGTGAGCAATCATGATAATATAGTTCTACTAGCCCTGTAGACAAGTTATATGTCTCCGAGGGTTAAAGCAGACGAATCGTTCAAATGTATTGAACCGACATGTCAAAGTCATGTCACTTGTCAAAAGGGAATGTCATTCCCATACATTTGAAGTTTTCGATTTATGAATTTTGGTACTAATGCAATGTAACACGATTTGCAGTTTACAATGGGATTTTTTGTATTTGTCTCAAATTAATAAAAAAATGCTAACCAGTGAATCTCAATTTATTATTGATTTATTTATGAACTTTTAAATTTATTTAACACGAAACCACTCAAGGACCTTATGCTTATATCACAAAATTATAATGTGATGTTCATAAAATACTTTCTTATTTTCTTAAATAAGTATTCCATAGGTTATGAAGACAAGTCACACGCAAAAACTAGTAAATAACAAGAGCAGAAGTGTGATATAACATTTAACAGCAAGAGTCCATTGGTAGCAGGTCTAATAAATCTCCAGTGTTGTATGGCTCTCACACAATTATGATGTTAAACAAACTGCAGCCGGCCAACACATTTAGCCTTTTTTGTATGACTTATTTGGATGAAGTTTTATTTGTGGAGAAAGATATTTATAATACGTTTTTAATGTTTTGATTGGGTTAGATCGTTGTGTTGATGCGAATTACACATTTTAGTTTCAAATAGAACTCAAGAGGCGTTCGTTTACAAACAATACGGTAGGTGTAAGAATGAAAAAGAAATGTGTTTTATTCGGAACTTATGTTTATCTCCGATTCCGCTGCATAATCTAATGTTCTTAGGGTCCAAACTTCATTTTCATCAAAAGCCTATTGCAGTTCACGTGACATAAGCCAAGCCAACCACAGGCAAAGTTACATCAAAGGAGTTCCAGATATTAACCCCTGTAAGAGAGTAATAACCAAAATTCTCCATAAATATTGCCAAATTTTCTGCCTTTTAATCACTCTACAATTTAAGAAAATCATTAACAAATCCCAAAAATCATAAAACAACAGAATCTCATACAAAAACCACGCACATTAACATCCACACTTAACTCGTAAGCTCTGTAAAGTTAAGTTAAATAAAGCCATCTCCACGTTATGTTGTACGCTTACATTAGCTTGGAATAAGTTATCTTACTTATCATAATCTAACAAAAGATCACAATAGACAGTTACAGCATCATCAATATATTACTCTTTATAGTGTATTTATAACGACTTGATACTTGATAAAATGTTTGTTTTTCATCATAGCATTAAATATATAATTTCACATTTCAAGACTGTCACACAACGCCATCTAGTCTCAAACTAAGCAAAACTTCTATTAAGAGTAAAGTAAACAACTGATAAACATACTTATATACTTCTAAATACACACATAAGTATTATAGATTAATTACAACCAGACACAGAACAATTGATCGTGCTCATCACACAAATATTTGTCTTGAGTGGGAATCGAACCCACGACCACTGGTATAGCAGTTAGCATTTCATCATCATCATCTTCTTGCCCTTATCCCATTGTACATTGGGACAGCGCAACACGTTTTTTTTCTTCCTTTCTCCCCTATTAGAGTGTCCTTTACTCTTTTTTCATTCATATCGTTTCTTATACAATTCATACATCTTTTCTTTGGCTTTTCCTTTCCTCTCCATCTCGGTGAAATTAGCCTCTTTAGCTCTTTTTGTCATCTAACTTGTAGTTTTTGACTGCTAGGCAAATTCATCTTCTAATTCTTTAAGCGATTATCTATCCTATGTCACTTCGAACTAGTCTTGATGTACCTACTTTCTTACTTTGTCTTTCTCCTATACTTATATGGTAGAAATACTGTGATCGTTTCAAAAGTACTTATACTTGGAAATAATACATCAAGTATCAAAACCTCTCAACCTCACTACATATTACAATCCTGCTGGCCGAGGTGTGAGTGGCGTGAATTACCGGCGCAGCGGGGAACCGAACCCGCGACCCTAGCTGAGGCTTCTCGGAACCGATGGCACCAGATTGTACTGGCATTTTGATGATCAACACCATAACCCGTGTACATGGATCGTGAAGTTAGATGTGTAAACAATTGAATTGTGACTAAGACAGACTGTTATGTCTTAATCAAATTAATTCCTTTCGATAAAATAAAACCACTAAGTACAGTGTTACAAGAATCTTTTGTCACGTGGCTGAAATTAGAACATATAGAAATCATCACCTTTGACAGACAGTTGAGTTGATTCTAGTTGCGAATATGCACACCAACATGTTAATGTCATCCACGTGCCAAAAAATACTTGTAGCACTATAGTAAGTTTTAGGTCTTATTGTGGACAGCACTCTGATTTACTCGCAATTCTTATCTGCTTTAGTTAGGGAAGAAAAACTACACGTCTAGCATAACTTTTTAATAAATATTAATTTGACTATACACTAAATATACTTCATGGAAAGACTAAAAGATGGCGCCCATTCGTCTAGTGATGCGTTGATCACAACGCGCTGGCTTAAGGTAGGCGATTATATATTCTACTACAAGTTACCCACGACTTCACTCGCACTATTTTCCGTTACAACTGCATACATATCGCAAATACATTACACCCGTATGACGCAGTCGGTTAAAAAGGAGCGAATGTGTTAATCCTTCAATGATTAACAAACATCCATCCATACTTACGAATTTTCACGTTAGCAATATTAGAAGGATTTTCATATCCATCACATTTTCCTTTATCAATAATGTTTTAAAACAATTTTAATATGGATAACCTAAAAAAAGGGCAAATTATCCACTTCAACTGTTCACACGAATCCAGTCACAAACCGCTACATTGTATACACACCACACACAGTTCAACCAAAAACAAACCAAAATCATACATCAAAAATATCTCCATATCACTTACATTTTTATACAATATTAACGGTCACCCAACACCATTTTTTTTTATCTGAAATAATAGAGAATCACCATTATAACTCACCCGGGAATGAACCGAGATACGATCGATCGTTTATCTAAAACCATTTAACACAAGCGTACAAATAAAATGAGACTTTAGCGCCTTGAAAGGCATTCATAAAATGAATAACTTTATTATTGACGATAAATAAATGGTAATCTTTTAATTTTTTTGGTTGATTGTGTGACTAGGTTTTGAACGCGACTTCTGCTGTCTCATGTTAAATAAAACCTATGTGCTGCAAAACAGTAAAAATAATTACTTTGATGAATGTGTGAAAATTTAAGCCAGAAAAATGATAAAAATTATTTGTTTACATGAGGTATAAGACTGTATCAGATTTTCTGTTCCTACAAAAAAAAAACAATGAAATTATTAAATTAATTTAATTTAAACTTCTTGTAATTTAAACACAACATAAACTATGTGAAAGACAATATTCAATCTGTTTCTAAATTGCAACAAATGCAAATATTAGCGCAATTGAATTGCTTAGCGTTTACATAAATGAGCGATCAGGGTTACCTTTCAGCATTTAACGTTCTACCCAAAATGATTTACTATAAATCTACTAAAATAACTAATTAACAAACCAAAATATACGGGCCCCAATCCCCATCTAATGGAAAATCACGTAAAACATTTCAATTCGGAAACTAAAAGGCCCTTACACATATAAACCTCTTGTGTTTTTTGTCAAAGTATCATGTTACTGATATAGTGCGCAAGCGCAGCGTAAAATGTTCCAAACGACGGTCGATTACGATCGGGTGTGTTCGGGTAAGATCGGCTCGCGTCGGCAATGTTCGTTACCGAATAATGGTGGATTGGTTTACCTAGTTGGTATACAATTATGACATCTGAAGGTTTACGTTTTTAAGTAAAATAATTGCGGTTGTGTAAGACAGACGTCGCTCTACGCCGTGTGGAGCACTGTCACACTTACACAATGATCAATAAGATTGTAGTATGTTCTCAGATTCTATAGTACTAATCTCTGTATAATTATTAATACAGTATAACGTCTTCAAATAAACAAGCGCAATGCGAGGTTTTTCTACGCTTTCGGATCGTGGCATCCGCTCAGCATCCTACAGTCGCGAGCGTGTCGCAATGATGTAGGTACGGACCGTGTGTTATTGATGTAATACAATTTTGCGTGCCAACTGAAGGCATTTCTTTTGAAACGGCCAAATCTTCTAATGTAATTATTTATACTGTGCTAATACTTTTGTGATATTTCGTAAAACAAGGAGCCAGTATTTGAACATGTAAAAATAAATCGTATCTGAATCATACCCCTACATGTAAATACCTACTCGTATTTTCTATTCTCGGATTCGCAAATTCAGATTTATCAAATTCAAACTTAATTCACACCTTACTTATCTAGTAAGAATAGGTAATACAACATTTTTATTTGAATAAAAAGTTAAAAACAAACTCTACCTCAGCAAACCGCCTCGTTCCCCAACACGATTCTCCCCCGTATGTTTTAAACACGTGAAGTAATGGTACGTCACTTCAGCGTGCAGGCTACGTCAATAACGTTAGTTCGTTTGTGCTTCGCTTTATCGAAAACAGTGGGTGGTGCGATTGACGCGCGCTACAATTTGATTCGAAGTCGGTAGCTTGCGTCGGAGTGATGGCTTCTCACTTGTAGCTTTGTCTATGATTGGTTGGTCCTTTTTTTCTGTTGTTTATTTATTTTAAATGGATCACCAACAAAGTATACACCTTACTTACATGCTAGAAAAAAAAAACATGGGGACATAGGTCGAACGTGCAGAGGCCTTGTTTTTTAGTAATATTATTAATCTATTCGAGTATATTGCTAATATTTAAAAAAAGAAAATTTCATCATGCGTTTGTTTTTTTTTCCTTTGACCTCATAACTTTTCACTAAGTCCACTGCTGGATATAAAACTCTCCCAGAACGAGCGTTTTAACTAGAAAATAAGTATTAATACATTTTTCTGTCTCTACAGAAATTTACAAATCGACTTGAGAAAAATACTCCCACGGCCTCGTTGCAAATAGATTAAAACTATACTTTCTTTTTAACCGACTTCAAAAAGAGGGAGGTTCTCAATTCGTCGTCATCCTTTGTTTTTTTTAGTAGTGCAAACGACCCTCAACAATACCAATATTCTTTTAAAAATATAGTTTTCAAAGGACACTATCTAACCACAAACACCATTTTCTCTAAACTTACATCTACAATCAATTCCCCTCCTAAAACAAAAACATTAAAACTCCTTTTCCTACACCAACAAATACACCAAAAAAACAACTATTATTCAAAAAGACTTACATAAGATTTAATAGTAAAGCGAGATGGTGTCTATAAAATAGGTTAACATGTTTATTCTAAGCTATTCATTCACATCAACTGTCCATTCTCTGCTTACCTCTTAAGTTACATAGCGTAATGTCTCTATCACAATTTGGATAGAGTTACAGAATACACAAAATATTAGTAAATGTTTGTATCTCTGGGTTAATGATAACATAAATTATGGAGTACGTGATTGGATGATAAAAAGTCGTATTTTTTAACTGATTGTCTATAAATTCTATTTTGAATGTATGAGTGTATAGATTTTTTGGTTAGGTGGGTTGGTGTTTTATTTTTTATTTTGATTTACTGAAAAGGATTTTTTTAGGGCTTGAGGAAGTCCGAAATATTAACGTTTAGATATGCTTAACAAGGGTACATGAAACTTGACTTGCTTTTTTGTGCTTTTAGATTTATCTCTTTGGTCAATTAACGCAGTAATGGCTACTTTACATGAACCTCATTAGCTTATTCACCATTTAATTCATCAATATTTTTTTCAGTTTGATATTGTTATTAAAAGCATCTTTAACTTAGCATTTGAAGAAGATCGGCCAAGTTTGAACAATCTGTTTCAGAATACTACTTCTAGAAATGAATTGATGCAACCGCATCAATCAATCTATCTCTGCAGCGGCGAATGTTTGCTAAATTTAAAACAGAGTTCACTTTATTCCTAGAATATACTGTGTTATGACTAGCAAACTATTCCGTGTGGTGTCCGGATATAAAGAATAGCACCACCCCATATCCTCCACTGGGTGTCGTAAAAGGCGACTAATGGACCTTAAGACCCAGTGCACTGTACCAAGCACCTTGGGTCACCCGAATGGTGGCGGGTAAACAACCAACAATCGCATTCCCAAAGAGGGTTAGTGTCAGGCAGGGGGCCGACTATAAAACCATAGCCAAATCTTTAAGCGACATGTCTAGAAGACGTGTTGCGCCGACCCCAAGTGAAATGGGATAAGGGCAGGAAGATGAGATGATGACTAGCAAAAAGTTACAAAACCCTTCGATAATTTCATATCAATCACAACCTTTTACCAGCCATTGCAGTATGTGGCTTATAGTATGCAAGAACGATGCTGCAGACGCATGGAAAAATGTCATGCTGTAGCTGTCATGCTATCTCTGTCATTGTCAAGTAGAATGTAGACCGATGAACATATTAGCACGTCTTTTACCTAAGTATAATTCTAGCACAAGTCTAGGTGGTTTTAAGACATCCCGGGCCGCCATCCCGCCATCTTTTTCTGATACGGCTGCCCTGCTCTGCTACCCTTAAAACGTCGATAACTAAAAGCCATTTGGCAATTAATACCTTTTCCTAGATTGCGTTGTTGTTGCGTACTTATTGTAAGAGTGTGACTTGCGAGATGACGTCAGATAGGAACGTGTGGCAGAAGAAGACATGCTGCGCCGACCACAAATACTATTTGGGATGAGGGCAGGGAAATGATGACTTATTGTAAAGTAAAATACGCATTTTTCTAATTTTAAAAGAGTAACTTATGGAGTTTCCTGCCGGTTCTTCTCCATAAGAATGATATTTTGGAACCGCGCAACTAGACTCAGTAACGTTTTAAAGGTGACTGAGAAACCTACTTGAAATTAAAACTTTTTAGACAACAAACGGGTCTTACTCGCGATATAATTCGATATTTCTTTCCTCCCTTACAAACATCAACTTCAAAACCCAGAAAACTAAATTAAGAAGCTTAACAATACTTACCATAATAGGCATATCCATAAAACATTTATCGCAAATATCGACAAACTCAAAAATAATACAAAAACTCAATAAGATCAAGTTGAATGACTTCGTGGCGATGTTAAAAGGCATTCAATAACAATTTTGTAAACAATTACTGAGGCTATATTTTACGTGTAAGATATGTTTAGCAGGTAATATAGTTCCCGAGGTGCGCGCGAGCAGACGGACAGACAGACAAATTTATAAGCAGGCGTTAACGAGATGTATAGAAGTTTTATGGAGAAGGGTGAAGGGGTAAGTGAGAATTTTTGAGATGTGGTTATTTTTTTGACATTGTCTGTTAAGATATTTAGTACACCAAATACTAAGTTTTAATATGTTTTTTTTAACATATTAACTACTATTAACTGACTAGTGTTTTTGATTAGCTACATCTATACAAATCGTATCAATGTAATAAAAAAGCTGCTTGATTGGGCATATAGGTGTAGGCACTTAAAATGATTTCGGAATTGTTCCTATGACCCATTGTAAATAGATTAATAATAAAGTTCCCTCTGTGTGAAATATGAGAAAAAGATTAACACATCAAATGATTTTGACAACGTCTTACTAAAACTACTAAATCTTTCTATATCATACTGAAATAACAGCACAAATTAAAGGCTTTAATAAAATTGCAAACAATTTTTCTAAAAAACAATCCGAATATCATATCATCTTAAAATTCTCCTTTACACCTCTATTCCCCAAGACCGTAACTAAAATAAAACGCTTCGAACAAACAAATAAACACACATAATAATGCGCAGGTGTGAATGGGCATCGGCTGCCGGCGAAAACGAGACGGAAGATAGCAATACACGCAAGTGCGAGAGAGATGCATGTATGCATGAGTTAGAGTTACTAAAATATAGACTCGGTATCGAGATAATTAGTTTCGATGTTGGTTTTGTTTATGTATTAAGATAAGTTGGAATTATGTGGGCTTGTGTGCCCACAGCTGGGCATTAGGAAGAGGCTATTCTTTTCTTATAGAGGATTGAGAATTGATCAAACGGTTTGCTCGCGGGTTTATGATTTCGGATTCAGTTTTTTTGGCATCCAAGCCTTTTTTACGCCTCCCGTACTATGTAAGGAAGTTAATCCTTGTATTGCGAGGACTTTCACAGACATTTATTCACATGCACAAAGACACCCAGACTCGGAACAAGGTTGCAGGTACGAATTCTTGTCCTACGCGGGGATCGAACCCGCGACACGTCGCGCACAGTGGCAATTGGCGTGGTGACCTATACCACACGGCTATCCGTGCAGTCAGTTTTATTACAATAATTTAAATCACTCATTGTAAATAATTGTGATTGATGTCTTAAAATAATTGAAAGCTCTATAATATAAGCAAGCGACTTGTTCAACACTCGGTTTGTTCCTTCTCTTTGTAAAAACAATTATAATAATACAATAATATACACATGTATATCTAGCCAGCAGTAATTAAGACATACATAAGCCTATATTAAAAAAGGCAAGCATTTTTCACTTAAATTCTTTTTTTCTTTGAAACTGCTAACGAATAGATCTCTATCAGTACACTTCTAGCAAATAAAAGCTATTTAGATGACATTTAAAAACAATTCCTTAGTATATAAAATCAACAGTTAATCATCGATCGTATTTTAACACCTTTTGAATACTAACTTTTTTTTTTTTTTTTCCCTAGCCTATAGTGTCCCACTGCTGGGCAAAGGCCTCCCCCAAGTCCTTCCACGAATCTCTGTCTTGCGCCGCTTCGAACCAGTCCTGAACTGTTGGACATTTTTTATTTTAGCTCACGACTAAACCCGCGCGAATAACAATAGTATAAACGCGAAAGTTTGTAAGTAGGTATGGATTGATGGATGGGTATTTATTGCTCTTTCACGCTCAATTTCGGAATAATTTTGATAAAATTTGGTATGGAGTTAGCTGACCTGTATTAAAGGCTACTTTTCAACCGACTGCGTCACAGGAGGTAATATTTTTGCAGCTATAACCGACTTTCGCACGGGCGAAATCGTGAGTAAAAGGTATTTATTAAATCAGTCTCTTTTCTTCCTAATCGTTTCCCAAGCTAAATTGGGTCGGTTTCCAGTCTCAATTGATTCCACTACTTTTCCGACCTTCAAAAGCCTATTTTTATAACCTATCTTGCGATAAAATCCGTAGCCTCTATTATAGACATACTTTTTCAAGTTTAACGATTTTTTTTAAATTAATTTTCATTAATATCCTCACTTGCTTCAAATATACATGATATACATACATTTATTTACATGATATAAGGTTATTTAAAAGTTTATTAACGTTTCATAGCTGTTTTACTGGTGAATCGTATTTTATTTTAAACGTTTTATTCTTGTTTGAACTCGAGACCATTGACTTGGCAGTCTTGCCACTAGGCTATCACAGCTTCAAGACCGTGTATGCGTTAATACCAACTAAATACACCTTGAGTTCTACAAAATCGTCACTTGAACTTAAAAGCCAAACCTTACCTTACCTTACTTAAAAACTTAAAACCTAAATTAAGGAAAAACACATTCGTCTGGTTCTCTTAATACAGGTATTACTACTAGGTTATCGCAACTTTAATACAAAATAACTAAGATATGCATATAATTAAAATACTTTAAGAGAAGATGTGGTAAGCCCCTATACCTACCACCACATATTTCAATAAGTCTACCACAGTTGTAAAAGCGAGACAGTACATTACAACATATAGAGAGGCGTCTTCCTTCCACAACTGCAGCTGTTATTTTAAGAGGTAGTGGTATCCTACTTACCCAATTATTAAATATATTAATTACAGTTATCCTGAGCGATAGTTTTCACTGCTTCTCCGTAATATGAGAGTACCTGAAACAAGTAACGTTTTAGAAATATTGACGTTTAAATCTTTTTAATTCAAGTCTATTGAATTAATGATTCTAAGTGACTTACCAAAAAGAAATGCCAATTTTTTAATTTTCAGTAGCTGTTATAGTTAGTAGAAGTAGTTCGCTTAAAATGAAGTAGGTAAGAATTTAATTTAATAAAGCAATGAATTCGGTTAAAAGTATGCAGTATCGATAAAACAAATGTTTTAAATCGAAAATAAGTTCAATAGTTTTCAACATTCGTTCCTTATTTTATTCCAAATATATAACTAAAAGTAATATCGTGTGAAAAATAAAAGTTTCCCTTTTAATTAAATAATTATTATTACAAACACAAAATATGTTTACGTACTTGCTTTACAGCGTCAGTAAACGTGAAATGTGTTATTGTGGGTACTATTATAAGATTATTAGCATTCACGGTACTGTACCTGGGTTTATAGTCCTTTTATTGCGATCTCTTCCACTGACAATCAGATTCAAACGATCACATCACAAATGGTCCTATTCAACTACATTTGCCAAGCAAAAATGAATCTTATGTCACTTATTTTAGAGTTGATAATTGCGTGGACGGTTTGTAGTCTTGTAATTTTTGGTTTTTGGTAGACCTACAGAGCAAAAGTGTCGTATACACACTTTGTTTTAAAAGATCTTAATTTCAGTTTGTTAGTATGTACATAAAAATGTGTTTTATTTTATTGATATCCTTTTGAGATTGTCAATTTGTTACAACACCTACACCTTAATGTTTTAAGACCTAAATTAGATCTCGAAATGACAAGGGTTGGACCAAAAAGAGGTTTTATATTGTCCCGAAATTATTTTTTAATATACCCGCGGTTTATGGCAGAATGATTAAGTAGAGTAAACTTTTTTATGTTGTCTGTGGTATTTTTGTCCTTTTTTTCAATAGTGATGGCGATGGCGTAAAGATATGGAGGTTATTTTTATTTTAAAGCCGTTTTCCGTTAGTTTGTGGGAATATGACTTTGTTGTGTGAATGTAACTTAGTTTATAAATTTTAAAATAATTAAAGTATTTTTTTTATGTCCACCGTTTAGTGGAAACTGCATGCATTCAAAAAAAAAGTTTAATATTTTGAGATGATTAGAAGAAATCAATGGGTTAAACTCATTTTCATTTGTATCAACCAATGGCATAGAAAATGTAATTTGGGCTAATTCCTAGCGCTCTAACTAGTTTTAATTTTTATGGCTTTATCAGGTCTGACAAAATGGTATAAACGAGCGCCTTATACAAACGTAGCACTCATGTCCACTAAAACCGAGTCCTACCGTAACCATAACAAACTTAAGTCAACAATCCAGACCCCAAAACCCCGGTGACTCACATCGTCCCAAAAACCCTTTACCCAAAAACAGAAGAATTAAAAACAAAACAAAAAGTATACCCTTCGCGAAAATTACATCATTAAAAATACCTTATAGTGTTGTCATTGTAAAAAACAATTCTGTTCGCAATAAAAATCAAAACGTTCCATTCTCGATTTGAAATTTAATAAAAACGTGTTTGGAACGGCTTTAAATAACGAACAATCGTTTAATCTTTGAAGTTGGAACTGGCCGGAGACAAAACGGCGTGCAAGATGCAGATATTAATTTTACTTATTGATTCGGCTGTATGTGTTTGGGCCCTGTGCGTTTTTTGTCAATTAGATGAAAAATAAGTCAGCTGATGTTTGAAAGGTAGAGAAAAGTGATATTGTAAAAAAAATGGGATGAAGTAGGTAGAATTATATGCTTGTGGTATAACTACAATAATTTATGTTAAGTGAAAAGAGCGACGTTCTAAACTATTTGATATTTTTTTTAAACAGTCATAGCTGCCTTAATGATTCATTTTAAGCAGACTAAGATTTCCCTTTGCTAATTTAATCTCAAAATTTAATCAAACTGATTTAATCTCAAGAGAATATTAGCAAACTGTTAGTAGAACAATAAGTAGTAATATTTTACGTTTAAAGATGGGTAACGTTCTTAGTTTTTATCATACTACGAAATTAAGGACACTTCAAAACCATTTAGCAACTAAACGCAGTACGGCACAGCCACATATTTGTAACTTATTTAAGAAGCTAGTTTTTTTTTCTAAAAAGACATTGGTCAAGGTCAATATTGATTAGTTTACAATACAGTTACACCTCTGTCTACCCTCTGTAGACATTACAGTCCACATAACCAACTCACAATAACGATAAAATATAAACAAGCCCAGAACAACAATCGTTTCATTTGTTTTTGTATTTTTAATCGCCGATCGAATTTCGCGAGAACATTCCGCGTGTGTTTTATTTATATTACATTAAAATTGTTTCCAATATATTCAATATTAATATTGATTGTGGGCCCGAATTCCTTGTGATGTGTTTTTGAAGTTTGGCAATTTGGTTCCGTATTTCTTTCACTGTATTTTCCGTGTGGTGTCCGGATATAAAGAATAGCACCACCCCATATCCTCCACTGGGTGTCGTAAAAGGCGACTAATGGACCTTAAGACCCAGTGCACTGTACCAAGCACCTTGGGTCACCCGAATGGTGGCGGGTAAACAACCAACAATCGCATTCCCAAAGAGGGTTAGTGTCAGGCAGGCGGCCGACTATAAAACCATAGCCAAAACTTTAAGCAACACGTCTAGAAGACGTGTTGCGCCGACCCAAATAATAATAATTGGGATAAGGGCAGGGGAATGATGATTTCTTTCACTGTATGGGTATTGGAAATAATTGCAATCTTTTTATTTTTTTTGTGACTGCACTAGTTAGCCACAATGACGTTTTAGGGAGGCAGATTACGTTCTAGAATGGATTGACTAACCTAGTCAGTTTCACTAATATGCTCACAAAAAGAATCGCTAGGAGTAGGAAATCTTCGGAACCGCTATTAAATATTTCTAATTATCTTATACTAATAACTGTCTTACGCTATTATTAAAACGAATTTCCAATCTCGCAATTATGTTAGATCGAAAATCCTGAGTTTTACAATGACACATACCTAATACTCAAATTTAAGTAACTCTAAAATGACTAAATTCTTTTGAATCCTGTTTCCACAGTTGTGAATGAAATATCTTTTTAAATGCTACTAGGTACTCCAAAGCGTTTAATATAAACTTAAAAAATATCAACTAGAAATATGTACCTCTCTCTATCATCATACATATAACAAGCAAACCAAGTATGTAAATGTAGTAAAATAATATCATATGAGACAACGAAGCAAAGTATGAATAAATTGTGTGTATTCTATGAATTTAGATGAAACCCGCCCCTTTGTAGACAAAGCTATACAGTATATCAGTATACTAATACTGGAGTCTGTATCACAAAAGGGAGATAAGAATAAGGCTATCTCTCTGTCGACTAAACATACGAATATCGGTAAAACTTAGAAAAGGGACATACTTTTTACCGTAACCAATATTCTCGCGAGAGAAGCTGCAAGAAAAGCTACTGTTAAATAGTTCTTGATAGCTCAGTTGGTTAAGCGA
The DNA here is from genome assembly GCA_941860345.1 of Chrysodeixis includens. Classification (NCBI taxonomy): domain Eukaryota; kingdom Metazoa; phylum Arthropoda; class Insecta; order Lepidoptera; family Noctuidae; genus Chrysodeixis; species Chrysodeixis includens. Next base: position 4,815,348 of record OW796115.1, read on the forward strand.
TTGGTGCGTTTAACCGGGAGCTATAGGTTTAAATAGGTTACTGAATGTTCATATTTAATTAACGAATCTTTGATTTTGTTCCAAGTCGATAGTCAGTACTTACAAAACACTGATTTTCTTGAAGGAAAATGTCCTGGCCGCTTTTTAGGCTGCCCATCCACCGGAGCGGAGAGAAGAAACTGAAAAATATGAACCAATGGATTGCGAGGTGCGTAGATTTTGTGCAATCGTCCTCATCCATCCTGCGCCACAAGTCACAACTGAGTTATCAAAAATTAATAGGCAGTAGTTTTTTCTGCAGCTTCTACTATTAGGGCAAAAAGTACCTATGTCCCTTTTTTGGTTACAAGTTTAATTCATACTAAGTTTTACCGATATTTGTATAACAGTTCATTTGACAGACAGACGGGCTTACTTTGAAATTTATAATATTCGTAATTATAAGTTTAAACGTGCTTGATATCTCCAGCAAACACTTCACAAAAGCACCTTTTATAATATTTGTGTTGCCCATTCAGAGAGCGTAAGACCTTATTTGCACCTTACACAAAAGGCCTGAAGCCAGCAATGATACATCCACAGGAATTAATAAAAGAAATGCCCCAAACACCTAACCAGCACCATAAAGATTCCCAATAACGACTATAATTATAAAAATTAACATTTTATTGGTCAATTATAATAAATGATTTGGAAAAGCTTCGGGCAGCTAACTCGATCGTTAAAACGCTCATGATTAAATGGTTTTAAACCAAAATAATCGCTTTAAAAATAAATATTTAGCTCTTTTTATTTTCGCCACTGTCTCGTTAGCCTTCGCTTTGGGGACTGTACTGACTCGCTATACCTATCTCTGTCTTACTTGGAGTTTTGTTGGTGTGTCGGTTGTTGCTGTCTCGTTCTCTCGTCTCGGCAATTTGCCGACATGTTGTTATGCTGCAATCAATTGCCATGCGCAAACAGACGTCTATGATACATCCAATTAAGTTCAACTCGAGGATACGGCGGGAGATGAAAATTTTTAGTATTATTTTTTGGATTAGATTTAATTTTTGTTGGGTAAGTGTTAATTTGAAATATTATGAAGAGACAAAGTAATGTAGAGCTTGTACTGCTTTTGCTATCTTTTCTAATAAGGTAATGAAATGTCAATCAGTTTGAAGTCGCTACTACATGTAACTAACAGCTTAAAGTGTTAAATATTTCGATGAATAGAGACATAAAAATTACTTAAATTAATCTGGATTTGTCAATCGGATTTCACATAATAATCTATTTCTTCATGAGCTCTAATATACACTTACCCATTTCTCACGCACGTTAAAGTCATTAAAAAAGTTTAGGGAGCCTTTTGCCACACCTCTTCTACTTATAAATGCAATAATATTACTTTAAGACCTAGTAGTAGGTCCTATAGGTATCTTAGGCCACGTAAAAATATAGTATTTGCCAAAAAACATACTTTAAAACAAAGATTTTCTGTGGTTAATTTTTTTTTTTTAACTGCGATAGCATTCATTTATTATCATCATAACGTCTTAAAACATAACTTTTCGCATCGAATTAATACTAAAATTAGCCTTTTTATAAAAAAAAACCCTTTTTGTTATTAATACTCTACAAAATGTACAATGTAGATATACAGAATGTACATTTCCTCCTCTATGCCTGTCGCGCGTTGCACAGGTAAACTCAAAGAAATTTACCGTGTATTAAATCTTTGAACAAACAAGTTGTTCTTGCTTACACACACTGATGCGTTCCCACATGTGTGTATGTGTGTGTGTGTGTGTGTGCGCAGACACGAGTAAAATGCTTAAGGAGAAGCTTTAGGTGTTTATTTAAAGGGAATTTTGATTAACAAACTTTAGGAACTCTTTCTAAAAAATGAATAAATTAATTTGTATTTGATGTTTTTTTAAATGAGGTTTAGTATTGTGTTGTACAGTAAGGGTCTTAAGTCCATATCCAATTTCACAAATTTATGGCATCAAAACAAGTGGCGCTTACGACCTCTTGACATAACAAATACGCATAACATTTTGCACACATACACGGTTCCCGCACTCTTTCATCATTACCTAGTCAGAAAGAGCGCGATATAACGATAATGCTTTAGTGACAAACCTGTTTTGTCGCAACCGTGACCGCGACTGTCTGGAGGGGCGCATAGATATTGGTATTCATTTGTTCGTAAACTTTGTTCAGAGAGTTTGTGTTATTATTGTTGTTCGATTATCTTTAATCAAGATGCAAGTAAATATTGCTATTGATGCCAGGGCAAATATTGTCTATCAAAATATAAATATTTCTATTTTACTGTAAACATTTCTCAAATTTCAAATCAAACCGGCTGTAAGTATTTTTTTATTAATTTAATTATGATTGTTGTGGTCTATATTTTTATGTTTATTCACATGTTACAAGATAATAACAAAATTTTCGTTTTTTACAGAAATGCATTGAGCCGTTGGGTTCGAGAGAAAAGGTAGTTAGCCGCCGCTTATTAACCCGACTCAGTGACGTGTCATGATCGAAGAATATGAAACAGTAGAATAATTGTGAACGTGTGGCGGTGGATTTGTGCTCAAGGGCCGAGTGAATTGGAATTTATACCTACACGTGCGAACAGCTCTAATTACGTCGAAGTTTTTAGTGACATAATGCTACCGACTGTGCGTATCTAATGTTTACCCCATAGAAGACTGTAGTGAACTAACTTTTGTTCAAGATAATTGTCCGATACATCGTGCCAGTGTTGTAAAAGAGTGGTTTAGCAAGCATACTGACATTAAAGTTATTCCGTGGCCAGCACGTTCCCCTGATCTAAGCCCCATTGAAAATGTATGAGGTTTATTGGTTCAAAAATGGAAAGCACGAGATGAGAGATATCCTGAGCAGTTTAAATATTATGCATATGCAAATATTGTGGCCTCCATGCGGCGACGTCTGCTTAGCTGTATTGAAAATAATGGAGGCAATACTAAATATTGAATAATACGCTGTGTTTTTTACAGTGGGCGTGCTGGTCATAATAAAGTCTTACGTTAGTTAGTTTATGATTGTAAAATTGGGATTACGCTTCAATCTTCTTTTCTCTTTGAGAATATCTTTGAGAAAATGAATATATTAAGCTATAATCTCATATAGTTAGAAGTATAATAACACTTATTTAAATATAAAACAAACTGAATATTTATATTTTCTAACTTAAGTAATAGATAATAATATAAATAAATGTTTATTCAAATTACCTATTATTGTTTTATTTGAACCTAAAGTTATGATTTATTATATATTTATGTAATAATATCAATTTAAGTATATATTATATAATATAATATAAATAAATATTATACAAAACTTATTATAAAAACATTAATTCAAAAATATATTATAATAATGTCGCTCATAAGTAATAAAAGAGCAAAGAAAAATAAAAACGATCTGACAAATCACTTGAGATTCGAACCGACTGCCACTCATTTCTAAGTCACACATTGTTACACGTGATCAAATTTATATAATAGTTCATTAAGACACCGCAGAAATTATGAGGTAGTTTTAGTTAAATTATAAAATTGTGAATATGTTGTAGGTAGATTTGAAAATTAACTTGTTGACTAAGGTTCATTCCACACTAATAGGAAAGAAAACAGATATATTGTTATCTTTGTCTAGGATTACCCACACACTGTCATCTTCTTGTAGTTATACTGTATGACGGGTAAATGTTTGCGTTGACGTCACGCACACATGTATACGCAGTAGCATGCAAGCGAATATGATCCTTGATGTGCTAATGAACTTATGGCTCCAGACTGTACATAAACTTTGATCTTAGTACTATTTTATGTACAACTTTATGAAAGTTTTAATACAATAAAGTTAGTGAAAAACATAGGCATTAAAAAAAGTTTTAGGTTTGAGCTAAATGTTAGATGTCAGTTTGTGATTAAATATTACAATGTTTCAGTAAATATTTTGTAACGAATTTAACCCAGAGCAAAATCTACATCTGATGATCTACATTTTCAAAACACCTAATCAACTTACCATTAGTCATACTAAAGGCCTACTTTATTAAGAAAAAATACTAAACAAAAACAAGACTCACATATATTTTCTTCACTAGAAACCTATTTTAAACCAGTAAAAAACCTCCCCTTAACACACACACACACTTAAACCGTCTCAGATAACAAGGGGAGGGGTGGTTCGCACCCCCATTAGCCGTTAGCCGACACAATTGGTTAATGGGGTAAATGATTTTACAACCTTACACGCTACATTACCGCCGGTAAAACAGATTATGATGTAAATGGAAAATAACATGCTGTTCCTGAGTTCCTCTATACTATAGAGGAGTCTAGTGTTTGAATTGTAAGGACTTAGTACTGATTCTTTAGTGTAGTTCTAGTATTAAAGATTGTGAAGTCTTGGAACAGGTCCTATGCCTTTTAGTGTAACTCTAGTGTGTAAATGGTGGAGTTTGATGGTGTGAAATGAAATGGTTTAATACGCAAATGAATAAATATCATCTCTTTTATATGTCATCTTCTTTAAGAATATAAGCTCGTTGGAATCGAAATTTCCTAACTGGCTACCCTGAGAAGAAACGTCGAAACAAACTCTGGGGTCATCGCCTCTTTTATCGTAATTGTGGTGGCAAATTGTTGAAGTCCTTTGACTGATGCATTAGTAGGTACTACTATAGTGTGAGAAATGGGTATTTAAAAAAACTAATTACTCCGTCAGATAGTTTTCCCAAAAAGTATTGAAATGTATTTTTTTTATCGTAATGAAAACTGGAGAACAGTGAGTTGAAATATCGTGTGACGTTACATTTTAATGCATTTTTTTGACAAGTGACGTTACTACCGCCCATTTCCACACGATTCGCCACCGTTGATGTGTTATTTAGTCAAATTTTGTTATTGATTTGACAAAAATATGTCTCCAATGTTTTTTGGTATTCTATCTGGATCGCATCTGAATTCTATTTACAATGATAGTAAAAAGTATGATACCAAAGAGGTTTGGACATACTTAGATAGTATAAAATGATTCAAACTACTATAACCTATAAATTCCATAATTATTTTATTTTTATTTTATTTATTCCTTTTTGGATTAACAAGCTACAAACAATAAAAAAAAGGTTTTATTATCATCAAATTAAGTAAAAAACCTATTGTTACAAAATAATATCCGAACTTTTACAAATTAAGGATTATAAATACCAAAGTTACAGCTTTGAATCATTTACTCATTTTTAACCAATTACAGTTATTGATCTGATTAGCCTCTAAACATCCCAATTTAACTGTATCAGTTAAAGGTGCAAGCTAACATGCGCAGGCGCAGGTCCCGTTCCCGTTCTTTAACCAAAACATCTGTCAGTTTAGACAATGGTTCAGGAAATAAAACCTATCAAGTTATAAATTAACTTTTAATGAGAGTTCTCCGATTATATTATGTGAGTTAACTAAATTCGTATTTATATAAATTGGTGAACGTTTAACTGTGTGCGTTTCCATTGTGTGTTGGTAGCTAGTCACGAAACAGGAATTAGTTACTAACACTAATATTTCAAAGAACGACTCCCGTTCTAAGGAATTTAATCCTTGTATCGCGGTGATTTTTGCAGACATTTAATTCACACGCACAAATACATACATACACAATTCTAAATAATTTTATCAATATCAAGCGGCAACTTTTGCAGGTGAACAAAGTAATAGTTGACAACATCCTGATTTACACACCCATCAACACGTCTCGCAGGCTCAGAATACAGTTAACAAAAATATGACTAGATAATAATATATGTAAATGTCCTGCCGAATATATCGATGTCTCTGTTCTTATACGAGTCCATGAGAGTTAAAGACATCTATCCTACTAGCAAAAATCATTTGAGCGCATTTCCGCACATTTTTTAAATTTACTCGAATGAGAGTACCTCAAATCCTAACTTAAATCAGATGCGATTCTATATTTTCTTATAGACATCCACTAACTTTCTACAAATAAAAACAGCAGGAACACGAAACAAACGCATTAACGAAAACCCAAAATTCTCGTAAAACAATGGGCATCCACAGGCGCTATCCCATTTGAGGCTAAACTCGCTGATGGCTTAAGTGGGTGTTTAAATCCCCATTTTTGGGGTAATTCCTTACCAGCACGCCCCTTACCTGTCAGAACTCGCTTACCACAACTATTAGCCATCATTTTTTTCAACTTAAGTATTAGAAAATTAAGCCGAGTTAAACGGTTCGGACACCCTACCACAAAACTTTAACATTAAGCTACTGCTGTCGTGCAAGCGAGATAGCGCGCTACAAGACATAGAGCGGTGACTCTCTCCCACAATTCTAACAATATTACTTTAAGAGTATATTGGTAGGTGGAAAAAAAAATGTTTTCGTATTATGGTTGCCGTGAAGGTAGTAATTAGTTGATATTGTTTATGGTCTGTTTGCTGTTCTAGCTGGAGCCCAGTTTGAGATACATTCCTCTTAATTACATCGTTAACTAATGATATTTCTTGGTTATATAATTTTTTACTTATGTAAGTAGATGTGTTGATTAATTATTCAACTTAGAATCGCTACAAATAAGTTCACTCTTGTGAAATTGGTCGCAAACTGTGAAAAACATAGTCTTTAACCGTACCTTAAATTTGTAGATTCTTCCAGTCTTAATCCAGCAATTATTAAGATTGTCTTTCGGACTCACATTTTCTTGAACTTAAACACTCACCAAGAACCTTCTTTTAAAAACGTATCACAAAATCTTGCATCAACAAATTACTATTTACATAAAGTTACACTGAATACGTTATAAAACATGCAGGTATCTACTATAATAAGCAAACACATACCGATCATTATCAATAATTACAAAAAACATATACGTACCAAACCATTGAGTAATTGCGGGTAACTGGCAATTTATTTTTCAAACAAAGAATCATAGACAAAGAAGAGGATGAGTGTTGCCACACTAAAAAACCCAATGTTAATGATAATAATGAGGCTGTATATGTGTTAACGTCTCTATTATTAGTGCTTATTTTGCACTTAATATCTCATATGACTTTGTCTGGGTTATTATTTAATTTACTTATATATTTTGAGCGGAACTGTAACTATTTTGCTGTGTGACTGATATTATGCCCTGTTACACCAGGTATAATACACTTTCTGTTAAAATAAGTCAAGGGCCTGTAGACTTATAACATTCTCTTCTTCTGACATACTCTTACTCACATACACTAATGCTAACGGATTGCTTAATTGTACTGCCCCTTTTAACAAGACAACATTTCTACAAGTTTAACAACGTGTATAGAAATTGCTCAAATTTAAGGAAATTACATTTTCGTGATTTAGGCCTGTTATCCAAACATGTGAACGTTTTCTATTGACGTTAACGATCACTAACGATTGTAGAAATGTCAATTGGCTATAGGGGTCGAAATGACAAGTTAAAGTCACAGTCACGTCACTTGTCGACAAGAAATGTCATTCCTATACCTATATATATTATATGAAGTATTCAAGTTCTATTTTAATCCCATGAAACATTGTCTAGGCCATCAGTATTTTCATAGACTGGTCCGTTTAAACAAACAAACAGAGTTCTCAAAATTATCGTATTATTCTAGTTAGTATTAGGTATAAAGTAACGTGTTGAAACTTATGTTTTTGTGAACTGAAGGCTATTTATTATAAGATGTCTTCTGGAGATCAATAGCCAATCAACGTGTGGTTTAAGACACAATAGAAGGTGCTACCCAGTGGCGTAATAGCTGGCTAATTTAGTGGCTAGACTCTATTAATTATAAGTCAATATTGGTAGATACTCAATACCTACTATGATATGGCTGCAAAGATTGTGACTTGCGAGATGACGTCAGATAGGAACGTGTGGAAGAAGAAAACATGCTGTGCCGACCCCAAATAATAATTGGAATAAGGGGAATGATGATGACTACCTACTATGTACCTAAATTTTGGTACTCAATGTTTGTGAAAAATGTTGGCGGCCCATGTTTGTGGCTAATCATCATCATCATCAACCTATCGCAGTCCACTGCTAGACATAGGTTTCTCCAAGTGCACGCCACTGAGATCTGTTTTCAGCCACTCGCTTCCAGCTCCTACCAGCCGTCTTGCGCAAAACATCTCTCCACCGTGCCCGAGGACGTCCTATATATACTACGCTTACCGAGAAACGGTCTCCTTTTTAGAACATGTTTACCCCAAAGGTTATCGGTTCTACGGCTAATATGGCAAGCCTATTATCACTTCAGTATTCTAATTCGGTGGGCTATGACGATGACTATTGTTCTCTAACGGATGATTTCAGATTTGTGATCAATGTTGGCGGCCCTTGCTGGTGGCCAATGTTGGTGATTAATGTTAATAGCTAACGTTGGCTGCCCATGTTGGCGGCCCAAGTTGGTGGCCAATGTTGGCGGCCAATATTGGACATGTCTGGAGATAATTAGATTGTCTATTATCACGTACTTACTTGCCATTTTGTATTGGTATAACAATGTTTGAACCAATTATCTTGTGTAAATATGTGGTATTAGACTACTATGAATATGATATTAGCCTGCAATTATCCCTCCACTGGTCAAGACATGTTTTCACTTTGAGAAGGAACTGGAAAACGGCATAATTATTTACGATTACTTAAGTACCAACCATTGAACCACTACGTACATTTATTTCAAAAGATGTGTTTATTTTTTTAATGAAGAAATACTCCTTCTCATAGCTGTAACTACGGTGTACAATAAAGACTATTTTATTCTATTCTACTAGAATAATTTCATTAAATTATCTCTAAAAGCTTCCTTTCCTATTAATTTAATAACTAACAGACTGTAACTATAGCTTAACAATAAATCAAAACATAACTTATTACTATTATATTTAGAAGTGAGAGCAACAAATAATAACCAAGCAATAAACTGAAAAACAATTAATTTAAACTCTAAATCTTTCCAACGGTATCACAATGGCGGAACAATTACAATAATATTTATGTCCATAGACAAGACTAGACTTTCTTCCATTTCTAAACGTTCTATTCCAAACATTTGAATCCCGCGCTCCGATTGGTCAGCTGTCAAAATGACGTCAATGATCCCATAGACAGTTCATCTAGATATACTAATCAAATTATTGGAACAGATTTCAAACAAGCTTTCGAACACAACTGTCGAAATAAAAATAGACTTTATAGGTTAAAAAATAGGGTATGTTTTAAAGTTTGTGGTTAGCAAAGTTAAGTTAGTTAATTTATTGGCTGTATCGCTTTATCTTTGAACGTTGACAGCGATTTAGGTGTTAAGGAACAGTTAATTTAGTTTCACGAGTATCTGTTCTTGATAATCTCATAGTTATTGTTGGCCTGTCAAGTTTATTTGGTTAAAAGATAGGGAGTAGGATATAAATATTAGAGGTAACTGTGCTTGGGTTTTTATTAATTAGGTTTTGTGATAAACTTTATAGGCTAAGTCGTTTTTTTTAGATTTCTCATCCAGTCATCATCATTTCCCTACCCTTATCCCAATTATTATTTGGGGTCGGCGCAGCATGTCTTCTTTTTCCACGCGTTCCTATCTGACGTGTATATCTCGCAAGTCAAACTCCTTGCAGCCATATCATTTTTCACACAATCCACAACTGTTGTATGGGCTATTTTACTGTCACCAGACATCTACCGACTCTCACTATAATATTACACTGTTGGATACAAGCCTCTTCCTATATAGAGAAGGTTTGAGCATTGATCACCAGGCTTACTCGCTTCGGGCCGATTCCAGATTCCAATACTTATTTTTTGATAAACAACTCCCGCACTAAGAAATTATTTTTTTGTATCGCGGGGAGTTTCACAGACATTCAATTCATATGCACAAAGACACCCAGACTCAGAACAAGCATTTGTGGATCGCACAAATTCTTCGATCGAACCCGCGACACTTCGCGTACAATGGTAATTGGCGTGTTGACCACTCGACTATCCGTGCAATAAAATTTAGAGTAGTTTTAGTAAAATTTAGAATCCAGGATATGAAATCCAATATGTGAATCCGATATGCTTGTTAATTTATTAACCTTAAGAGATCATCTCGTATGGCCCTTAATATTATAACGCTTGTTCTACATTGATGTTCATTGACCATAATTAATTAAAGCGCGGTCACTCTGACACATGTCAAACATGTTGTCGACCATCGACAAAATTATGACAGCACCTGTCAAAATGAATTCTCGACCCTATCGACAGTGTTGTAAGAGTAAAAAATGTTTTTTCGTTCAGTAGTTTTATTTTGGTAGGTTCTCTTGTGATGTGTGCCGAAACAAGATTATTTTAATGTTATTAATTAGTGTATTAGTATGTTTTGATTGCTCAATGTTATTTGATTGAGAGGTTCATTATTTATGTCATTAACAGAATGTTGCAGGAAGTGTGGCATGCGAAACATTAACACAGTTATAATTAACTAATGTTGTGTTTTATTGCGTTTTTATTTTGATTAGTTTCGTTGATGTCTTAATTGAGCAACATTTAGTTTTCTAATTACTTATCAAATGGTTGTTGCAATCATTTCTTTCTGATTATAGTTGTTTACCTGTGTTTCATAACCCTTTGCTTTGTTTTACAACATTTTCCATTTTACAACCAGATACCCAATATCTGCACATTTTGTTTTATGAAGCCTCTTTTACTGTTCAAAATTTAAAATATTTCAATACCAAAACATGGCTAGGTACCTTTTCTATACTACATTATATGTTATACTGTATTTTGATTTGTTTAATTCAGTAATCATTATTACATAGTGTAAAACAAAGTCGCTTCCAGCGTCTGTCCGTCTCTACGGACGCTTAGATCTTTAAAAGTACGCAAGGGATTTTACTTTATTTTTTTACAGACATAATTTTTAAGAGGCACATTTTTATATGTATAATACATCTGAATTGCATCCGTGCGAAGCTGTGGCCAGGCGGGTCGCTAGTATATCATATATATGTTAAATTCTTATCTACACAAAGAACAAGCATCTTAAATACCTGTTAATGTTCTCACCAGAGGATCTATGTATACCTACCTATATATATAGGAGGTATATATGTTTGTGTTACTAGTTGGTAAGGTAATTATATAGTATATTGTTGAACATAGCATTAATATCGTACGCAGGTCATCAACAGCGTTCGTACACCGTTATATGTGGTCTAAGGCGTAAACTTATCGACTCTACATTATAAAATGTGGTACTGTGTTGTGTGGTACCTAAATGTATAGAAATGAATATTTGTCAGTAATATGGATACTTAAATTCTGTTATTATTTGTTACTAAAATAAAAATTATACTGTCATATCCAGTCACACACAGTCAAACAATAGAAGTTAAGTTCTAGACAAATGATTTATAAAATCGTGAAATTTTCTTTCAAATTTAACATTTATTTTACAATATCAAGAATAATCCATAGCTTCAGAAATTTCACATTAGAAATCTACAGCTACTGTTTGGTCGTGCATAAGTGTTTTTAGAGAGACTGTACCTAAACTATTTTTCTAAATCCTCGTTCAAACCAAAATTTCAAAAATACAGATCATTTTTTTTACTAAATGCATCTTCAAAATATTATATCCTACTACTTAAACTCCAAATCTCCTACCTTGCACCACCCACCACTGATACAAAGATAACTACATAACAATTTGACGCGGAGATCTTTCATCGTTAAATGCGAGTGACAGATAACTTAATACGCCAGTGACTTACTATACATATATACATATCCTGGTTGTCTTTATATTATTCAATGTCTTGTTAAATACAGCCTCTGTGGATGGAAGACCTTTTAAAAAGGACTTTTAATATTGCTTGGCGGGTGTTGGTCTAGTGGTTCGATTCTTACCCAGGACAAATGTTTGTGTTATGAGCAGGATTATTAGTTCTGTGTCTGGGTTTAATTTATCTATAATATGTATGTATTTAGAACTATATATTAAGTATGTTTATTAGTTATCTAGTACTTATAACACAAGTTACAAGTTAAAATAAAAGATTTCATTTCATTTCCATACATTTGGCTAGCATACAAGTGCCATTATTATAGGGATGACCCGCAATATCTCTTTTAAACCAGATAAAACACACAAGTTTTGTCGCTACCTAAGAAGTCGAATCAGTTAAAACTTTAACTAAGTTACCGTTTTAGATTAAGACAACAGTTAGGCTTGTCTGTAATCTACCGCTTGAACTATAAGCTTACTTATTTTCATCAGTTAAGACTGTTTATTTTTTACTTCTTAACATAATAGCCTTATTAACCAGTTAGGATAACAAAAGTGGTAAAATACAAAAATTAAATATACTGTTATTATTACAAAGTATTAGCAAAAAAGTCTATTGAAGACTCGTCTGCAAATTCTTTAAAGTACAAATTAAAACTGTTAAGTTAAGAATGAAATCGTTCTTTCGTTTATCGCAATAAAAAAGTTACTAAAACCCGCCATTTTAAATCGTATTAAAATAGTTTAAAAGGTTTTAACTGATCCTCTTTACAGTCTTTACTAACTTTGCCGCGAAGTTAGTTGTTGTTTGGTATTAAAAAAATGACTGATACACAATTTGTTTATGTATATTTTAACTTGACTGAGTCAGATTAGGGTGTTTCAAGCTTACCTATGGATGTACTAGATGTTGCCCACGACTGTGTCTACACGAAGGTCGACTCTAGCTGCAAAAACATTACACTCCTCTGACGCTGTCGATTTAATAGTAGCCTATGTGTTAATCCAGACTGTCAGCTAACTCCATACCAAATCAAATTGCACTAACCATTACTCTTGAGATGAGAGTTTTAAAGTAAAAAAAATACTTGTTACTAATAATTAAGAAATTCGAAATTATTTTCACATGAGACATATTATTATATCACTTGGGAGTAATCACCACAAAGTTGACGATAGCTAAGAATTAAAGGAGATTTTCAGTTGACCAGGGCTTTTTTAAGTAGGTTAAAATTACAAAAACCCGTTACTCCAAATCGCACGTCAAGTATCACATCAAGAGAAATCAGAAACAGGAACCAGGATTTGACTTCAGATGTGATTTTGTCACGGACAGAAACGAAACGAAAACAACGTAATAGATTTTACGCGTTAAGAATTTAAAATTGAAGCGACAAGTCTCATAAACTTTGCAAATAATGTATCTGAGTGGTAAGTAATCCTTTTTAGGGTTCCGTACCCAAAGGGTAAAACGGAACCCTATTACTAAGCCTCCGCTGTCTGTCTCTCTTCAGGCTGTATCTCATAAACCGTGATAGCGAGAACGCTGAAATTTTCACAAATGATGTATTTTCGTTTCGTAAAAAAAAAAATTTGGGGGTGCTTTTTCGTATTTTTTGTCTCAATATTAAAAACGGTAACAGGTAGATGTTTTAAATTTTCACTGTGTATAGATGATATAGTACAGAACCCTTCGTGCGCGAGTCCGACTCGCACTTGGCCAGTTTTTATTTAAACGAAGACTTACTAAAAGGCAATAAATCTCTTTTAGTTTCTAAGAAAGCTTAGAAAACAATTGCGAAACGACAGCCTACTTGGCACCACGACTCTAATGAATAAAAAACTACAAATTATAAAACACACGGAATAAGAAGAAATACTAAATATTAACATTTCCCTCTTAAGAAGGGAAACCAACACATTAAAACATCACGAACGAATAAAGAAATTTGCAAACGACCACACATATAGATCTGACGTCACAATGCAGTACGATGACAACACTAGTGCTGTACTGAATGCAGAGTAGGGACGTGACACGATTATCGATTAAACTATCGATATCGGAAGATTTTTGACATTGATTTTTTGGTAAATTTTTATTATCGTTTTTTTAGTGTTTGTGTTTATTGATTTATATTTTGATTTTGATTTTATCTGTTTGGTTTTATGGCGGCGTGTCGTGTGTTGGTTGTGTGATTGTCTTGTGTTGAGGAAAAGGTGTGGGGTCCTTGATAAGAAGGTTACTTAGTTTGGCCGTACGCGTGGCTGATTTGAATAATTGATTTAACAAAGACAGTTCTCTGTCACTTTAATTTTGAATATTGAAACTGATAGTAGATATGTATATGCATGCAATGCGTGTATTGTAAAAGCTTGCCAAAAAGTTTAGTAGATAATAATATTTTAACTGTAAAACAATCTTCAGACTGGGTGTGATTTCGTGCTAATGATTTCACCACGAAATCACACCCAGTCTGATTCCAGATTTCTGATTCCCATTACAGAAACACCCAGCTTTGGATCTACCTAACCTGCCTATACGAGAATCAAATATCGATTCAGTCACAACAATTTAGAAGATAATAATCACAAAGCGAACGAACAATCTCTCTAAAAAATCTTGTTAAACCGTCAGTTAATCTAATCATAGTTAATCTGCCGCCAAACGATAAACTTAACTAAACCTAAATCTTATAAAAACTTATCTTAAGTTTGTTTGTAAGACATTTAATATCCTTAAAGTGCCACCCGCATCGCTTCGTAGAAAATTTGCTTACATCATCCGGGATTCGAACCCACTTACCTGTTTACTAATCCTTTTAACTATTCGACTTTTCGCGGCTCACTGCTTCCGTCAAGTGCGAAAATAAATTGCCCCTTTTTTATTTAAGTTTAATCTGTTTTTTATGTGTATTATTAACCGAATTATAAGGAAAATAAAAAAATATTTAATTTTGGGTTAAAACCACAATGATCTAGAGAGCCTAACTCCACTTTGAAAAAAATATTACTTTTCCGGAGTCCTTTATTATGAGCTGACGCGGCGGCGGGGTCACGAGTCGAACTCCGATTGTGTCCGAAACTAGTCGGCTGTCGGGCTATCCCGATAAATACACGTGAGTAAACCGTTATGTCATTTAAGTATGAATCATCCTCACGAAAGTTATTATAAAAATATCTAAAAATAATATTAATTATCTTGCAGTTATGGAAGAGTGACAGCGCGCTACATTGCGTAGAGCGACGTCTCTCTCACACAATATAAGAGCTATATTATCTACCTTAGAGCCTACATTAGAACTTAATTAAAGAATACTTATAAGTACTTACACATTTAGCCCTTGGTCTTCAAATTTAAGTTTTTTTTCTCTGATTTTACCCATTACAAATACCGAAAACTCTCCATAAAATTGCATCAAACCATTTCCATCTTAAGAATTAAGATTTTAAATAAACTACTTAACTAACCACAACTGTAATAATTACAGAGCAAACTATTCGTTTAACCTTTAGCTTAGCCAAAGATTTACCGGTCTAGACTTAATGTTAGGTAATTAGGTGTTTACGTCAATCACCATCTCTGCCCGAGGTATGCGGGTTCGGACCCGGTTTAAGTAAACACTAATTACGGAATACCACATAGCTCGATAATTATTGTGGGCACAGGTGCGTTAAAACCGCTCCGATATTACATACGTAATGATGTGGTTATTAGGCATATTATTAGTGCTCTAATTCTCCTTACTACGTTCATAAATCAATTATCTTTTTCCTTAATAATTAGCAAAGATATTTTTAATGGGAAAGTTAATTCTGAAGCGCAAAAAAAAAAAATCGATCCTCATGGCGCGCACCGACTTTTGCGAATGTTGTGTGCGTTTTAGAAATAAATATCACAGCTTCCGTGTTTCGGAAGACACGTAAAAATGTGGGTCCTGCGCCCGATCTCTCTTCGGTCGTGTCGGATTGCCGTCCCATCGGGCTATGAGAGTAAAAGGAATAGAGAGTGCACCTGTGTTAGCACACGCTTGTGCACTACAATATGTCCTGCGTAGCTGGCTGGTGTCGTAGAAACACTAGCCGCCGTGACCGAAATTCGTCCGGATATAACATAACTGTACCATGCATGTATTTGAGCAGCCATGTCCAACACTCACCTGAGAAAACTACATAGCTAGTAAGCCTACCAATGGTAAATGAATACTATTATGAGGAAGCATCCTGTATGTATATTCCGTTTCATACTTTTGTAATGACTTAATGTACCTAATTGAAGCTGTGATAGCTTAGTTGCAAGACCGTAGGACTACTAAGTCAGAGGTCTTGAGTTCGATCCCCACGGCGCGCACAGACTTTTCGAATGTTGTGTGCGTTTAAGAAATAAATATCACAGCTTTCGTGTTTCGGAAGGCACGTATAAATGTGGGTCCTGCTTGTTGTGTGTACCCGTCATCTCATCTTTTTATTTTTCAGCCCTGACCTCCCAGGATGTGGTCGTATCAGATGGTGATTGAAACCATCGCAGGTACCACCCTTATTATACTATTCACATTACGACTGGCCTATTGCCTAGTAGTTAGTGGACCTGACTGCTATACCAGATGTCGTTGGTTCGATTCCCACCCAGGACAAATGTTTGTGTGATGAGCACGATCATTTGTTCTGTGTCCTGGGTAAAATTATTACATAATATGTATGTAATTAGAAGTATATCAGATATCTAGTACTCATAATACAAGCTCTGTTTAGTTTGAGACTAGATGGCGTTGTGTGAAATACTTTATACTTATTTTATGGTAGTGAAACAAAATTCTTGCTTTAAACTTTCTCGAGCTAATAATAGAGGCACATAAATATTGGATTTACAAAAGAAAACAACAAATTAAATGAGTAAAAACATATATTTTATATATCACTCGATTTAAGTTACTACACTTCGTAATGAATGAAACTAAACATCACTGGGTACAGTCAAGAAGAAATTTACTCAATATACACACAAATACATTTTATCTGTATCGTATTACAACTAAACACACATATGTACACATCTTACTGTCGTATTAAATAATTCAAGAGAATGTACAACTAGCCTAAAAGAGTTTTAATGTTAATTAAATTATTTACATTTTCTATGGCGTAACTAAGTGAAGGAACATTTTGTTAATGGGGAAGAATGTACAATGTTGAGGGTGGGCACATGTATGACAATGACAAAAATAAATAACAGTCCGATTCTCAACTGATTTGAATGACAAAACAATTGAACATCGGCATTCTATAATCCGACATGGAAATCGCTAAAATGTATGAAAATGACATGTCTTTTCGGTAAGTCGTGACTTAAAGCTGTCACTTTCATACATTTGTGTAAGCCTAGTAGTTATAGGTGCGCAAAATGAACTGCCACATTGGGTAATTAATTGATATTTAAGTTTTTAAAATTAAATGAATAAACAATGGTTTTCAGTTTTAAGGACATGTTTTTAATATATTTCTTCAGAACGGTACTATAAATTAAATGTATTTTCTTATATAACAGCGTTGTTTCAATGCACCCACCTATACATAAGTTCCTTTTAAGTACAACATAACAAATAAATAGCATTTATTTACAATTTGAATTCTTAAAATACATATTCTGTCATTAGCTTGTCTTGCCATCTGTACTCATTGTGAACGAATGAATGAACGAAATGCTTCAAGCAGTTCGCTGTTTCATTCACCGGTCTTTGAGCAGTTTTATGTATTGTATAGAGCAGGTGACGCCGGGGGCGCACACGAGTTTTATTTTGTATGAAGCTATGCTTTCGCCTGAGGCGACATTGACATAATAATTTGCTGGTATTTAGTTTTTTATGAATGGCAACACTTTACACTCGCGATAATTTGCCGGAATTTCCAAAAAAGTAGAGTCCTCCATATTGTTGCTTCATCAAAGCCTACATGCTTTTGGGATAGCACTTTTTACTTTATTTTAAACTAATACACGACACAATTTGACACGAGCTTAGTCTCATGTATTTTTATTAAAATATTTTATTGATATGAAACAGAAGTCAAATATTGTCAAAACAATTTCTAAAAAGTCCAAGAAATTTTCAAACCCCATTCCATACATTTTTACAAGCGATGATAATTGCTCATGTATGGAAATGACATTTCTCTCTCACAAGTCACGTCCCTTAGACTCGTCACTTCCATACATTAGTGTGAATCCATCAACTTTCAGGGTTATAGACATTCACATGTCTAAAAGTCATTCAGTAAGTTGCAATCGGAAAGCGATAAATGATAATTTTCCACAAGATTGCTTGGTATGCATATAACGTTTGAATTTAACATATCTATAGAAAATCTAATTCTTGACGCGGAAAACGAAGGTGTTTATGTTGTAATTAAGTTGTATGGAGATTACAATCTGTACGACATTCCAAACTAGCTATGAAATAACCAATCTGGTCCTACCACCATCTTTTACAGTAAAACTAATACAGTTGTGGAAAAGAGACGGCGCATTATACGGTGTAGAGCGGCGTCTCTCTTTCACAACTGTAACAAAGTGGTAGGCTTCATGCAACCATTGTAATTAAGTTAAGTTTAAGCAGCAAAATCAAAATGTTTAGTTTTAAACTGTGACCCCTATTAAAGTACGCTAACCTGGATATCTTTAGAAAAAGTTGGTTCAACAGTGTAATAAGTTGAACTGGGGTAAGAGGAAACCTTTGACACCAGTAAACTTATCAGACTGCAAATGACTGGCGCTTTTCTGATCTTAAGCGCCATTACTTATTTTGAATTAAAAAAAACCAACACATTGGTTGTGAATTCCAGTTGAGCGTACTGTAATAGAGGTTACTATATTGAAACATGTCACCAAAATTCTGCGTTCATAAAACAAACTGACGTTAAATTAAGACGCGGATGACGTCAACGAACGCATCCATAACGTCTGCACAATAATACTGTGTAGTTTGTTATATAATTTTATTCACATTTACCCTAAAGGAACTGGCTTAATAAAACTACTATATTTGAGCGATTAATTAACATTCTAATGTATGAAGTATCTCACAAGTATCGCTACTTTACCTAACAGGACCAATTTCATTAAAAACTCCATTCTGATATCAAATTCTCAAGTCAAACTCTGCAGTAACATAAATAATAAACTTTTTAAATTTAACATAAGTTATACGTAAGTACATATCGATTTTAAACATATTGACTTAGATTCCCCTTTTTCAATGAAATCGGTCCACACATAACCTCTAACAATTTGACAATCGTGACAAATTGACAATCTGTCATCGTCGCACAAAATGTAAAGTCAATTCAAAAATGGATTAGCCTTATCTCAATATCCAATGACTCCAATAAACGTTAAAATGTCACATAATCAGCGAATTAAAAGCAATCAATGCGAATGTAATTAAAAACGAACTTTTACGAAAGAATACATCGTAAAATATCGACATGCCCGCTAATCGCAAACACTTAATGAATAAAATCGATAATTAAAATCGACTAAGAGTTAATTGAGCTGAAAATGGAATCTAGATTTCAAATTACGAATGGCGTGGAGCCAAACGCTTTGGTTCCTTTGCCTGTGTTGTTTTTATTTTGTATTTTTTTTAATCGCACATTTGAACGGAATAGTGTGGTAGTTAGCGCATTCCGACGACCGCTCTTATTTTTATTATGTTTAGGAATTCGGATAATCTTTTCTCATGGAAAGTATTTCAAACTTTAGATATTTGATAGAGATATCAAGAGAATGTTGTCATTCCTTTTTTGTAGTTTTATTCAAGTTCGTAAAATCATTTTATGTTAACTTAAAACCAATTCTCTCTCAACAAAGTCACTTAATTAAAAATATATTCCCATTCGTGTTTTCAAAACTACATTCTGTAACAACATGGCATAACCACACGGGTACCGAACAAAAACAAAATAGTTTGTTTTTAAAATCGATTCACTCGGTAAATCGATTCGGCGAGAACTCGATACTCGTAATCGTAAATCATGTGAACAAAAGACGGAAAGGAAAATACAAATTAGCCTTATAATCGCTCGTTTAAACCTGGGTTTAAAGGCCACAGCCTAGTGAACGAACATAGTAAACAATGCTATGCGAACCACCTGCAGGTAGACAGGAATTAAGACTAGAACGATCAAAAAATCTAGACAAATCTATTTACAGACAAGTCTTAGTGTACCTACTCGTCATTTAAGTGGTTTTTCAAGTTCTTAATCGATTAATTGGCCGTAAAGAACAGCGTCCGACTATAATCCGCCATAAAATAGGACAATTAGTGTTAATTGATTTGGAATTTCCAAAAAGGATTCGAAAAAATCTGAGGCGATCATCCAAATTGATAATAGCCATAAAATATAGCCACAAACAATGACATTAGAACAATAGTCGTGACACGTCGTTAGTCAAAGGTAACAGTTACGAAACGCGTCAAAAGAATCATCAACAACAAAAGATGGGTATCGTTAAACTCCTAACGCGTAGACAAATAGTCGTTGAGAACAATCGTCAACCACTCAAAAACAATTTGGTTACGTCGCGAGCAATTACGAAACGCGATTCGAGACCGCGATAGTTTCCGAACGCATCTCTTAATAATAGGGCCCTGAACGCACCTATAATCGCCTTCATCTCTATACTACACCCGTCTCGCTCCCACTAACGAGGTACCCGTATTGTTGTCTTTGTCTACCGTTGACAGCGCTCGTTGAGAAACCACAGACCCTGCCTATCAACATTTCATATCTAAAATGTCTAATTATACCCACATCACTGGGTGAACATCAAAAAAGAGCCATTTTTAATTAATTTAGACCCAAAAAACTATTATAATACGGCCAATTTTGTTATCTAATAAGCCGTGACTCTAACAAGACTTGGGACGCCATTTTAAAACCGTTTTATAAAGTTGATTTAATGATATGCCGGCTATAATGGCTTTGGAATTGATATAAATTATTGCAAACACCAACTAACGCCCACTTTTTGATGATTGATCGTGTTGACTTTTTAGTTTATTAATCAAATAAATTATAATTAAGTCCTGCCAATTTGATTACAAAAAGCTAAGTGCCGACATTAATTATTAAAATTAAGATAGTCGATAGCAAGGCTGCATCGATCACCATATTTGCATTGAAACGTAATTGAAATATTAGCGACACATTACATAATGTGGGTAGAAATCAACATAACAATTATCTAACGTAACGTCAATTCGAATTCAAATTCAAAATGGAGTGATTGTCAATCAAGATAGGGCTGTTCCCGGCCAGTGCTTTATCTCTAACTCATAAATAAATAAAACTATGATAATCTAGATTAGTTTAGTATGTACAGGTATATCACTTAGTCCACTGTTTTACGTTTCATTTTCACTTTCACTGAGTTCGTCCATGTCCATGTCGATGAGTTCCTCGTCGTCGTCTTCGTACGAGTTGTTGTGTTGGCTGCCGTCATCCGGCTTCATGTTGGAGGACCCAGATTTCCCGCCAGTTTTGGCCTCCTCCTCCTGCTGCATTCGTTTGTGTTTCGTTCTTCTGTTTTGAAACCAAACTTTTACCTGCAGACAAGAATACAAAAAGTTAATTGAGTAACAGAGATCGATTACATTTTTTGCTAGCTATAGGTAAGTTTTTATACCGCAGTAGCTATTGAAATTGAATTGATGACAGAAAATATTATCAGAAAATCTTTTACATTGTCAGAACCCATAAATAACACAGTAATATTTCATAGAAAAACTTATTCTATATTCATTTATGCAAAGTAAGTACTCGGTAGCCAATAACAAAAAATAGAATACACAAATCTATTCACAAATCATAATATAATTTCATGGTCGACAAACAGCCATAAAGGATTAAAGGAACTAGCCAATAAAAAACTATTCAGTGCGACCCTCCAATCATATATCACGAGCTATTGAAAGAAAAATCCGTTGTCGAATTTTTCTGCGCGCCAACAACATATTTCCCGCCCAAAAAACGTCGGCCGCCATTTTGCGAGACGATTTGTCACGTGGTTAATGGCTTGCGAAATGTATTCATATTCTAGGCAGCCAGTACGCGTTTGAGATATCGCAACTAATGCACAGAGTCCGTATATCTGTGTTGCTGCCAAAAATGGATTAAAGGTTGTATATTATTCGCTAGGAATTGGTTTATGTTTCGTATTGCCAAGAATGTTGTTTATTACATAGAATTAGTCACGAAATAGAGGGTAATTGGTGGTAATTATTCAAAGTTCACGTTTAATCTTGAAGGTTTTAGTTGTCTTTGTGTACAGCTTTTGCCAACTCATATTTCGTTGGGATTGCGCCATGACAGATAAAAGGCTGGCGATTAATAAATATTATAACGCAAAAAGTTTATCTTAAGTTAAGAAACATTAAAGGTAAGACATAAAATTACCTAGAATTAGGTAGAAGTTTCTACGATTATATTTTTATAGTCAAAAGCAATAAGTTATCAGGAATTCCATTAAAAATTCAATAGGACGGTAAAACAGTCAATCGTCATGTTAGTTATAACGGATTGGCGTGAAATTGATGCAATCGTACAGTTTATAAGTCCTTACATTTCCGTACATACAATAAATCACATTTAGTTTATTACTGATAAAAAATCGTAAGGAAATAAGCTATTAAAATGTGATTTTTTGATCGATTTTCTATCGAACATTATAGTTTTATATTTGGATTGTTTCGTATCAATCACGTTTTTAGGCATAAAGTTTTATAAAACCAATCTTTGTTGAACTGTTAGGATTTTTGCCGGTGTGTAGAAGAGACCGACACAGCGTGTAATGTATAGCGCTCTCTCGTTTCTACAATACCAATAATAACTATCTGTCTAGTCCTTTAATATTTTAATTCAGAGTTCAACGAATCTATTTTTAGTTTAAACTTATATAATTTTAGTAAAGTTTCTTTGCATTACAAGTTCATTAGTAACGAAACATAAATTATGGAGATTTTTTAAATTAATAATTTATTTCCTTGTTAATTCAGTTTTGATGTTGTTTTATTATAATAATCTTGCCGAAATGATAATTAAACGAATCCCATATTTGCCTACTCTTCTTTTTTACTTTAAACTACGTTACTATCAGAACAAAAACTTTAAACAATACTCGATTTTATTTTTGGAAAATGCAAAGATTTTTAATTTATAAATAACTACACAGTATAATACAAAGTCGCTGTCGCTGTCTGTCTGCTGTCTTTTCGTTTAAATCTTTAAAACCACGCAACGGCTTTTGAAGCGGATTTTTAAGTTCAGGAGTTGCGGAGTTGTTTAGGAGGAAGGTTTATATGTATAATACTGTATAATTAATACATCCTGTATAATATTTTCACCCTCGCGAAGCAGAGTTCGTTAGTTGCTTATAAAAGTCGATCTGCGCCTACCAAATAGATATTCAAGGTGCACTCTTGGTTCAGTACCTTTTTTCATATAAAATGTATGAAACCTTAATTTTAAATGAAAACTTAACTAAATTCTTGTTTGGCAAATCAGTGATAAATGTCATTAGGACACGAGTACCCTATTCTAATTATTTTCTTAGCGGTTATAGTATTGAATCAATTATTTCATTAAACTCAGCCACGCTGACAGCTCTCCAACTATCCACAAATTCGATTGAACTTAATGCACTCTTTCTCCTGAACCCCTAATGATCGCATGCCCTGTAAGGGTGCAGCTACACGCTACATTACCCCCTATGTATCGACAAGGGATATCAATCAGACGGCTTCCGAAGCCGCCCTTCCAACTATTATAAGTAATGGCGCGTGACAATTCGATGTGAAACCATCGCGAAGATTTTTAGGATATGTAAATGTTGTGACAAATGTTAGTGTATTGGAGAAAATGAGTAGTTTAATTGTGCGTGGTTTTGAAGGCGTGAAATTACGCAAAGTTTTTTTTTTTCTTAGTCTATAGTGTCCTACAGCTGGGCAAAGGCCTCCCCCAGATCTTTCCATGAATCTCTATCTTGCGCCGCTTCGAACCAGTCTTCGCGGTGTGCGTTTAATCCCTCCTGTTAATACAAGGTGTAACTTCAAGGGAAGAAATCCGGTCCTCTTTAAAGGATTACACGGATACACAGGTTTATCTAAAAAGTGATGGGGCATCTTCTTATTATAAGGCTGGTGCCTGGCATGGAGTTGAACCTCAAGCCAAGAGGTAGTTTCTTTTTATAACGACAATCAACATCCACACAAGGGGAACGTTTAAGATTTCTCTACTCTCCTCATTATAGTCTAAGATACTCCTTTTTTTATGTTACCGTCTAAAACACTTCCATTCCAACAAAACTATGTAAAACTCATGAATTACCACAGTACAGTGTGAAAAACATTTACTGTAAAACAATGTATGCCACAATTCGCATACACATGAAAATTACCAGTTGCTGTTCACATTTCGACGTGTTCACAATACTTGTAAGACATAAACTAGGTAAAGATATACTCAATGTTTTTATTATAATGGTATTTAGATAATAAGGTATGATTTATTTGTCAGTCCATCTTACCAGCAGGTGGCACTAACTTGGGAAAAGATGTGTGGAAAAATATACATATATGTCGGTAGTCAGAAATAGAAAATAGTTTCTAGTTTGTAGATGATCCATAACTTGACATGAATTCTGTTTTTTTTTTGTATTAAACGGTTAAAAATTTCCTGATTTTCAGGAAAGTATCGTATTCCTGATTGTATTTTTTTGAACTCATATTTGCCAGTATTCGAAAATGTATTGTGTTTAACAAACTATCATAACGCTTACTTCAAAATAAGGAAGCAACAATATTAACTACACTCATATAAGTTACAAGTTACTACCACTTTGTTTCTACATAGAATCATTCACACATAAACATCTACTTTAAAATATAAACCTTTTTGCACACGAGTCAACCTCTCCATAAATCTGACATCTCTAGCTTTATTGCCTATCGTCATACTAATTTACAGAGTTAAACTCACTTATTTTAGACAATAAACGGGTCTTATTCGCGATGTGGCAATGATTCTTAGTAAAATAGTCCCTTTCCTTCTTAATTATTTTCAATTTTTTTTTTATTAAAGAATATTTTATTCCCCTATTTGAAAATTTCTACATTTTGCTAATTTACGTTGTTGTTGCACACTTATTGCCTTAAATCTTTAAAACTACGCAACTATTCTATGTATAAACTATATTTTTCTGTTTAAAACAGAGTAACTTATGGAGTTTGGAGTATGGAGACAACAACGTTTGAAAGGCCTTCTCGAAATAAAAACTTTTTTATTGTTGTAATTCGATATTTCTTTTATCACGTGTCGTTAGAAATAAAAGTCACCGGGAGACAATGTAGCACTTTTTGAACGTCAAAATTATATTAGACAGCACCCCATCGCCCACCCTTCACCGCTTCCTGTGCTTTTGCTGCGGGAGAAGAAACGGCGCAACAAACTTCCCAAGAGTTTTACTTAGTTTACAAAAGGCTTAAGAATTAACACATGTGAGAATACTCCTTACATTTTATGGTATGTTTTACGTCTACCTTCTTGCATTTAACCTGTGTTTAGCCGCTGTAAATCATACTAAAGTTAATAATAACTTGAGTAAAGTATTGTGACTTGAGGGCAAGAATAATTACAGTATCTCTGTCTTTCAAATGATTTGTTTACTTTGTAGTCAATAACTTTTTACTTGTACTTCTTTTTGTGATGGTCGTATGGCCGGACTGCCAAGTCAAAGGTCTCGAGTTCGATCGTTTGCGTACAGACTTAACGAATGTTGTGTGCGTTTTAGAAATAAATATCACAGCTTCCGTGTTTGGGAAGGCACGTTAAAATGTGAAATGAAATTGAATTGGACAGAAATGTTTCTATGCATGATGCTTTAAGAATATCTACTTACTACATAGAAAAAGTAGTCAGTAGCTCATATCTATTTCTTAAGTATAAAAATAATTTAACTAAAATTCGTCAGTCGCGGAACCGATTAAACTAATTTTGTATGTGATTAAGGCGAACAGAGTCACAAGCGGTTGCTAGTTTAAAATATATAGCAGCAAAAATCTATCGAGTTAGCTCAAAGTAATCATAATAATATAAGTTTTATTACAATAATAAAATTTTGCGATATATAGCCATTCAGCAGTGCCCCAATATACATTTGATTACAATTACATAACGCGGTATGTAGGAAGACCCTTGTTAGGCTCGTGTTAACCCTGCCGCCGGTCCCATAGGCCCATTTGTTACGGGTTAAACCATCGATCATACGGTCCTTTGTACCCCGGGGATGTGAGCTGTAATATGTAATTTTGTATCATTTTAGTTTGATATCTTTGGGTTCAAATATTAAGTGTTAGTTATGTTTTGTTTGTTATTAACCAACTTCAAAGGTGGAGGTAGTTATTAGGTATATTTTTTATGGATAGAAGTCGTTTTACAAAGGTATAAAACGTGAACATGTACATACATGTAATTCGTTCTATAAATAATGTAATCAGAGAAACTTGTATGCGTACAGCTTTTATTTCTTAGGAATCCATGCGAATAACCTTTGACGACTACTCAGAGCCCGCATACCACAAAGTTATTGTCCATTAGACACTAGGTATACTGTCTTCCACATAAAATGTAATATGAGAAGCAATACTAACACAAACAACAGCGTTAAACCAAAAAACTAACGCTCGCCCCATCAAACAATTATCACCTTTTGATGCAAATTTAATGTACTACCACTCCACGATATAAACTGTAATACGCTTAACACGACCCATCTGCACCCGACCACTATAAAATGAGCTCCCATAAAACCGTATCATAACAACAAAAGAGTCCTAACAACGGTAGTCGTTAAATAAAAGTCATAAGTCTAACCAAACAATCGTTTTAATAGGAAAAGGGAGCTGCGACACCCGTACTAAATAAATAGGGGTGTCATTCAAACCCCGAAATGCGATTAAGTGCTTATGTACCCGATTAAAGCGCTCCCCTTCGGATTATAGAACGAGACAGACATACACAATCACCGCGAGTCAGAAAGAGATAGCGTATAATAGGGGAGCTACGCAATTAAGTGCGCGAATTTGGAGGAAAATTTAAATGGATGGCATTACTTTATTGTTCGCCCTATTAGGAGGGACAAGGACGGATAGAGTTTAGAGAGGGACATTATAGAGACAAATTGGGGTTGTTAGATATTTGTTAGAGTCAGCGAGTTTTAATTGGATGCTAATAAAGTGATTCTGTTCGGAATAAGTGAGTGGAACGGTTTTTTGTTGTAATAGCCATCGTATTTTATGGGGTCTCGACTATACGTGGGGTACAGGAATAACAACTAACTATTACTTAATTTTTAATGACGTTACATGTTTTAAGCCGAATTTTGTACTAATGTATAACAAATTATATAGATTTAGACTGTATTAAGTTTGTAACTGTTTTACAGTTTCGCGATATTTTGGTTTTATGTATAATTGTAAGTATGTTTTTGATAAAGAATTTCGTTTAAGTGTAATTACATTTAAAATTTTGACCGTACATTTTCCATAACCCTAAAATCATGGCGTCCTGAAGAGAGAAAGAGATAGAACCATCCAATTGTATGTGAAAGAGTTTTTGGCAACATTGTTTATAAATGGTAGAATTTTGTATTACATTCGTCATTTCTGACTAACGATGTTTAATTCAATGTGTGGATGTAATGGGGTTTAAACGAGATTTTTGAAATCTGTGTTATTGATCCGTTTGATCGAAAGTTTGGCAGTTTTCTTTGGTTTTTCTCTCACTCGATACGGGAACACTCTAGCTTCATAGCTTGCACTACAGAGCATCTGCCATTATGATTAGATTTGGGATAAAGTTGTGATTATAGAGAAAGAGAAGTGGTAAATAGCTAAGTACTTTGTGAACTTCAATCAATTCAGTTGTAGGTGCAAACCGCCGGCATTGGTTAATGCTCATTGCAGTTCTGACAATTTGTCGTACTATATTATTATGATACCGTATTACCTAATAGAAACCGATAGTGGAGACCAGATAGAAAGTCACTCCATTGTTAATACAGTGTCTAGAAACCTACACCCCGACATACGAAATGACTAAGTACTTATCATTTATGAGTAAGCTAAAAGGCACAGAGACAAGACAAAGGTTTTCCACAAAATTTTCACAACAACACACAAAAGCTATTAACACTTCTACACAAAAGACAAAACTAATCACATCGCAATTACAAATAGTCCAAGTATACCAGCTTAGATTAACCCATCAATTTACCTTCACACACCTACCACGACCTCATAAACTAACGCTATAGCAGTTGTGGAAGAGAGACAACACTACGCTGTATAGCACGCCATCTCTTTTCAACAACTGTAATTTTTACTTTAAGACTTTGTGGTAAGGGATCTGGAATAAGGCTTTAACTCGAATTTCCTTTGCCTAAGTGATGGCATTGTACGATAAAGGCAAGAGTCGATGGTTCGAGCGGATGTGGAAAAGCGCCCGCTTTAGACGTCACTTCCGTTCGCCATTAGCGGAGCGTTGTCTGTGTGGTTTGGTTGTGTTGGGTTAATGTGGATACTGTGGAGCTATAGTTTTATTTAAAGGATAATTGAATATCGTAGATCGATTGTTATTACAACAGATTTGCTGATGGCATTGGTCTTTATAAACGTAGTATTATAAAATAAAAAAAATTGTTTGCATGAACAAAGAAAGAGACAAATATTTAAAATATCTAAAAAGACTGAAGAATACGTTAACGCTATAGGTATTTCATCTATTAACTATGTTTTTAAAGTAGCAACAGGTAGATCTCGATACTTCTCAATATTCAAAAAAAATATGTATAGAAAATCAATCGGAAAGACTTGAATAATCGACGAAAATTGTAATCTTATTATGCGAATCTATACAAAAGTTCACTGACCATCAAAACCGATGTATTATACATCCTCCGTATATTACAACCGGACGGCCGGGCCTGGCCGGACCGGACACGGTTATCACCGGAACGCTAAGCAATAAACCGTACTACTACGCGTGTCGATATCCGACACTACGTAACTGGGACGTACCGGTTTTGTAAATTTATGGTTTTTCTTTTGTTTCTTGTTTATGGTATGATAGTTGTGATTTGGTATTTTTAGTGTAATCTAATATACATTTAATGTTAAGTAGATTCGGAAATATGGAATTGACTATAGAATCGTGGACACGGTGTTTCTTGATACGATTGTTAAGCTATTATTTTTCTTGCAAATTACTAGTCAAGTTCGGGTTTTAATGAGATTTAGCTAGCTATTAGTATGATTTGATCCTCCGGACGTCAAATTATTGAACTGAAAAGGTTTTTTTTTGCAATTATTAGATATTTCTGACT
Source organism: Chrysodeixis includens (assembly GCA_941860345.1). NCBI lineage: Eukaryota > Metazoa > Arthropoda > Insecta > Lepidoptera > Noctuidae > Chrysodeixis > Chrysodeixis includens. The sequence goes on from OW796115.1 coordinate 4,844,624, forward strand.
TTTGGAAAACCTCACCAAAAACCACGCTGTATTATTGAAATCTCTTTATAATAACGTACCAACTTTCATATTAGGTACTAAATAACATTATTATAATGTTCAAAGCCCCAAATCTCCAAATAAAATAAAAATAACTTATATTTTCAGTCGAATACCAGCCACAACTCAATTAACCGTTATTATTTAAGAAAACATATCAGTTTGAACTTCGAACGACCCCTTTGTCGCGCCCCTGCTAGGGGGCTAAACCCCGCCCCCCGCGCATGCGCGCAACACGCCAAATATTTGCCGCGTTTTTTATTTGCTCAATTTATTGAGAGGTGATCGCAATAGGTATCGAGATTGCAAACGTTATTGTATGGAATAAATAGGAGCTGTTGGTTTTCCCACTAAAATAAACAGTAGGTACGCAAATATAATCAAATGTAAGTCCTTAGAATTTATTGAATTTGTTTAGGTGTTGCTAGGTAGGTATTTTTTATCTGTGCGAATATTTTGTTCTTGTAATGTAAAAATGTATGTTAAACATTTATGTGCAATATTGAATTTAATATTGTAAAATTCTTTTACGTTCTGTATAATTAGTTAAATGCATTTTACGTAAGCCGACATAAATAACTTAATAAAACCTCGAAGTAATAATATTTGGTACTTACAGATATTTTCGAAATAAAGGTGTGCGATTAACACATAAATATCTACTTACCAAATGAAACAAAATTCATAAAAATAACATACAGCTGTACTATATAGCTTAATATATTAAATCAAATCACCAATTTACATCACAATGTTAAAAAATACCCAATAACAATAAATAATTAAGATACGACCGCCACATATTGGCAAAAATTCAAACAATAAAAAAAAATATTTGCAATAAAAAACACACAAACTTAATGGAGTACAACCATTTAAATTTCGAATTTCGCACGTTACGAACGCAAGCCGCCATACGCGGGAAATTATGACTAATTAAAAAAAATATAAACCAACGTAACGAGCAAAGGTAAAACATAAAAAGTCCAACAAGCATTTCCCTCAAAAATTACGTTTTCACGAGTTCCAATAATCGAATTAAGTATGGTAAACATTTTATCTTAATAGTCGACTATATACGAACATACGAACAGGCCAGCTGCGTGTAATTTAGTTAATAATATAAAATTACTTGTATCGAGTATAACCTGTCCTGGCTGAACGGTACGTCATCGTGGCTTGGTTTAAAAAAAAACATTGGATTATAAACCCTGATGGTTGTTTAACTGTTTACACTTGTTTGTGAACGCAATTATTTATTGATTTCTCAATCAAGATTATTGTTTTAAAATATGGCGACATAAAGAATCGGATTATTAATTTTAGTATATTTTTTATTTTCAAATAATGTATCCGTTGACATTTTAACTTTTTAAACTTCGTGCGCCTACTTTTTTTAAGCTGTTGGCCAATATTTGATATTAATACGATGTCGGTAAAAAGTATGCGTTTTTTTAAATAAAAACGTGTGCGGGTGCGGTTTCCGTTATAATTAATCGTGCAATACAAGTATGAGTTTACACACTTCCCTCGAAGGGTGAATAATATAATTAATTTCGTTAATCACTTAATTGCTTTTCTAGAACTCGTTGAATTATTATTATATGCTGAAATAATTTTCATAGATCATTTTACTTTCAGAGTTTCGTCTGTAACTTGAATTAGGGAAGTATCTGTCTGTAAATTAACCTACATTTTAAGATGTCTATCAAATCAAATATAGTCCCACATTTTTATGAGTGGCAACTAAACAAGTTATTAACTAAACGATATTTCTTAGTTAATGTTCAGAGTCAAATAGTCACCTGTCAATGATTGAATCTAAATTGAAAATAATAACGTTCCAGCCGGTCAGATTAGAATCATTTTGAGACACTTGATGGATAAAATATTACCGTAAAACTGCATTTATTTATAACTCGCTTCTTCATTAGCTGTCAAACTAATATAACCTCAAAAATTATCGGAACATCTGTCTATGGTTCACCAAATAATTACGAACGGTTAATATTTTATTAAAAATGTAAATTTTACTTCAATTGCTATAAATATTTAAAGTTAACTGTAAAAGCTATGGAGCTTGATCAAAGTACCATAAATTAGATCGGCTTTCAAGCCTCATTACTCTATAATTCTCTATGGTAATGCGTAGTTGTGACGAGAGATAATGATTACTACTTGCTGTCGATGGAATAGAGTTTTTTTTAGGATTCCGTAAGCTGTTTAGTTATTTAATGAGGTCTTGTCTTACATTAGAAGTATATACATCCTAGGGCTTGAATAATTATGGTACAAAAACTAGCTAATTATAATTTTATCGAACTAATTTTATAATAAAAACATGCTGCCGTTAAAAATTACAACTTACAATTTACATTACCCTGGAATTCCTGATATTCCCTATTTAACAAAATTAAAATTATAAGTAAATATCGTTAACGTAAAAACGATAGACATTACACGTAAGAAACATAATTAAACTAAAATAAATAATTAATGGATAGCAAAAGCGAAAGTTATAAATAATTATACAGAACCACGTCGTGTTGAATGTGTATCAGTGTAGATTTTTTGCCTCATCACAAGTGTTGCATGATGCGATTAGCCGCGGCGCTAATTTCCTACCGCTGCCTTAATCGAGTGTTGCCATGTCTTTTTTCTACCAAATTGGTAGTTTCTAATATTTATCGAGTTACAAACTGCGTTTTAATAATTATGAGTATTATAGCGTGTTGTGTAATACAGTTTACTGTTATTTTATTTGTTAAAGATTAGTAAGAGGTCGTTATATTTAAATCAAAGACAAGATGCTGTGGCAAGAAAAACAAGTCTGATCTTTGTTAAAGTAGATGATGGAACAGAGAGCGTATATCAACGTCTCTATCCCACAATAACAGAAGCAACAGTCCTACTTTAAAAATGAGTGTGATCTTAATAAAAGCGAGACAGCGCAATAAACTCGCTTAGCGGCATCTCAGTCCCATAATAACTACAGCAACAATCCTGCTTTTTAAGGTAAACAAGACAACTCTACTGTGTCCTGTTATTCTAGAAAAGTCCTTAGTCTATTCATATTTCATCCTACCCCTAGTCCTAATCTAGAAAATAAATCATATTGCGCAATATTAATGATTGAGCAATATTACGTAACACTTCACCTAGGATTATTTAACGTACAGTGTATCAGGTCTATCCATCTAACAATTCGGAAACTGCCACAGACATTATTAACCAAAGTTATACGAAAGCCTCTCTAAAAGGAATAAGTAGAACATAATTATATCGTTTAAGTAAAATGATTCAATTAACTCCTCATACTCGAACGTTTCGTTTAATATTAATGAAGTATACAAACAAGTAAACTAAATACAAAAAAGACAAAATAAAGGCATCCAATTAAACGCTATTATGCTAATATACTAATACTGAATGATTATAAATTTTGTTAAATCATAAATTTAGCATTACATGTTAGGCCTGAAAGTCAACATCCATGTGTCAAAAAAAAAATCATTAAAAAAAAATATCAGCAATGGCCGCGCAACTGTCAAGAGCATACATTATTTGACAGCTCTTTTCAAAACGCAAATAAACAGCTAAAGCTTAATCGAACCAGACAGACGATAACTCATAAAAATCGTGTAAGTAAATCAAGAGGTAATTATCATTAAATTGAAAAATAAATCAAATGATTACAAGTAACATTGTACTGCGGATTTAATGAGTTGAAAAACTGCACAAATGTGTTTAGAAACTAGGCTAGCCATTAGTATTAGTAGCAGACCACACCCGGTTGGATTGGCAACCGCGGACCGACTGCAAAATAAACGGGGAAGGAATATTGTTGAAAATATTATAGTAAAAATGTTGGATTATAAGTTCAACGATTGGGAATAAATGTAAGAGAGAAAATATGCTATAGGCTGAACTAAGTAAATGATGTATCTAATATAGTACTTAAATAAGAATTGGTACGTATAGCATTTCAAGATTTCAAAATTATGTCGGTAATGAGGAAATTTCATTAACTTGTAATATTTTTTTCAGTCTTAAGATCAAGACAAAAACAAAATTATGTAATAAATTAATGATCCAAAACAACAAGATGAGCTGCAAACCAACACAAAGTATAATAAAAATCAATTTAGAGGAACAACAGTCTATAAAGAAAAACTCATACTTTGAAGCCCCATCAACTTTCATACACCAAAGCACCATAACAATTAATAAAGAAAAACAGTAAATTAATAACAAAAACAAATAAAAACTACTTTATCGATAGCTTCAGTTGTCGACGCTACTGCGCCTGCGCACGCAAACGCCTAATGATCCAGTAATTAAACCGTTTTTTTTTCGCTTAGTTTCGAACAATTAGACGCAACGTTTGATACTCTTATCGCGATTTCATTGTTACGATAATGTCGGTTATTATTTGGTATTATTTTATGACTCTGATTTGATGAGCGCGTTTTTAGTTCAATGTCAGTAGGGTCAGGTTGTTTCTACTTGTTTCTTTTTAGCCTATAATCTTCTCTGTTGAGGAAAAGCCTCTTTCAAGTCCTTCCATGATTCTCTATCCCGCGCTACATCCAACTAGTTCTCGCGGTCACCGCTTTCTGGCCCGGCTTCAGTAGCACTGTCTATCTACTGGCTCCCATTGAATGACCTTCGACACACCCAATTTCATCTTACTTGAAAGACTTTTACAAGAATTGTTTTGGTACCTAGACGTAACAGAATCTCACGAAAACACCTTCAGGCAATCTTTAGCAATTAAGTATCGACTTAATTTAGAATGAGATTCACATTGTTGACTGATGAAATTTAAAGATAGCTATTGAACTTTTAACGACAGAGAAGGCAAACAGTCTAAAATCGACAGTAGGATTTAATGGATAGCATTCAGTTTTACTTTCATGACTGATCATAAAACGCCATCTAGTCTCAAGTTAAGCATACTTAGTAGCTTGTATTATGATCGTACTTGACAACCGATAAACATACTTATATATTTCTAAACACATACATACTATAGATAAATTACACCCAGACACAGAACAAATCGTGCTCATCACACAAAAATTTGTCTTAGGACAATCGAACACACGACTTCTGGTATAGCAGTCAGGGTCACAAACCACTAGACCAACAGGCCCATCCTAATCCCAACCGGATAACTAGCCTGATTTGTTTATCGTAGGCTTGGCTAATTAAATATCGTTATGCTCATCAACTTTAAATCCTTCCTATCACAAATTGGGTGCAAATTAGCAGTAATAAGTGGATCCGCTGCAATTTGCTTCATTCAAGGCTGAATGGTTACTGAAGTACTGAAACTTTCAGGGTCACTTGCCCTTTGATTTGGTACTTTAATATTTTTAGCTGTTTCTATGAGAAACTGATTTTTGAGAATTGATTTACAATTGGTTGGTTATACGTCATCACAAAGATGAATAATTTTCGAAATTGTATAATTTATTTTATAAAAATGAAGACATAAGTGTCGTTTTTTATGTTTTAATGACACTTTCTACTTAGTCACGAGAATTTTTGTTACTGCTCTTACAAAAAAAAAAATCATATCAATGTAACAAGTTTCCCAAAATTTTTATCCCATGAGGAAAAGGCAACATCCATATCTTCGACATAAGAAATAAAAAGAATACTTAAGAGTTGATCAACCACGCCTAATCGAATCAAATGTAAACAAAATATGCAAGAATCCGTCCAATATTGATTGACGTGAAAAACAGACTCAGCTGGTATTTAGTCCACGCCAGTAAGTGAGGCGCGACTAATGCTGAAGAAACAAGCTAATCATGTGTTACGTATACATTTATTTATAACTAAGTTAATTGTGTTACGGTATCTTGTATGTATAGACTTACAGAAAGACGACAGTCATGTGGTTTATTGATTAATGTTGGATACTTATTTTTTCTATTATCCCGCACACACAAATTGACCAAAGCACCGTGAATGAAACTTGCGTATAAATTTTCCAAAGGTTACACGACACAAGCCCTTTCTCCTAATCTTAAAAGGAGCTTAGCTTTTTATATTTTTTTTTTTCAATTAGATAAAATTACTTAAAATTGTTTATAAATTTAATATATATTTTTTTCTATCCTTGCTAAGAACCATTTAGTTAAATAACTATTCATTTTCGCGTAACATTAATTAACCAAAGTATTTTTTTTCTTATTCAATTGCCATCATTAATTCTCTACTAACACATGTTCCGTGCTTAATTATTCGATTTAATTGGATTAAATCAAGTGACAATTATTTTAAATTACGGCTCAATTAATTTCTTGACATCGCAAAAAGTATTTTAATATTAATTTCGTGATCTTTAAGTTAGGGTGGTCTGTTAATAAATTTATAAAAAAAAATGTGATGCATTCGAATGTCAAATTTGCTATCTTTTAATGACCTTTTAGTATTTAAAATATCAACATTTTCAGCACGTTGAAGTTTTTATAACGTAAATAATTAAAAAAATAATTCGAAATATGTTTAATTGCACTTTTAAGTACATCGTCTCCTTATTATTATTTATTTTTATAAACAGAAGAGTAAAAAACGTGTCCCAATACCCAATACCCAACGTATTAAAACTCCGCGTTGTTACCGCGATACAAACTCATAGAGGTTCTGAAAATCGGCAAAAATTTCATCCCATTTTTTTGTTTTGCGGAAAAATGCGTACGAAGTCGCGGGTAACAGCTAGTAATCTATGATAATCTAAAAAGAAGAAATAGGAAATCAATAATTAAATGTAAATAAAAGCAGTTAAATTTAAACTCTATAATATTTACCTTGGTGAAATAACAGGCTGATATTTCTGTTATCGTTTTATTGAATCAAGAATATTTACATTGGCCTTTTAAGGATTATAATTATTGGTTTTCACCGTGGTATCGTTACAAAAAGTAATTAATCATGTACATAATTGTTTTATTATGTTGGTATTATTAGTTTGAGTGCCACGATGTTGCCATTTGTAAGCCAGAGGGTAAATGCGACAGAAACTTTGTAACTACTCTTTGGTACTCGTGGCTATATAATAATAGACCTTTTTGAATAATAAGGTTACGTAAATGAAGCTGTTAAGATAGCCTACCTATGTTCTTTATATGGTTTCTCACTGTTACTACTTAGTACAAAACAAAGTTACTATCTGTCTGTCTGTTCGCTGAAATTTTGATTGATTTGAAGCGATTTTTTTAATATGTATATTCAAGAGGAAGGTTTATAATTTTGTATAATACATCAGTATTTCACCCGTGCGAAGCTGGGGCAGTGTGCTGGGGTCGCTAGTTTAAAATATTTTATCTAGATAATTATAATTGTGTTTAGTATATTTATATTTTCTTGTCATTACAAGTCTGAAGACAAGTGGAGTTTGTTCAACAAGAGACAATTACTAGCCAGTAGGTAGGTATTATTATCTGTCTACTGGTAGTTTTTATCGGAAATATAAAGGTTTAATCCTAACAAGACCGCATGACTGATATGGTATCTAATGGACTTTAAGTATTTGTTGCAATTTCAAGAACTCTATCCTATATAGGCGTATAAAGTCTTAGCAAAAACTCTTTAGAGGAAAATATCTGTTCAGAGTAGGTATAAAGGAAACCTAATTCTTAGACTCAGTCTGCCTTCCCGTGACCACGGTTGGTGTATTTCGGCCAAAACATCGGGCGAAAAGGCTTATCGAATTACTTTGCAAATAAGACAAGTTTGCTGTCTAAAATATGTGTACAAGCCTCAAAAGTTTAAACATTTGTGGCTTTACGTGTGTTAGCCAATAGAGTCTCACTACTGGGCTATGGCGTTTTACTAATTGCTTTAGGAACCATCTCTTTCATAAACGCTGTACTCTACATAATTCCTCTTAATAATTAAATTTCCACTAATTTACATCAACATTCTTAACAATTAGAGCAATCTACCAATTGCGAGTACTGCCCCGAGCTGACCTCTCGATATTAATTATACTTATTTATTATATTGTACAAGGAATTAATCACATTTGATAAACATTCATTATAGAGCTAACACAGTATAATAATAACAGTATGAAGTCAGCCATCAGTCCACCGGTGACCACGGTCGGTGCAACTGTGATCGACATGTCGGGAGAAAAGAAATATCGCGAATAATTCCCGTTTGTTGTCTAAAATAACAGTATGAAATCTTCATATATACGGGCGCAAGTTTATTTATGCCTACGCTATCGGATCGTGGCATGATACAGTCGCGAGCGTGTCGCAGTGACGAACAGACGCCTAGACGGTGTGTTGTTGATGTAATTAAAATGCTGTAGGTGGGCTAGCCCTATCGCTGTTACGTACCGTGCGGCTGTAGGCAATATTTTTTTAGAAACGGCACAGTTAAACTACTGAATATTTTTATACTGTGGTGCTATTTTATTGATAAGTTTGTTTTTAATTACTGATATTGTTATTAGGTCTTACTTTGAATAGATATTGAGTAACTTGATAAGTGTTAAATATTATGTCATACAAGTAAGTTTTAGTGTTCCGAGAATCATTAGTTTTGTTATTTAATTTTTGAGCTTTGCCTGACTGAATTTAAATGATAACTTCCTATAATATGCGCGTTTTCTTAGCAATTGCACAATTAGTGTCATTCATCTATTTATGCTAAAATAACCTTTGTTATCGTCTATAAGATCAAAAGTAACTTATAAATTCAGTCACTGTAAAAAAAAGACATAGGTAAGAGAAAATCGACACCTTCTGAATTACTTATTTAAAAAATATATATTTAACTGTCAAATTTTCCCCCCAAAAAATCACTAACATATCCTCAAAAAACACCATACACTAAATAAGCACAGTAATCAAAATAGGTATAAAACTAACCTGTGTCTCTGTGAGGCTTAACGCCTGCGCGAGCTGTTTCCTCTCCGCGCCCACCACGTAATGATTCTTCTCGAATGCGTGTTCCAACTTCAGGAGTTGTGATGGAGAAAACGCTGTTCTGATTCTCTTCGGCTTGCGGAACGGCTGGAGAAGGAATCCTGGGATGTCTGGACCTAGGGACAAATGAATGCATAAGTTAATAGACTGTATGCGCTTATAGGTTATAGCCATTGTGGAAATTGAGTGAGAGCCGCGGCTAGAATGCCGTCGATGAGATATATGTAAAGTTTTACATCTGTATAGTTAAAGGGGAAAATATTACAAAGTAAAAACTCTTCAGTACGTACTCAATTCCTTTCAGCACTTAAAAGAGTACTTGTAAGTACCTTCTTTGATAGAATACGTCTTTGTGTTTTCTCTTTCTATGTTGGTAACACTTGTTACGTTACGAACTTCGAACAAGAGACACTTAAACCATGTTGGAAGAAAAGAGGATAGATAAATTATTATAATGATATAGTGTAACAGAAATTAAAATTGAAACTCTTTATTTATTTATATTAAGCACACCAGCAGCACAGCTACCCACAAATTCATTAAACATAACATCAACTGAAATTATGAATTAAAACATCAGCGATAAAATATACGAAACTCGAAGAAAAATCACACCTCACAATAACATCTCACATACTCGAAACACGGAAAAAGTCAACAGCCTGATTAACTACCACACAACAAACGTTAATACAAATAAATAAATATTAATAAAATGTCCACACTCGGATTGCCATCGCGTAACATATATGGTCAATGGACACGACAAGAACATAATAAAATTGTCATTTAACACACTTATTGAATGCTAAATACGATATTCTGAAACATATTAATAATTCATAAGTCTATGGTCGAACAATGACTATATTTCACATCAATTATTTTAAAAAGGAACATTTTTTGACGTAATTAATTTATTTTATTCGAGAAAAATTGCCATAAGGAAACATTTTAATAGTGGCCAATTTAAATCGTTCTTTTAATGGCGTTCGGTGACTTTTATTGTTCTTAATTTGAATAATTACAATTAATGATCATATTTTCTAGTGTTTAGTGATATTTGTGGAAATAAACATGGCTATTTACGATTTAAAATAAAAATACTTTTTTTTTATGTTGAACGTCAGACAATGATTGAATGCGTACAACGTGTGCATCAGCTCCGCATTGAATAATTAAGTGTTGTAATGTTATTCATTTTATTCAAAAACTTTTCCACTTACTTTTGTACTTCTTATTAGGTAATAAAACCATATGTTTGAGACTTATTGCGATAATAGTATTTTATTACTTTATTTTCAACCTTTTTTGTTCCATTTACAAAAAAAATACCGGCCATTTGAGAAAAAGAAAAAGTGTTCAAAAAAGTAAAAACAATTCCGCACGCACTATCCTTGTAGTGAGGTACCGACTATTAAAATTAAATTAAACAAAGATTACCTCTAAACGACTCGGGCCGCGGGAGGATAATCCATCATCCACTTATGTTGTTTCTACGTACTAAGAAATATGAAGTAATGAAACACCACAAATTATATACCAGAGTTCTGAATAAACGCTATTTAGGTCTGTGTTGAAATTTGACGTTTGTTAGATTTACACAACGTTAGTTAAGTGTTAGTAAAATTGTTATTATAATACGTTTTGCTGATGAGGTAGTAATGATGGTAATATTATGCATATTTATGATATAAGGCAACTAAAGTCGAAGAAAGAAAAGTGATTTAAAACTGATTGACAATTTTATATTGCGCCACTAAGTGAAAGAATTGTTTATCAAGTTTGAACTGTTTATAATATCACAAACTTTCGCTGTAAGACCTTATCATTCGCTTTCAATTGAGTTAAAATTCTTTTAACCTACTCCATTACTTCCATTGTTACATATTCCACGAAAATATCCAAAACCTTACAGAAATGTAAACTATCACGCTCCGTATACTTCAAGCTTTAACTTTCCCACCCCATAATGATTCCATTCAAGTCAAAAACTACCGGTTTTCTATACAAAAGCAATTATATAATTATAATTAAAAACTGACACGCCTACCAAACAATTACCTACTTGTAGATTACCAAACCAATTTAGGGCTCGTATCAAAATAACCAAGCTTCAGTCTCGTCAGTTGGAACTTTAATAGGCCATTAGTTAAGGAATATAGCCCGTGGGTGGCTGCCTACCGTCCGCACGCACTAACCTTGTAGCGACGTCCGACGTCCTGACATTTTGCTAATGATATTATAATTGCACTCTCAACCAATTTTAACAGACCTTTCGCAAATACACCATATAATGTAATTACAGATCATTTTATATTTGTAGCATATCAATTACAAGCTTCGTCATTGGAGACGTAAAAATTGAGATGGTATCGTTTATTTTTATTTATTGTTCGTCGGTTTGTTTTAATGAGGAGATTACTTTGGGTGCGAGATAAAAGTGTCATAATCCAAGGTACTCTTACATTGTTGCGATTACAATACTATTAATGTCAATGATAAATATGTTACCTTCAGTAAATGCCCGTTACCCGCTAAAGTCGGAAGCCATTTAATTTTTATCAAAAATAATAATAATTTTGACGTCTGTCTTAAAAACGATGAGTCATTTGATAAGCGTGTGACAACTTCAATTACTTATTTTACATCTTACTCGAAACTTGGACAATTCATGGCTGGTTTTAATTAACTGTTATTACCACCAACGAGCTTTCGAAATGAAAAAAAAACAAAACAGGAAAATAGTAGAGAAAATAAACAAAATCTACAAAAGGGTTCAATGGTTTTCCGATACAAAATATAGAATTAAGTTTCCGAAAAGGGATGTGGAGGACAAAATATCGAAAATATATTCAAAGGATAGAAAGAGGATTCAATGGAATTTAAAGAAGAGAAGAAAAGGGCTTAGGGCTTATAATACGTTGGAAGTGATTCTTTTAAAGAAAGAAAAAGGTTGCAAATTGGTTACAAAAAGAAGTAAAATTATTGAGGTTCAACTTGAAAGAGCTACATGCCGATCAACAGTTATAAAACGCAATAGGCTTAATTAATTGCTAAGTAAAAATACAAATCTTGTGGTTTGATTGAACTCGAGTAATCATTGTCAATATTTGCGTTTATACGCTACAAGCTTCAACAAAATATCTCTGATACTTGAAATTTTAAGATACAGGAAAGAGGGGAAGAGTCTTTTCTTTAATTCCTGTAATTTTTTGCCTTGTAGGTGTTTTCTGACATAGGAAAGAGAAGAAAAGATAAGTATTACTTCCTCCAAACTCCAACTCTTGTGCTAAATTATTTTCGTTGCATTTTCGGCCATGCTTTCGACACCACAAGTTTCAAATTGATCTATGAACCAACCCACTCATGTCATCATTATACCGTGGACAGTTAACGTGGGCGGTACCCCTCAAGGAATTGTCAATTATAACCCACAGCTAGGGGCTCATTAATGATTAATTAAGTAAAATATTGAGGAATTTATAAGGGTGTATGTTGGGTCGACAAAATCGTCAAATTTATGATGCTTTTTGTAGTTTTTTCAATGAAAAAATGTTTGAGGCTGACATTTCTTTTCTGCAAGTTCAGTGACTTTGACTTATCAGTTCAATACATTTAGATTTGATCAGCGGCTCTAAGTATCGAAGGATTGAATGCCAAACAGATGGAAACGTACTTTCTTTCACAGTAGGTACCTTCCTTTTTCTACAGAAAACCTCAGAGGCTAAAAGGAACCGATCAATAACCTTTAAATACAAATATACTCCCATGTTCTTATCAGTGCATCTGTACAACAAAACTGTTTTATATCTTGCAGTAAAGATAACGTGACAATATAACTAAGTATGTTGTATCCGTTAGTGGCAGAACAAGAGCTTCCTACAGCACGTATCTAGATAGCTCGTATTAAAGTGATATATACCTTTGAGTAATTAATTTATGATATGATAGACTTGAAGCTGTGATAGCCTAGTGGTAAGACCGTAGGACTGCTAAGTCAAAGGTCTCGAGTTCGATCCCTGCGAGATGCACCAACTTTTCAAAATTTGTGCTCGGTTTAAAAAAAAATCACAGATTCCGTGTTTTGGACGGCACGTAAAAATGTGGGTCCTGCGACTGATCTTTCCCCGGTCGTGTCGGATTGCCGTCCCATCGGGCTAGGAGAGTAAAGGAACAGAGAATGCAACTGTGTTTGCACACACGCTTGTGCACTATAATATGTCCTGCGCAGCTGGCTGGCGTCATAGTAAATCTAGCCGCCGTGGCTGAAATCGATCAGAAGACATTATAATTACTATTTTAGTATAATAGACTTAGATGTCAAGTATCTTCATAGAACGTAGTGATATTACCGTTGGACTTCCAAGCCAAAAGTCGTTGGTTTAAATTCCGACACGCGCCAATGCTTTTCGAATTCATGTTGATAACGCAGTAATTATCACTTACTAAAAACGGTGAAGGGATCAGCTTACATCGTAAGGAAACCAGCACACATCTTTTAAAGATGTGTTTCGCCACGTTGCCGCATTGGAGGCCTACGGGCGTCTTTAATTTTAACACCAGGTTGAACATCTACCATACGCGAAAAAGAAGATGGAGTCTTTTATTTAATAAGTAAAACTTTGACTTCAAATCAACTTGAAGACAAGCCTAAATTTACTGGACATGATCAAAACCTACGTAATATTGTAAACGTTGAAATTGTTGCAAGGAATATGCAAAGCTAAGCACAAAAAGCTTAAGAATATAGTATGGGTACTTTTATCTTTAAAAATGATATACAAATGGCGATGACTGACAAATACAACTTTACTTGTCAAATTCACAGTTTAGCGGATGTGTATTCCATTACAATAATATACTTAAATGAGTATTTGATAGCAAAATTGATACGGACACAGGACGTAAAACAGCTGCCCCCATAAATAAACGTATAATAATAAAGACATTTAACAACCGCACTTACATCATTACGCAAACTTAGACATTGCTCAGTACCTCTACTATGAGATCTAAAAACAGGTTTGTTAGCATAGCGAGAGCGAGACACCGCTATACGCAGAATAGTGAGCTCTCTCTCTTCCACAGCGACACTATTCTTACTTTGAGAATTTACAGTACAGGCACCGCTCATTATGTCCATAAAACTAAAAATAACACAATAAACAGCTTATATAAAGTATGTATAATTGCTAAATAATGACAATTTAATTACCAACCGTATTCATGTCAACACAAATGTGAGTTTTGCGTGATAAGGCACAGGTTTCGCAAATGTGCAGCAATTTATTTGTATAATGCGTTTTCACACTAGTCTTTAATTCTTTATATTTGGACTAAGTGTTACTTATTAGCAGTCATTATGTGTGATCTGATAAGTTAGTGTTACAAGGAATTGTTCAACTTCAACTGCAACTGTCTTAGGTTGGCAACGTGCAACCGTCATTTTGAATAGCGTTCGATATTTAACTTTGACAGAAAGGTGTTTTGTTTTTTTGTTCGATGATTTTGTTAAAGAATAGGAATTCAATTGAAATACGAGTTACACTTGTTAGTATAAATAATAAGTTTTAGGTCAGACTTATTTTTCAAGACGAAATAATTAGAGGCGACAGTTAACATAAAAAGCATAATTAAATCAAAACATTCCTATCAGGCAGATAACCCGTGAGAGTGTCACAAAACACATAAACTTTTAGTTTTACGACATAAGAACTGATAATTATACCTACGTCGCTACAATGTTAGGTCGTACGAAACTATATCACAGTAAATAAAATGATAACTGAAAAAATAATCTATTATAAAATAGTAATTAAGCCGACGTTGTAAGGTCACCGCGCGATGAACTCTTTAATGAATGATTTTTTCTACACAATAACACAGAAATTGTGAATTGAAAACGCGCGTCATCAATTAAAATAAGCTTGAGAGAGACGTTTATTATACAATTTAAATTAACCTATGATAGACCGTGGCATCGTTACCAACGCCACTACTGTTCACTCTATACCAATCATACCTACTTCGTTTAATTAATAAGCTTAAAAAATATCGTAAACTATAAAAAATATTGCCCAAATAAATAAACCGAGATCTAATACGATCTCTCGGACTGCCAGCAGCAATAATTCAAGTTAATTAATCATAGTTTTCGTTGCTCCTCTCAACCGTCGACATTGTAAATCATTTGTCTAACTACCGATCGCATCACTAACAAAATGGCGGCCCACTCATAGTTACCAACATAACAATCATTATAAATCGTTGCTTTTTAACGTCAGTTAATCGTCGCAGTCGCCCGACAACAAAGTAAGCTCAAATTACATCCAATTATAAGCTATTCAATCCTTTTAGTGGAAATATGATGAAAAAAAAGGAACACGCGGTTTAACAATATGTGGTAATTAAGAAAAAAGCGCGCGTAACGAAAGATGTGACGGGCAGTGCTACCAACATGCTTAACGAGGCAGATGGTGATGTGCAAGTATCGATAAGTGGGACGATTGATAATGACATGCAAATAAGCATCTAATTAGCGTTGCTGTTTAAACGAAGCGTATACTTGAGTACACGACCAGTAGTATAAACAAGTATTTTTTATGAATCATAATTATAAATAGGCGCGAATATCTTAAGAGATTATCTCTGCTAGTTAGTACCTCTATTAATCTTAAATATTGGCGTAGAAAGTTGGAAGTTTTAATATTACGCGGCAAATTAAGATTGTGAGGATTAACTTTCTACAGGAGTTCGGCCAGTTATTTCAATTAATTATGTTGTAAACTTAAAAATAAAACCAAAACTTAAACGTATTAAAAAATAAACTAATCGACTGACGAGCAGCACTAAACATAATCAAATTTCGAGGCAACAATGGCGTCAGTTGATAATCGGGAGCCGGGGCCAAACTCACATAAAACCTTTGTCAAAACGCTTATTAGTTTCGTTCGAAAAAAATAATATTTTTATTATTTCCCCGTTTTTGTGTGACGATTTTGACGGGCGGAGCGCGTTAAGCCACTTTAATTAAAATCAAGTTTTTATAACGTCATCGGGTTTATAAAAAAAAACATTGTTGCATAAAAATAGGGTCTATGGTTCCATGTTTCTATAGAGCAACTAATCTATAGTTTATTGTGAATTTACGGAAGGAGGGACAAATTATGATGACGACCCTTTGTTGATTCAGATAATGGTGTGAAATTGAGAAGGGTGGTACATTATTTACTTTGAATAGACCCCTACTGTTCAAGTATAATTGTCAAAGTAAATGGATTTTTATTGTTCTAGTATTTTCGGTCTTTGTATTTTAATGGTTTGTAGATCTGGTACTTATTTAGTAGTGACGTCATTTTATGAGACGTTAATGTAAATTTGATGTAGAGACTAATGCCGGTAGCGTTTTGTCCAAAGAAGACACAATTTTATGCGATTTGCATATAAAAAGGTTTCTTTTAAATCTTGTTCTAATTGTCAACTACAATTTGATATCTAAAGTCACACACATTTAAAATTTCTTTTCAAAATATTAATACGCAAGAAGAACCGGATTCTTTAACTTAGGTAAAACTTTACGCGACTGTACTTAAAGATAATTTACGTCCTGACGTCATTGCTCATGTATATGTTACTTGTAAAGCAGTATTCTATGAATTTCAAGTACCTAAGACATAAAGTTCTTAGTATTAACAAAATAAACGTAAATGAAGGCAGTATTCACGCAAAAAGAAAAAAAACTGTCAATCAATTAAACGTTCTAAATTCAAATAACAAATTCGCTGTCAAATCCATCGCGTTCTCCCGCGCAATATTAGAGCACAGCTTATAAATATCGAATGAACGTAATAAATTTATAATTATCAGGATAATTATGTTATCTTAATTATTGCAGCTAATATGTCGATAGTTACATTGTATTGAGGGTATAGGCTATCGGCCGTACGGTAATGTAACAGAGCGGGGTCATGGGTCATCCATCTTGTTTCAAAATAGTTTTAATAGTGGTCATTAGTAATAAAATTTGTGTCTTCTGTGTGATAACTAGCCTCATTATATTCTATTGGTGTTCTAGAATAGATGTTTAGATTTAATTTTGAAGTTGATAATAAAATAGGACCGCAATGATTAGTAGGTTAATGCGTAGCTTACTTTTAGTTCGGCGAATAGGTTAATTAGACTTACTACATAGCTCCCTCAAAAGTAAGCACGGATTAATATAAAATGAAATTACTTCTGAATTGAAGTTAAATATTACTTACGGAGAAAAAAGAAAATTTACCTAAGTTAAGCTAAGATAGAAGTTTATCGAAATGACCGTTTTTCCGTATGTTTCTAAACAAGCTGAAAATAAATCTTACTTTTAACTTTTTTACATTTTGAATTTACAACTGTTGGTGTTGTATCAGGTTTAGGTTACGGAAAACGATATTTTCACCCATTGGAATCTCACTTATTCCTACGGCTTCTTATTCTTTAACAAATACTTTATTAAATACTCCTCGGTTCAAAGATCGAGGGAGCGCGTAGTAATAAATTGTCCGTAATTGATTCTTAAGCGACACCTATATAGCTATCAAGCTTACAGTACGGCAAAGTATTGACAAACAGCTTAATAATATAAGATATTTGTATGATCTGTCACTGTTTAGAAAATACAGATAAAATAGCGTAAGTGAAACTTAAGTAGGTATTTGAAATGTCAATTGGAATGCGACATTTTGGTGTAATTGTTAGTTATTTGATACTTAATTTAATTAGAATATGATATTTATGATATAGTTAATTGTATTATGGTTAGAGTAGTAATACGACAAATAAATAGAAAAAAAAATTTAACCTAGAGAAATCTTATTGGCGCCCTGCGAGGGGCACATTTTTCATGACAAAAAATTTTTTTTTTTCTTTTCTTAGATTTCCTAGCATCGATAAATAATATACAATACATACTACAAAGATACTAGAATACGCTAGAAGCAATAACAACTAATTACTAACGAAACACCAATTAAGTTATAAAATTTTAATTGACTTCATTAGATAGAGGTTGTAAAATGTAATAACAGTTTCTACGCCTTATGTACCAGAATATACATTTACATAAATATATCAGCTTTTATATATTAACTAGCAAACCGCCCCAGCTTTGCTCGGGTGCAATACTGATGTATTATAAACAAACCTACCTCTTAAAACATTATATTCATGAAAAAACCGCATCAAAATCCATTTCGTAGTTTTAAAGATCTAAGCATACATAGGGACAAACAGATAACAGTGATGTTTCATAATATGTATTGATGTGTTATGCCTATACATTTCGCTAGATAGTGAATTAATTAAGTGAACATGTTTTTTAAGCTAAATTGGCTTGTAATTTGCTGATATGCAAATCACGAATTTAATAGAATCTCTGTGTGTACTCATAAATATTTAATTATTACCTACTAGGCCGTTATTTAAAAGTAATTGGTAGATAGGTATATTAAATGGTCATAGAAAGCACCTAATTTAGTTAATTACAATTTTTTTTCTACATCAACTAAGTCTCATCTAATAATATCTGGTTTGGTTGAAAAACAATTCTTTAAGCCAGCCGGTTACTTACTAAAAAAAAACTAACAGAAAAGACAATGACAAAAAAAACTACAAAAGGAATCAAGTGCCGTTTATATTTTAAACTAACGGACATTATAACGGCAACTTGATCGTAATTAACTTAAAAGTTAACTCAACGGTAACATTTCACAATTACAGGCTTAACAGATAATCTGTCTTCAAAAAGACAATAGGAATAAACAAACTTATTAAAACCTCATTGAACGACAACCTTTTTAGATTAAAAAGTATAATGGTTGTTTGACAATTGTCTGTGCCACGCTTTTAAAGTAAGCGTTTGTAATTTTTGTCTTTGAAAGTTTTAATCCACTTTTAAACATTTTTGCTGTCTTCTAAAACCAATTATTTTGTCTTTTTTAGCACAATAATTAATGTTTAATCATCGTTTTATTTTTCGTATTTTAAAATATGCATGCATTGCTTGAAACCTTCATAAGTAGTGTTAATCATATTATTAATGAATTATAAAATAATCTACCTATTTAATGTAATGTACTAACCTCATAGTTTAATTAATTTTATTTCTTAACCTAATAAAACGGGCGAAGGCAAAGGTCATACAGCTTTATTTTATAAAAAGTAAGCAACTTTCTTTAAGTACAGACAAGGATCAAAGCGTATTCTTTGGTGTCCAGAGATAACAGACTTATCATAATGTCCTCGTGTTATAGATAAGCTACTGCTTTTTTAAAGTTTTATTTCTGTCAACAACGTATCAACACGCGACCCGCGGTAATCGATAAATCTTTTTTTTTTATGGGATTTGTCAACTGTTTAGTTTTTTGTTTGGTTGATTACAGTTTGTATAGACTGCAGACAAAAAAGGGTTTGAAATACGTTTGTTAATTTTTCAGCTTAACAACTGTGTTATTTTCATTTTTACTTAAATGTTACAACGGTTTACTAACGCGAATGTATCGGGATAGCCCGACTAGTTTCGGACCCATCCGGAGTCCTTAATCATGAGCTGACGCTGCGGCGGGGTCGCGAGTAATTTTTTTTTCGGAACGAAAATTTTACTTTTTTTGTATCTAGGTCACATTACCGTTTAACTAATTGGCTTCCACTACTTTTCATTAAGTAGTACAAAACTAGGTAAAGGCATCTTAATATGTAGAGTATTGTAGAGCAGCAACAAACACAAGAAAACTTATCTCTCCTCTTTTGCCGTTTCGATGATTTTTAAAAGTAATCTGTTTAATCCAAAACCTAACCACATTGTTATATCATCATCATATTAAACATCCAATAAAAGGGGTATTTAGTGTAAGTTTCTACCTACATCCTCTGTTACAGGACCTGTAGATACATATTTAGTGTAAGTACCTATATCCCTGTTACCTATATGTACATGTTATCCTACCTATGCCCTGTACTAAATATCCTTAAATACATTACAGAATAAGTAAGGCTTCCACCATGATTTATAGACGTAGAAAGCGCATAGCTAATGATAGGGTACTACCCCATACATCGGGTGTAGCCTGCAATTGAGCCTTACAACAGCTCATACGTTTTGGTCCGCCTTAAGAGCATAGAGTATAGAGTCATAGAGTAAATAAACTCTGTAGTCTTTGACAGACGAAATAATAGACAGGTACAGGCTTTTATTAAGGTTAATTATATTATTGTTAGTCAATTTACTTTTTGATTGAAATGATTGGGTAATTTGAACTTATTATCGAATTTAAGATTGATTTAAATACACAAAGCAAAAAAAATATCGATTTTGTTGCTATTCAGTTAAATAAACCTGAAAAGTAATATTTAGGACTAGACCTAATTGTAGCGACCTAACTATGAGATAATTTAAATTATAATTATCTCATTAGAAGATAATTGCATTAATAAGCCAAGATTGCTTTTATTAACTTTACTTAATAAGCATTTTATTAAGTTACGCAATTTTTCTAGGAAGCCAGCAGAAATTCTATTGCCGCCATTACTAATAAAAAAAAAACAGTAATGCGAAACAAACCTCATTCCAAAACGCGTTCGTAATTTGAAAATCTTTTTTTTACAAATCATTGCATTTTGGCATCATCGATTTTGGCATCGGATATTATTATAATTATAAGTATAAAAACTTAATTATATTTGCAATATTCACTGATAATAATATTGCGTATTTAATTATTGTCTAATTTGCCGGCGGATATCTATATCAGATTTAAACTCGATAATAAAACCCGAATTATTCAATCATTAGAATCATAAAGTTTAATTGATTGTAGAAAATGTAATTAGTATTAATACAAGGATATATTATTTAATTTGTTTTAATTACACAATTATTAAAAAAAGTGAATTGTGTGAAAAGTGAAAAATCACGTTTTGAGAAGATTTTTCCTAATGAGGAAAACGAAAAAAGGTAATGTTTTTACTAATATAACAACGGAAACGATAAAAATGAATTTGGCGATAAAACTGGGCTGTATATTTTTCGCCGTCGCGGTCGCCGCGTCGCTAAAGGCAACTGACAACAATTAAACATCCTTAAATTTTCCTAAACATTACAATATCTACTTAATTATAAATAAAGTCTATCCAGAAATCACAAAACATTCCTGATAGTCCAAAAAAAAAACGTTTACCGACAAAACCATGGATCTAAAAGCAACTCTATCTTGGACAAAATTTTCTCACGTACGGAGTCTAAATCAGCCGTCACCGAAGATAGGAAAAACCAAGTAACTTGGCTTAAAACTGGAAAATCTTGACTTGGTAATAAATTAAACGGATCTAAGCTTTACAAAGCATTGATAAATAGTTTTATTGAAGCATAAAGTGCTTATGTTAAGATGTAAGCCCAAATAGGGTCAAATAAGGCGACATGGATTAAGACCTATATGGTGTAATTGTAAGGGTCAGAGCAGTATGGATTCCCTTCACAGTCTTGGGTCACAAGGTTAAAAAGAATATCGGATAATGGAGATCTTTTGCGCAGTTTACACTTGTTTGAAATGGGAAAGAGTGAAAACTCTAGTCCGAAATTCCGGAAGCAATCGATACGTTACAACTTTTTGCGCAGTTTCTTTCCTTCTTTTCGGGGTAAATGGACTTGTATCACGAATTTCACTTATGGTAGAACTTTTCCAGTAATATCTTACCGATCTTAACACTTTTGTAAAATGATAACTTTCAGTTTTGGTTTTATGAACCGCAAATACTCAGAACTAAATTTAGAGGTTCACTTTTGCATAATTAAGAGTTTATTCTTATCTCACGTGCAGCGGAAAAGGGATAAGAAAGTCTAGGAAGTGTAATAAAGTGTGACTTACCTCCAGGAAACCTGTGCGGGAATATCCTGCCGTGGCGGTTGATGAGCCAGGGGTAGAGCGTGTAGGAGTCCCGGGGCACGGGCGGCGCGGGGTGCGGCGGCGGGTGCGGCGGCAGCGGAGCCCCGAAGCCCTGCTGCTGGTGCGCCAGCGCCGCCGCCAGCGCCGCGCCCTGGAAGTGCGCCAGGAACTGGTGGTGGTGGCTCTGCGCGTCCAGGTACGGCAGGCGCTTGAGCTCGGGCGCCGGGAACACGGCCGGCAGCGCGCTGGGCCTCAGCAGCGGCCGCGGCGAGGGACTGCGCGGCGACGCCACCGGCGACGGCGACCCCGGCGACGCCAGCGGCGGTGACGCCTGCTTCCCGCGCTCCGAACCACCCACTATACTGTCTATGCTGAATCCTATCTTCGGCTTCGATGGCACCGCCACCACAGGGGTCGGTGCGAGAGGCATCATGCTTTTACACACAGCGGGTCCGTCACAAAAAAAATAATACACCAAATCAGAAGCACATGTCACACAGAACACAATCCATCGTGACGCGAGCGCGCGATACGAACGCCAAGGCGGCGCGCGGCCGAATGAGCCCTCCGCGCTCGCTCGACGCCCGGCGACACGGAAAAAAAATAACGAACATGGACTCCTCACCTCCGATTGGCCGCTGATCGGCGAGGGGTGGCGACTGATCTCCGAGCTGCACTCTTTATTAGAGTGTGTGGCGCGCGATTGGCCAGTAGGCGTGTGGAGGTGTCGCTGGGCTCAGGCCGCTGCGGCAGTGGGCGGGTGGCGCTGGCCGGGCGCGGGCCGCGCGCGGGGCTCTGCACCTCGGCCGGGTGCTCGCGCAGGCGGGCGGGGGCTGCTGGCTCTGTTTGCTCGCTTTGCTCGTTTTGCGCTCGTCGTCGGCTCGCGCGCCGCTCGCCCGCTCCGCTCGCCTCCTCACCGTCGAATACTTTTTAATTAAGTCCGATGCTTTATTAGCTTAATGTCGCGAGATAAACGTGGATTTTTCAACGATTCCCGCCAATAATTGATTCGAACAAAATGGCGGACGTTTATAGTGGGGTTCGGTTTAATTATTTTTATCGATAATAAAATAATTTGTTGCAGCGGCCGTACGATTGTTTTCTTATGTAGTTGAATTAAATTTTAATGAAACCCGATAAACTTTGAATTTCACGGATATTTTCCACCATTACAAACTAAACAGTGTTTGGTAAATAGTTGATTTTTTAATTAAAATTGTTATGCTTTATAGTTTGTGGCGCGTTGTGATTGATTTTTGTTTATAAAATACAGATTGGTTACTTTATGATATTGTATTATTCATTACGAAACACTCAAGTAGGTATTTTGCGGGCTTTTTGGACGTCTGAACTATAATCTCACACTCATAACTCCTGATAGGTACTTGGTATGTTAGATGCATTAATTCCTTTTTATTTCCGTTCATTTATAATATTTAACACCTGCTCTACATTGCGGTAGTAACTTTCATTCGCTATCTAGTATCTATCCACACATTATCTTGGCTCTACATTTGCTATCAAGACTTCTTTGATAGCCGTAGGTTAACTAGCATTTTACACATTTTGATATAACACATAGAAAAAAAGAGTCTTTATAGGTACCCATTTCTTCCTTAATATCTTCAGAGAGAGCCACTAATATCAACCAAGCGAGATGAGGTCCAAAATATAAACTGTAGATAGGTACTCTATTTTACCTTTAAGTAACCCGGGAATGTCTGAAAATCAGCGCAATGGCGGGCCGTGATCGGCCCGCTACAGCATTAGCTGAGCCACCTCCTTTTGCTACCAGTTTTAAATTCATAATTGCTAAGTTTCATGTCTCTAATTAAGTTTCTCCTTTTTTATATTAGATACTATAATCATGTCTTTTTTTGTAGCGAAAAATGTCTTTTATTTATAAATTTATTTAAGGAAATAGTTGCTATGTGATTATTTGCTAAATTATAATAAACAATACATATAATAATATAACAAATATACAAATAAGTAGGTACAAATTATATTCAAGGTTTGAAAAGTTAATATAATTGGAATGTTACAAGTTTAACCTTTATTTTTTATATTGTTTTACAATTATTGATTCGTAATGCTTGAAAAGTGGACTAAATATTTTGTTTATTTTATTAAATGTGTGGGCATAGAGGAAAAAGAGAATAGTATTAACTAAAAGATGCCTATGCCCAGCAGTGGGTTATTCAGGGCTCATGATGATGACGTCGGACCTAGTAACACAATTAAAAAATATGTGGTTTTAAACCAAGTTAGATTTTGTTATCTCTTGCCATTCTTCATGTGATTAGATCTTAAGTACCTATACTAAATAATACTAAAATTGGTACCTTAAATAATAAATAATGGCGAAATTGTACGGCATAAGTTAGAAGTAAGTAGGTAGAGTCACAATACACCTCTAGTTATTTGATTTAGGCAATAATAAAAATGTCTACTTTTCAACAAAATAATAATTAACAAAATAGGTTTATCCGCAAACATAAAAAAAGCTAATACATATACGGTCAAATTGAGAAATCACCTCCTTTTTAAAGTCGGTTAAAAAATAAATCAGATAACTAAGATTCATAATTAAATCACGAGCTTAGTTAAAATTAAGATAACATTCTTATCCTAATAATATTATAAATGCGAAAGATTGTGAATATGGATGGGTGGATGGCTAGTTTACGCTTAAACGGTTACCTAAACCAATTTGGGTTAAAGTTGATATGAAATTATTTGTATTAACACAAAGACTACGTTTTACCCGACTACGAAAAAGAAGCTTAATGTTTAAGAAGAATAAATTAATAACAAAAAGCAAGCAGTCACTTAATCCGCCGCATTAACTTAATCATTAAAGGATAATCATATTTATTTGGAAAAAAACCGCGTCAAAATCCGTTTCATAGTCAAAGATTTAAACAAACAGACAGACAGATTAAATAATTGAAAAGAGTTTTTATCCCAGCCTTATTGACGATTTAGATTGTAATTACAAAATTAACGAAGAAAAGGAGAGACAGTGATTTTTTCTTGTCATTTTATAGATCATCGTGTTTAAAAAGATTTTTACTGGAATTAATGTGTTTATCAATTCATTTACAAACCTGGGTACATAATAGGTATACAGATTGTTACAAAATTTACAAGTTCTTCAAATTTTACCTTCACTAGGCATGGATTATTAGGCATATTATGTCAATTGATTAAATACTGTATTTATGTTATAAGCCAAGGATTTTTGAAATCAAATAGTAATATTTGTAGGCATTTGTGACTCTCCAAGAATTAATACTCCAGGTTCAATTAATACTCTACGCAAAAGTAGAGCAGTACTTTTGGTAAATCTGTAACAAATCAAATAATTACTCCATTTCTTTACATAATTTTGGATAACTTTTATAACGAAGTTTTTTGTAAATTCAAAACTCACAGTATTGAATTTTGTTGACTTTTTATACTTAATTTAAAAAAAAAATAAAAAAATAGTAATTTGTCTTCGGATGGGTTAATAATTAATTAGGGATACTTTAATAATTATTTGAATTGTGTTCTAAAAGTTTGAGTACATATAGATAACGACTATAGGTTTATTTAGAAACTGCTTTACAATTTCCACATACCACTCGAAATGATTTGAAAACATTCAAACTGTAGGTATTGAAGATGTATAAAAAGGTTTGATTTAAAAATTATCCCGTTTCAGCCAATAAACGAAAATGCATTATCCAGATATAATCACGACATCTCATACAGAGCGTAAGCACGACTCGAGCTCCATTACTGATAATATCAAGAAACAATTTAGGCAAATCCCTTGATTACGGCAATTTACCAAAAGGAAGTTATTTTCGGTAATAGACGAGTTCCGGACATTATATTGTTATTTACTTTTCACATTTATCAACTTTCGTTTTTGGTATTTATGATAAAAGTACTTATTGTAAATTGTGAGCCATGTCCATTGTTGATGTTTAAGATGTAACTAATAACATTTTTTGCCAAAATCGTATATGTGCTGATTAGCTAAGCCTTCAAATCGTACTAAATTTAGTTAAGTACATGTTCTAACGAAACAGTCGAAACTTACTCTGAAATACTTCTTATGAAAAAAAAGAGTTAGGATTTATAATTTATCCCTGTCCGTTTCGCTTTCGATTTAGGGCAGAAGCCGCTCTAATCTCATTTATTCCCACAATATATTTTATTGTGGGAATAAGAGAAAAGAAATATCGAATTATATCGCGAATAAGTCCCGTTTGTCGTCTGAAATATGTGTACAAGTCGCGAAAGTTTAAAAATATTAATATTCCCACAGTGATAACCTAGCTAAAAGATCTAATAGGAATTCAGTAAGACTTGTCTATTTCAATTCTTGTCTATTTCAATTCTCACATTCAACTTACTCTCCGACCTATACCAAACATTCTTACAAGATGATAAACCTTTAAATTGCAGTTGAGAATCCCACAGTACACCGGCCACGTTTGCTCCCGCGCTATTCCCGCCCATTAGCTCCACATAACCTCACGATGTTTGCGCACAGGCATCAATACAAACACAAATAATTGCCGCTAGTTACCCGCCATTACGCCGCCATCTTGGATCTGATAAAATCGAATCTTTTGAAATCTTATAACACCTTTATGCAAGCGTAGTCTGTTAACACAGTATACTACATACAGTATTAAGTCTGATTCTGTGATAGTCTAGTGGTAAGACCGTAGTACTGCTTAGTCAGAGGTCTAGAGTTCGGTCCACTCGGCGCGCACCGATTTTTCGAATGTTGTGTGCGTTTTAGAAATAAATATCACAGCTTCCATGTTTCGGAAAGCACGTAAAAATGTAGGTCCTGCGCCTGATCTCTCTCCGGTCGTGTCAGATTGCCGTCCCATCGGGCTATGAGGGTAAAGGAATAGAATTAGAGAGTGCACCTTTGTTTGCGCACACGCTTGTGCACTATAATATATTATGTCCTGCGTAGCTGGCTGGTGTCGTAGCATAACACTGGCCGCCGTGGCCGATATCGGTCCGGACATTATAATTATTAAAAACGCGAGTTGGGCACATAATGTGATGTGTGACTTGCGAGATGACGTCAGATAGGAACGTGTGGGACAAGAAGACATGCTGCGCCGACCTCAAATAATAATTGGGATAAGTGCAGGGGAATAATGAACGCGAGTTGTACACTTACTATCGTATCGTGGCATAATCGTAGCATACAGTCGCGAGCGTGTCGCAGTGACGAACGGACGGTGTGTTGTAGATGTAATTAAAACGCTGTAGGTGGGCAGTCCTTTCGCTGTCCTATAGCTATAGGTATTTATTTGTTAGAAACAATTAAGTTAAGTTAAACTACTGTATTTATTGAAACTGTAACGTTACTAACCAGTGTTCTCTTATTCAAATTTAGTCACGTTTTAGACGGAGCTTGGCGTGATAATATGATTGGGTAGGTACCTATCCAGTAATTGTTTTCGGTATTTACATAAGTTTTAAGGTGTGATCTACTCGTGAAGTTGATAGGTGAAAAGTTTCGAAAGAATACCGTAACTCTAGCCAAAGGGCTTAAAGGACCTAGATATTGTTACATCCTCTTAGAAAACATCAAATGTATGGGAGTGATGTGTAACGACACGTGACAAAACTTTAAGTTGTCAGTTCAATACATTGAAGTGATTAAATCAGCGTTAGCACTAAAAGAATGTAACTTGTTTATAGGGCTAGAAAATGTTTAGTTTTAATTGAGAAAATAATGTTACCTTTCTGCCACGGTGGCTAGCGTTACTATGGCACCAGCCAGATACGATGGACATTTTATAGTGCACAAGCGTGTGCGCAAACACAAGTGCACTCTCTGTTCCTTTACTCTCATAGCCCGATGGGACGGTAATCCAACACGACCGGAGATAGATCAGGCGCAGGACCCACATTTTTACGTGCCTTCCGAAACACGGAAGCTGTGATATTTCTTTCTAAACCGCTCAATACACTCGAAAAGTCGGTGTGCGCCGTAGGGATCGAACTCGAGACCTTTTTCATGGCTGTCCTGTGGTCTTACCACTAGGCTATCACAGCTTCTTTGTATAGGGTAACCTTAATTAAAGTTATATAAGTTTAAAACACCCTTGTCATGGTTTACAGTCATGAATTACTTAATCGTACTCCAATAAGACACGTTTGTTAATAGAAAAAGTTTAAAATATTCATACGGAATTCCTATTAGATATTTTAAGTACTATAGGGAAGTTGGGAACTATGAAAAGTAATCTTTTATCTATGATTTAAACCTAAATGATTCAACTAATACCGGTACTCTTAATGTGAAGTATGGGAAACAATCTAATAAAGTTTCAGTCAGTAAGACTCTGACACTATCCACTTCCTCCCCCGAAGAGGTGGGTTTGCATTTGGATTCTCCCTACCTTACTAATAAAAAAACCCTATTCAGGACAGTTTAAAATGCATTAGTGACTCTACCATATTTTACTACCTTTTGTTTTTTTTTCGTGGGAAATTATCTAATGACTCCGCCTGCTGTGTGTGC
This sequence comes from Chrysodeixis includens, assembly GCA_941860345.1. Taxonomy (NCBI): domain Eukaryota; kingdom Metazoa; phylum Arthropoda; class Insecta; order Lepidoptera; family Noctuidae; genus Chrysodeixis; species Chrysodeixis includens. The sequence goes on from OW796115.1 coordinate 4,873,087, forward strand.
AGCGGGAGGGAGTATCAGACTTTTACTGACTAAAACCCACTATGTTCCTTCTGGAGCCCTTTGAGTGCCGGGCGAGCGGTAACTCTTACGAACATCCCGCAGCCGCAGCAGGCCACATTTTACTACCTCTTACAAATTCTATCCACAAATGCTTTATGCAAATTAAAAGTAAAACCAGTCAATTAGCCCAATGGTACACTTACGCTAAATGTTCTCAGGCCGTAGGGTCGAACGATTTGCACTATTGTCTACACACCACCAAATAAGGTTGTTTGTAACTCGTGCTAGCCCGGAGGTTAAAACGCCGGGTTTGAAGCGGACGGTGTGGGTTCTGCACCGACATGTGGTCAATTTTAGAGCGTAATTGTTTTCTGTTTGAGTTAACAAAATGTGTTAATGATATGGATATCGTTTGGGTACCAATTTTCAGCAAAAAATAACAGAATGTGCAATAGTGTATAAAATTAAGTAAAGTTTAATAAACGAATACACAGTAATAATAACATCTCTAAAACTGCTAATTGTAGTAGTAGTAACTTAAAAAAATACTACTAATATTATAAAGGAGAGAGTTTGTACTTGTATCATGTATGGATGGATGTTACTCTTTCATGCTCAAACGACTAGATGAAATTTAATGAAATTTGGTATGGAGTTAGCTGACGTCCTGCATTAACACATAGGCAACTTTTTACCCCAGTGCGTCAGCTAGTATTTTTTTAGCTATAACGCTAATTTGTGCGAGCGAAGTCGCGGGCAACAGTTAGTTATAATTATTTGTCGATTTCATTTACCTATGTTCAAGCTAGTTACCAAAGTCTATAATACCCGGTTTTTATTAACTGTAACATTTGGGTAACATACCAAACATTAATGTATATATATGTATTAATCTAGGGTGTTCGCTAACTCCATACCAAATTTCATTAAACTTTATCCAGCCGTTTTAATAAAGCTTACGGAGTATCAAAATCCTTAACGAAACCCCTTCGTCCTATTGTCAAAGTAATAGAGAGATAGTTGCAAACACCAGTATCGTAGCTCCAAGTATTAAGTAAAGATTTCAAGAAGTCTCTTAACGTGATAAAAGAAAGAATACGTATACAATATTATTTGGAAATGTATTGACGGACTAATTAGATTTTTTTAGTCAATTTACCCAATTATGGAGATGAAACGAATTTAAGCTATGGGTAAGATATGTTAGATGTGTTTCCTAGACTATGTAAAACTATGACCGTCCTTTCAGGAAGTCTTATTATTACTTATTATGACTTTTTCGTTACGTAGCAAGCTTCGGTATGGCGCCACGCTACATAAATACCATTTATATTAGTGCAGTTAAGTGAGCGACAGCCTGCGCGGTTGTAATGGACGCTAAAACACCAAGCCCGGTACATGCGGCGTGTAGTGTTGCGCTTCACTGGTTGCCGATTGTCGATGCAGTAGGGATGAGGGGAGGTTTTGTCGATGAATTTGTTTGAGTAGTTTTGTGTTTGATTTTTGTAAGGCTATTTTTTTCCTTTTCTAAGGATTTAAGTTGCGAATGTTCGGGTGATAATTATGTTTATAGATTTTTTTATTTGTTAGAAGAATAACATATTGGGTATGTTTGTAGATTATAAAAACAAAAAATGTTTTCACTTATTTTTAAAAGTAAAATATACTTATACCAACAAATCTACTAGTATCATTTAAATAGGTATCTGTATTTTGATATGCTATACAGATCTTAACAGTTTGAAATTGCATTTTAAACATACAAGTATTTATAGAAACCATCAATAACCCTGCATTTATTATTAACTTTTTACTTAAATCATCTTGACACAATTTATGTTCAAAGTAATTTGTATTTGCAAAAAGCTGGCTATGAATAAACGTATTTTAATTAATACGGGAACCAACCTATTAAAACAAGACTATTTCAGTTGTGGAAAAGAGACGAAGTTATACGGTGTATAGCGCTCTATCTCGCTCCCTCAATTGCACTAGTCTTTGAAAGTTGATTCTGGGTCTATTCCCGTGTTAACTTAATTAGTATGTGCATATTATTATTAATACAGATAGATTAACAGTTCATCTTAGTATTCTTCAATTAAATTATGATTTACATGCAAAACGGTTTTTAATAAAAGCTTACAAGCTTGAGTCTTACTACCTCAAACATCGATTGCAATTAGTTAAAATAAAAATAAAGAAAACCTTACTTTTAAACTAACAGAAGTTAAGTCTTTTTACATGTAGGTAAGTTATATGTATATCAGTTGGCAGAGTTCTTCTTAAAATCCCTTATTTACACATTTTAACTATTTTTATACTTTACTTACTTAATTATGATATGGTTCTGTGTAGTGTCCGGATATAAAGAATAGCACCACCCCATATCCTCCACTGGGTGTCGTAAAAGGCGACTAATGGACCTTAAGACCCAGTGCACTGTACCAAGCACCTTGGGTCACCCGAATGGTGGCGGGTAAGCAACCAACAATCGCATTCCCAAAGAGGGTTAGTGTCAGGCAGGCGGCCGACTATAAAACCATAGCCAAAACTTTAAGCAACACGTCTAGAAGACGTGTTGCGCCGACCCCAAATAGTAATAATTGGGATAAGGGCAGGGGAATGATGACTTAATTATGATAAAACGATAGTTTTAAGACAATTGGCCAGATATTGAGTGAAAGTATAGGTATCTACATTGCACGTATAATGAGTGTACTTAAAGGTGAAAAGCAATAAAAGTAGACACATCATTACAGAAAGGGAGAACACATAATCATTTTATTTCCTACCTCAATAAAACCAACCAATCCAAAAACATTCAATGTCAAATTAATTTAACTTAATGACTAATTGAATCGAAATCGATATAATGAGCCCCTCACTAATAGCATCAATCATAAAAACGTGGTTGGTAAACAATGGCGGCGGGTGGGCGCGCGGCGACGCGGGCGGCCGACACTTTAGCGACACTTCGATATCCAACTAACTATCGATACTTGCACAACCCTAACAATAAAAAAAGAATTATCGTTATCGTTGTGTAATTCGAATTTAGAGATTCGAAATTAGAACGATAATTTCTTTTTAATTATAATGTTGCATTTTACGATTTTAAAATTGGAATGATTTGTTTTTAATTGGAACAAATCGTTTCAATAAACATTTGGATACATTTATGTAATCAATGAGTGAGGTTTTACTAAAAGAGGTTGATATAACAATTGAAGATTCTTTATAAGTCTTTATTATAACGATGTATTACTATATAGTTTGCATGAACAGTACTAATAATTATCATGTACATAGTGTCTATCCATTAGCTAGTAAGTACATCATATTACTGAAAAATAAGTCCCGTCCGTAATAATTAAATAATACCTATTCGCACTGAGTAGTTCTATCTTTCGTCATAACTAAAACTTATCATACCAATTTTTATTTATTTATAATCCATTTGTCAAACTTGTTTTGACACTTTTCTCCTGAAAAATCTAAACCATACATACCATCCTAAAACTGCTGGTTAATTATCTCGTCCCAAATACAAACATCAACTGCCTATTGATCACCAAGCTGTGGGCAATTCCAGATTCCATCATTTGGAATCCACATTCCTTACCACCCATCCTTCATCGTGTTTCATAACAATAATAATATAATTACTCAAAAAGAACATAATAAGTTTAAAAAGTTCGCTTTAGATTTTACATGCTTCGGATTCAAATCTACTACCTTCATATATGTAGAACCGCAAAATCACCACGAAACTGTTTACCATTTATCCTGCGTAGAAAGGCAAAATGTGTTAGTTATTAGTAAAAATTACAAAAATATGTAATCCAGTTACACTGATTATTAAAAAAAAAAGAAAACAATTTCCTAAAACAGAAAAATGATTTAAAAAAACAAACAACAATATTTAAATATTTGTTAACATTACGTATATTACCAACTCCAACAATTATTTTTCAAGGACTCATCTTCGATCTATCTTTATTCCCATAAACTATTCATAAACTTTTATTTCTATAAAAGTACGTACACATTTCAAATGCAGTTAAAAACAACTGAAAGTCATGTTCGAAACCCACCCACGACGCATCAGGACCTACTAAAGTACTTAGGTTTTTAGGGCTGCCATAAGACCTAACTTGTATTTCTTGATTTTAAAACTGAGTTTTGACGTAAATCTTATAGGCAATATGCATACCGAACGTATTTATGGTGTTAATTTCAAATAGAAATAAAAAGACCCCTAAGTTTGTTATTAGCCAGGGTAGCCAGTTAGGAAATATCGAAACCAGTGAACACATAAAAAAAGAAAAACATTTTTCCTATTTGTAGAATAAATAAACCATTTCATTTCTTTTTACTACACAGATTCTAGTTATTTATTATCTGTCACCTAAATGTGAATCATAATTTTATCTTAATTGTGAAAAGTCATACATGCGTAAGTATAGGAACTTTTTAAAATGTTGTTTATTTTAAGAAGTCCTACCTCCATCCCCTAAGATTACTTTGAGAGGTGGTGGTAGACTGTGTGTTGACTAAAGGGGCTATTCATATGTGCTCTGGCGGAAGACCGGAATTGTAATAAACTCCCCAGCAGCATGCTGTCTCCATGCTAATAAACCATTCGAACAATATTGTTTTACCGCCGCAGATTTTGCAAAAGACATTAAAATCCGCCTAAAAGTGCCTTATCAGGCACTTTCAAAACGTTACTGACCCTAGTTGTGTGGTTCCAAAATATCATTCTTATGGAGAACAACTGGCAAGAAAATCTATTAAACATTCGGAGTTCGTGAAATATAGAGATGTTACGATGTAATTAACAAAAATAATAAGTCACAAAGTCACGATGCAAAGCAACCGTTCTTGGTCTTTAATGTTGCCTTGAACTGACTAAATTATTGCGAATTAAATCTATTGGAATACTTGTATAATAAGTATAGAAGGGGTGCAGTTATATCAAGTATAATAATGTTACCAATAAAATCTGAAACTTAAGAAAATTTAAATATCTTAAAAATGTAGAGACTGACTCTAAAAGCAAGATTAAATATTTTTTTCATAGCGATTAAGATTGAATATAATTCTCGTTTTTCTTTTTTGACTAAGGTGACCCTAAAAAAGTTAGAAATTAATAGTATTTTATTTATCCTTCTCATACCCACCTTCACAAGATGTGTCATGAAAAATGGCCATATTAAATGTTATTTAAACACGCATCTATAATGTAGAATTCTTAAATACCTTATAATTTCTTGAGAAAAAAATAAAACCAAAATTTTTCTCCACCAAAATAAATAAAAAACAAAATAGGGTTGTACTTCATCGACATCGACAAATTTAAACAGCGAACAACATCGGCCATTTTGTAAAACATGCCATTTACGATCGAGCGCTGCGCGCGCAACAAATGCGTTCGAGATTAATTTAATATTTCGTAATTACTGTTTTTACTTCCGTTCAAGTTTAATGAGAAAATGTTTTGATTTTATTTTATTGTTGTTTAACGAAGTGTGGGTTTGGTGTAATAGTGTTTTATGTAGCTACCCGTGTGGTCGCCCGCAATCACTGTGACTAGCGTTTTATTAGAACATACTTATTAATTTCTAACAACGTGTAGCGTTTTTAATGCATTCATTTGAGCTAAGATCTTTGATTAATTGAATGCTTCTCAAGCCAAGATCTTTTATTAATTAAATCTTATATCTGCCATTATCTATAAAGGTATTTAAAAATCTAAGTATTTACAGATGAAAAGCATGTTAGAGTATGCTATTAATTTTATAATTTCTTTCTCACTCGCGGCAATTAAAAATAGATTGGTATTATATTTATAGAAGCAATTAACATGTCGTTCTGTTATCATTAGAATTATATGTTATAACAAGTTTTAGACATTAATCCTTATTAAAAAAGAAGAATCACGCCACATGTATTGTGTAAGTTTACGGTGTAATCCATAAAATAAAAAGTTATAAGAAAAAAAGTATCAACAATTTTTAGAGCATATCAAACGAGATCGGATTTATTTTTAACATTTCGGTTAAAACAAAACGCGAAATTTATTATTTTTATTGAAATAAAAAACCTTTCGACCCCCGCTGGGAGCACTGCATCGAATTTAAGAGGTGGTAGACCTTCTAACTCCGCTCTCGCCTTCGATGGGGTCGCGAGTTTGCTCGGGCAAGATCTGTGCGATTGTAGTAAATTAGTCCATTTCAGGTGCAGCAACGTCCGTACGTCTGTAGGGACGACAGTCCGGCGTCGGCGGCGCGTATTGTTCCAAGCGCTCCTCGAAGTGAAGTCAGCAACTTAGCGGGAGTCCTCAAGGGCCAGAGCCTGCCGGGGCTGCGGGATGTTTGTAAGAGTTACCGCGACCCCGGCACCCAAAGGGCTTTAGAAGAAACATAGTGGGTTTTGATTTCTCAATAAAAAAAATGGCAGCAATACTTGCGTATCTACAGAGCTAAATATCCATATACTTACGGCCATATTAAAAAGTAGCGCTCAGCAAACTGTCACCTTTAACTGTCAAGCTATTTCTATCATATATCAAATAGAATGTAGAGATACAGACATTTCAAAACGTCACTTAGCTTGCGTTACTGCATACGACTGTTAGGTATTATAATAAGACACATTCTCAATGTAAAATATTAAAATAATAAGCCAATTACGTTTCTAAACACGTCGCATATAAGACCTCACATAACTATACTTCTTCAGCAATAAATAACTAACAGATATATAATTTAAATATGTATAAAATTAAATGTATTTACTGGCGTTGAACTTGGCGATATTCCAAAATGTCTTAGGATGTTTCCCATTTACAAAAGCGCTTTCGAAGTGATTTTTAGAATGCTTAGTTAGTTTTACTTGGTGATTTGAATCATTTTGTTTTGCATTAAATTCCTTATCTACTACAATATACAATATCTTTCCGCTTTATTGACCTACAAATCTAAAGACTAGGTACAAAGCTTTATAAGATTTTTCCGTAAGCGCTTGGAGACTAAACTAGTCAGGTGGTCTACCGATCCTTTTGAAGTAAATCTATTGCAGTTTTGGTTGCAATCCTCTTATGTATAATAACACCCGTATGCTAAGACGATACTTAAGTAAGTGAAGTTCTATAATTTATTCGTCTCTACATTTTACTGTACAATGGCAAAGACAGCAAGACCGCTAAGGTCGATACTTTGCTATGAGTTTACTTTGCGTTATCCTAGTATACCGTAAGCCGTAGTATCTCGATTATCCTATTAAAACACTTCTTGATTTTTGTACCAAAGATCGTCGGCGAAAAAAATTGTCTTCATAAAACATTCGTCACGCTTCGCAAAACAACGATCATTAAGCTGCAAGCTACTAGTCGTTAAAACACGTCTTTATTTTCATACTTAATTGTTTAAAAGCAATTAGTACAGCACAAAAAGTTTGCAATTGTAAATAAAATGACAGTTCATATTCCCTTGTATTATGATAATAATTCCTATAACATTACATTATCAACGAAACGACATTTCATTCTATCAACAGTTTCCATTTTTATCTTTAAAACTCATTATTTTGACTTACAATAATAACAACATCACATTTCACAATTACCTGAACTCCTAATTTAGCTGCAGGTGTAAACGCAGTAATAAGTGGCTGCGACGCTAACCTCTGCGTGCAAACGAACTGCTTACATGACAGATGTCAAAATGGCCGTCCAAATTGGCGGGAATCGATTTTCAATACGTTTTTTCGCAATTATCAAATTAGAACGACATTATCGGGTATTCGATTATGTTGGGAAGGTAAATTGACAATAATTGTTGTTTATTTATTGTTGTTGGTGTATGAATGTTGCGCAAAAAGTTAAAGGGCTCGCTCATTTATTTATGAGATATTATCATGCTGGTCCTTTTATTAAGTGATGAGAATTGTAAGTACACAGTTGTATAGTTTTATTTTGCAATGACACGCACTTGTTTACGTTGTTTATGTGCGCTCAAAATGTTAAGTTGCAGGTGTAGGTAAAATGCATTGATTGACTCCGTTTACAATAATTTTAATGAGTAAGTAATTTTAGAGAATGACTACAATTACATTCCTATTAATACAAGAATTGTAGGCGATAATAATAATTATGTTGTGCACCTAATAAATGAAAATACCTAAACCGTAAATTCGTAGATTAAAAATAGAGTCATAATTTCGAAAGTGTTATTTTAGTTCAAACGATATTACTATCAATGGAAGGAACTACTGCAAAATGCCCGTTCCTTCTTTACAATAATTACCTAACAATGATGAGAAGAGGTCTGCCAATGTCCACCTGTAAAACTATTGCAACTAACAAGACTGTCATAAATTCTCGTCGGATTAATTTTCTGCGTATTCCATCTCTTTTATTATAACAGCTAATTAGAATTTACAAGTGACAATTAACTTTTCCCTTACTAGAACACGGCTGGAACAAATTAGAAGTAAATGAACAACACGATTCGACACATACAATTATGAATGGAATAATTAATGGCGTCTTAGATTATCTCCTAGTGTTAATATTAGTTTCATCTCTTTTAGGGTACCATCGAGGTTTTATTGTACGGTAGTCAGATGCGCGAGGAACATGAGGTAAGGAGTCGCAATAGATATTATTGGAATACGGAACAGACCTTGGCTCAGGCGTGATAAAAAAAATGGTTACTTAACACTAGGTTCTTTGATTATCCATTAGCGTTAAGATTTTAATGTCCAAAAACAAAATAAAAGCTAGTTTAATTTACTTAGCCATTTAGAACTAGGTGGTTGTTCTTTAGCTTTAAGATTTTCATGTCCAAAAACAAGAAAAACCTAGTTTTATTGCTTTTTTTTGTTTTTGAACTTACTATCGTGTTTCAATACACGCGCATGTACAATACATCAATGTAAGATAGAGTTGTGTTGTTTTCTACTTTATCTCTTAGTCGCTACTTCTTTAATAGATAATAATTTCTAAAACTTTTGATACCGGATTTCATCCACAAAAAATCCCGCTGCATAATTTCTAAAAGAAATAGGTATACAAGATAATTTATTAACATCCATTCCTTACAAGTCTTGCTGACTTACTTACGAGTACTTAATAACTATTAGCGCATTATTTAGTGCTATACAGAACACCTACACCACAAGTCCAACTCGTGCCCACCATATTTTTTTTATTTCGTTCGGATACGCAAACCAAACAATAACATGAAAACTCTCATTAAAAAACGCCCGTAGCCGCGAGCGTCATATAAATAACGCATTCAACATCCCCAGTCCTCAGACCGTTAATTACTCGCAGCCAGTTTCAAACAGTCAATTATTATTTGAAATATAAACATAGAAACGCCACGGTACCAGTCCTAACTACTTATTCTTAATTACTTTTAACTAAGACGTAATTCACTCGTTGAAAGTAGGTATTTAGTGGACTTATCTTTGTCGGCCGACGTTGATGTATTGTTGCGTGAAACGGACCGTACTTATTTGTTTTTTTTTAAACGCCCGCCGGCCGCGGGCAGGGACAAGGCTGTTTCGTTGAGAAAACTTACCGCAAAGTTGGGTGTTTTTGAATAATTATACCTTGGTTAAATACTACGGTAACATTATTTTAAAGTTATTTGGCATAAATAGATGTAAATTTTTCACTAATTTACAATTTTAATTACCATAATAAAGCCACGTAAGTGTGAGTGTATCCTCATTTTAATTTGCAATTTCATGTGTATAATGGACATAGATCGGTTACGTGGCTTACGGTGATAACGAAAACATAAAATATATGGGTTAAATAACAAACGTAATATTTGCTAATTATTTTTTACAAGATATAGGTATCTACAACAATTTTACTTTATTTTACCCAGCAAACCCAGGCTCACCCAGTAGACCGTAGATATTAGTGCACCTTTATTTATTTATTTGCAAATTACAACGATTTATCGGATACTCATCAATCAGATTTTTAATTCGATAGTCTTCTGCATATTATTACGTAGCGTCTTTGCCTTAATGTGTAAAGAAAATATGAATGTACCTAGAATACGAACCCCTTTTCAAATAGACGACAGGAAGTAAACAGAATAAATGACAATGGTATGTACTAGGTAAATACTTAAGCAGAACAATAAAACTTACATAATTTACTATTATATTTTAATTGCTAGTTAACATAGGGGGCAAACATTTCAGAGGCTGGCAACTCGGGCGCGGTCGTTCGAGCGAACCGTGTAATTAGGCTGTTATAAAAACTTTAGGTAATTAATTGTGTTTCTTTGTTATAGTGTGCGTTAAATTGATATTTATTGTTGACATTTCGTGCCGTGAGCGGTGCTCGTATTTAATTGTTGTTAATTCGTGGACACAAGGTAAAATGGCGGCGCTCTCCGACGGTATGTGTTGCAATTAAAACTTGCAAGAGGCCCTGAATATCACAGCTCTGGGATTAATTATGTTAGTAATTATTTGTTTTATATCAACGATGTGTTGTTGGAATAAAATAAATAATTGAGAATTATCGTCGTTTTATTTATTTTCTTTAACTTAGTAGTTAACATGGTGACATTAATCTATTTAGAGATATGTGATGTAGCTCAGAATAGCACCTGTGCTTGAAACTAGCTTTTTAGGTGATTTTCCTAAACAAAATCTCACTTTTTTTTTTGTCAAATCAAATTGCGTTTGGAACATACTTAAGCAATTTACACTGTCTAATGACAATATATTTCAGTATAAAAGTTACGATATGCAACAACAAAAGTGATGTCAAGTCCTTGAAAACAAATCTTAGGTGTGAGTGATGTGACATACAGACAGAAGTTCAATAATTAAAAAAAAAGAACGTAGTTAAAAGTTTATTTGTTAGTTACTCTCTTTTATTCATATGTTTTAAGGCCTACTCTTTCAACTATAAGATATGTTCGTTATATTACATGCCGGCGTTACCAACCCGACTAGATACATCACTACCAAATTAACTAGATTACCTAATATTCATATTATCAATTATTTTTTATAACCCAACTAAATGAATAACAAGACAGTATAAGACCCCGCCCACCAATAACGGCGCTGATCATCCTTGTATCATAAGAAGGTACGTACCTTATTAAATTAATAAGTAGCTCATAATAACGCTTAAGCCAACATAATGAAACATTTTACCCCTCTACCTATTTAAAAATGGAACAATAGCTAATCACGGCCATATTGTGTCCACCATTAATTTAGTGGGCGCGCAAATAGCGTGCGTAGAGGTCGTTTCGTGTCGATTAATTAGCAATTCAAACATATTTAGCTTAATAACAACGTCTAAACTTGGTTTCGATCACGTTTACATGTAATTAATGTTTTCCTAACCATAACTTTACGTTTTAGGTCAGTGAGGCACGATTTAAAAATGGCGGGCTATTTTCTCGCGTTTAGTTGGTAGGGATGAGGCGCTGTCGATAGAGTTATCGATGTTATTGTTTTTAATACCAAAAACATTTAATTAATTATACTAAACTGGTGAATAACACGTAAATATGAATAAAACTGAGAACGCAGAAGAATTCCTTGCTTAAATTTTAATTGCAAATAAACAAAATAAATCCAGGAATTGCTCTACAATACATATCTTAGACTTTTACTAAAATCGTTTTAGAACAAAAAGAAGTATGTAAATGTAAAATAAATAAAGAATTGAAAGGCACAACACGAACTTACCGTAATCTTTTTGAAAAAAATCGCATACCTAGTTTATTGTAGTTAGAATTTAAAGAAAAATTATTTTAAGTATTTAATAGTTATTATTTAAATTGGACAAGTAGTGTGGAATAAAAAATCCACCATAAAATTTTGATACTTTTTACTCGTTTTTGGCCGATCGTGTAAAACAACATTACGGTAACATACATACATCATTTTCATGTTTACGTTTAGTCGTAGCGATAATAAGTTTTTATCACAAACAAATAAGATTAATTCCTTACTTGCCTCAAACACCATTGTCAAATTCTTGTAAAAATGTCCAATCTTATCTCTAACAACAACTACCTAATACGCAAGCATGTTATCTATTAGTCTTAAATCTAAGACTGTAGTCCATCTTTTGACCTAGCCGACAAATGGAATGTTTAAAACGTGACCACATAGCGGCATTTTCGGCAAATCACAAGATAATCAAGATTTTAAAATTAAATTTTAATCTAATCACGCATGTTTAATAAATATCAGTTGATAGTGAACATTTAATATCTCATCTTCAAACACAATCACAACATTTGCTTTGTAAACGCATTCGTAATGTCAAAAGTCAAGTTGACAACTGACATTAAATGACAGTGAGTGTCAGTGAGGGCCATTATCCCAAATGTTATCAAAACAGTGGCACGAATCCAAATTCATTAATTAAATTATGATGTTCGCGTAAAAACAATGTGCTTAAATAAAAATAGTTTATTTATTTGACAGTTACATAGATGTATCCTAAAATTAGTTTAATGGGTTATAGATTGAGTGGCTCAAGATGTCTTGGTCTGTGCCTTTTACTAACATTCTTTATGGGATGTTATTTAGCTGCTTTACCCATTCAACAAGGTGAGTTATGTATTACCTATTATATTCTTTGTTACTTTGAGCTTCAGTTTATAGTGATATTTGAGTGAATAATTTGTGTTCTTTCACAGAAAAAGAGGCATTACCTAATATAGTTCGACATCGAATAACATCGAAACAAGTGCCTAAAAAGCGTCTCGCAGTGCTCGTGCCCTTCCGGGATCGCTTCGAAGAGCTCCTAGAATTCGTGCCTCACATGTACACCTTCCTAAACAAACAGAAAATACCATTTCACATATTCATAGTGCAGCAGAAAGACAATAATCGTTTTAATAGAGCCTCTTTGATAAATGTTGGATTTATTTATTCAAAGACTGACTTTGATTATATAGCGATGCATGATGTGGATTTATTGCCTTTGAATGATAACTTGCATTATGATTATCCTTCTCGGGGGCCCGTCCACATCTCATCCCCGCAAACGCACCCTAAGTACCATTATGATACATTCATCGGTGGGATTTTATTGGTGAAGAGAGAACATTATGAGATGGTGAATGGTATGTCCAACAACTACTGGGGCTGGGGTCTGGAAGATGACGAGTTCTATGTCCGGTTGAAGGATGCAAACCTATCAGTGGTCAGACCAAGCAATATTACTACAGGAACTGATAATACTTTTAGGTGAGTTTCTTAGAAAACTGATAAACTTAATGTTTGTTTTTTTTTATATTATAAGTGACAAATATTTAATAAAACAGTATATTTTACTCAAGAAAAGACCACATAATGCATTTGCATTTTTACCTATAATTAATTTAACACACAATGAGTCATTTCATCAATATCTGTCATAATAAACTGCAGCTGTGTCTTTCAGTAATCATATAAGTCATTCTTTGACTTGAATGACTACATGAATAACTTATTTTTGAAACTTCATCCAAACTTTCCTACATGACTTGACAAGCATTATTTTCACACGATGTAAACAAAAAAATCAGGTTGCAATTTACACTTTATTAACACTAGCCTATTGTAGTTCCCAAATAACTTAGTTTTATTATCCCACTGCTAGGCAAAAACTTCCCCAAAAACTTCACACAATTTTTAAATAATTGGCATTGCCCTTCAACATGGTAATGCTGCCAGTCTCCTGGACATGTTTCCCGCCATTGACGGAGGTGACATATTATTATGTTTTGACGGTTTTTATATAAGTTTAGTTTTAAATATAGATATTTTTTGTTTAGTACAGTTTCCATTTTACGTTTACAAAATAACTGTGCAACAATCACAATTAATTCTATAAATTCCTTCTTATTCCAGACATATTCATGACAAAACCTACCGCCGTCGGGACATGCGGAAGTGTTTCAACCAGCGCGAAGTGACGCGCCGCCGCGACCGCCTCACGGGCCTCCACGACGTCGCATACAAACTCCTTGACACACACACAGTAGCTGTCGACGGGCTGAATGTCACTGTGCTAAATGTAGAACTCACTTGTGATAAGAACAAGACTCCTTGGTGTCAGTGCCCGGACCCTCCTAAACAGGTTGTTAAGAAGTCGGAAAAGTGAAGGAAAAATGGTTTTATGACAGCCCCTGGACCTGGAATGGATGTGATTTTTACTGAAAAATATCAAATTACTAAGAATCGATTAAGTTTGCATATTGGTTGTAATTAGGATTAACTTTTGTGAAAAAGCCTTATCTTGTATACCCTTATTGGTTTACCAGTAGATTTTATAATAATTTATGAACATAAATTTATCAATTGTAAACAAATCCCACTAATGTTAATTTTAAATAACGCTATCATGATATTATTTTGGAGAAACTATTGTTACTATTTATCATTAAGTACCACAAAACATCTAATTTTAATGTACATACATTTATTTTTAAATACACTTAAGTATCAATCTATTTTTATGCTTTTATTTAACTCGAAGCATTTTAATTAATTATGTGATTAAGACTGTCTTAAGCTTAACTTTGTATATTCCTTGACAATAACAAATTTTGTCCAAACAATTTTGTTCTAGTTTTGGCTAATCACACTATGCCTATGACAATTTTTCTTTAATATGTAGCCCTGATTTTATATTAAACTATTAAAAACTAGTCTATGGCATCACATTTTCGCGGCCATTTTATACGTACTAATCAATCATTACTCTTAATTTTATTTATATTAAATTTAAATATTACAATAATTTTAAGATTATTCAGTGTTATTTTTAAGAATCTACGTGTCAATTTAGACTGATTGGTTGTTTTAAAGATAAAATTCCAAAGTTAAAAAGAGATAGCGATATCTGCCTGTTCTCCCAACTTTACAGAATTGTATACAATAACTCAAAATCATGTACAGAAATAAAAACGAATTTAAAACTCATTACTGGCCAGTTTATTTGACATAAAAAGGGAAATGTATTTTTTATGACCACAATTACGTAATGGTGACCATAAAATACTATTTACTCCTTTTATTGAGTTGCATAAAAGTAAAATATGTTTTTAAGAGTGTTTATGTGGCTATATACTTTGGCTATACTTCAAAAGTAGGTAATAAATTGATATTATTTATGGAATTATTTTGGAACTTGTCAAGAGAAAACTGTGAAATTTGATGTTGATTCATCTGTTCGTAGTTTAGTTACAGACAGTAAATAGTTGATACAAATAACATGTCATGACTTTCAAATATTCATAAATTGCATTCGTTGTGCCCGACAGGGTACTGATCTTAAGTAATTTGTTTTATTTATAACCATCTCTATATGTAATGCAATAATTGAGTATTGAGTTGTGTTTCTCAGACATTTTAGTAGGCTACATTCATTTGTTAACATTCATCAAATACCTTAAACTAAAAAAAAAAGTAAAAATTTCTTGTTCTAATAAGAACAAGAAATTTTTACTTTTTTTTACTTAAGTTTCTATTTCTCCCACATATTCGGAGGAAACGATTCCTGCGAATTAACGCAATGAATTAAGACAGGGGCATATCAGTTGATATGTCCCTGTTTTGTAAATCTCGGTACAAGGTTGATACAAAACATACAACATCTACACCTCATAACTATTTAATCTGTTTAAAATACTTTTAACTTCTTGAACCTACCAATGTCGTCTTATATGTCTACCTAATAATAAAATAAAACACAATATAAATAAATAAACCATTTATTTAAGAAGCGTAAACATACATTGGTTGGTAACATACACATTTATTTAAATCTAACAGTTTTCGTACATTTACTGTGAGTAGAAAGGCGGCGATTTATCAATGAAATTGCACTTATGTAGGAGAAAGCGTAGTAACAATAAGTTAGGGAAAACCGACCTTATTCGTATAGAAATAAAGATAATGTGATGATGAAAAATCTACAATTTAAAGTTTTCTGTTTGTAGTTTGAAATGAACTTTTGGGAAAAGGCAAAATAAACTCTCAAATTCAATGAATAAAATTAGAGGTAGAGGGAGGTATATGAGAAATAGAAAGATTTTCTTATTTAATTAAAGGAAATCATCTGGGTCTTGTATCTGACTCTAAGTTAGTCAACTCAAACCTTAAGAAATATGCAGAAAGAAAACATAAATTATTTCTATTTTCACTTTAACTACAGATTAAAAAGCTGAACATTTAAATTGACCAAGACTCAAGTCAAGTTCAAGGTTCAAAAAAAGTGATTCAACAATACTTTTGTCAATAGTAAGTAAACTGATAAAATAGTACACTCATTATAATTTGAAACTGATAAATAACTTGTAACCAACTGTAAAAGTGTGTTACATTATCATTTACACATTCCAGTTGATAACATTAAAATAAAAGGAAATGTTAATATAATTTATGATCTGAGATAATGGAAATATTATCTTCAATAACTAAGACAATATGCATAGAGGCAAATTTTTTATAATGATTAGTAACTGTGTTTCAAAACCGTTCAATTTTTACCGTTTGATTGCTAATGCTAACGGTTTATTCTTACGTACATATCGGTATAGCCCGATAAATACGATAATGTACTTCAATGGAATGTGCGCAATACACGTAGGTATTGTAAATATCTATGACATAGAACAGAAAAGATAAATGGAAGTGGCACTATAGTTAGGTGCGCTTGTACTTACTATTCGGAAATGGTGATCAGCCTTACCAGATACGACTTAAATATTACAACTATCCAAGATGCATTTCTGACATTGCTTTTATATGTTGAAATCTTTGTTAATATTTTTGAAGATAGTGTGACGAAAATTAGACTGCGAATAAGTAGTTTTAGCGACACTGGGTTGTCATGAGGTACTTCCCGCTGCCGCTACCTTTCTACATTCAATGGTATTATAATAAGTAGTTATAACTCATAAGCACTATTGGTTAACCAGTGATAACTTAAAAACGTCTTTATTTCAACACAGTAAGGTTGGTTTTCAAAGTTCATTTTCGTTACATGATTTCCACATTACAACCAAAGTGAAGCTAAATCGCCGCCTTTTTAAATGCAGTTAAAACGATATTGTTGAAGGTAATGTTTATTAACATATGAGTACAATATTTGAGCAACTATTGTAAAGAAGCAAGGTCTACATAACACGGGTAAAATGCGACTGGGTATTCTAAATCTGAACGATAAACTTGATGTATTGATTAAATACTCAAAAGGTGGTCAAATTACAAGATCCCAATTTCTTTACAAATATATGGAACAAATAAGGTAGGTTCAAATTCAAACAATAAAAAATCATGAACAAGATAGACATACGTTACGTACTAATTAAAAATAAGGTATTAATTACCTAATATTTTTTATGACTTTCTATCGGTAAGATACAAAACGGTTTTATTTTTTATTACACGTCACTATATTGTTACGAGACAAAATTTAAACAAGACTGTTTAATTAGAACCAAGTTGTCAACCTTTGTCCGTTGTCAAGCTGTCAGTTGTCCGTTGCCAACAACCGTTGTCAAGCTCTATAAACGTTAACTTGGAGTGGTGTAAGTGAGACAGCAAATAAAGTTGTAGAGTGGCCTCTCTTTTTTTAACTGCAGGAGTCTTTCTTTAAGAGGTGGTGCATGCATCAAGGCCCATATAAATATTAATATAAATTAGTATTACCGACAGCAATGCTTTTTAATCCTGTTAAAAGTAACGCAAAAGTAATATTATATTATAAGTCTGTACACACCTTTACAAATAAATGTATAAGTTTCGTCCATTTAAAACTAACTTGCAAATTAAAATGTTGTTAAATTTATAAGATAATGACTTTCATTACATTTCGATGTTACAGATATTTATCTAATTAGTATTATATTTCCGTGTGTATATGTATCTATTCTGATACTACATCAGCCAGTTTGCTACGTCCTAATTTATGCTTACCCTACATTTTGTATGGGGAATTTATGCCAGTTACTTGCTTTTTTAACTTAAATAGCAAAGTAAGTTATTTTAGAGTTAAGTAGGATATTATCTGAAGGAAAGGCTGTTACCATTCCCTTATAAAATAATACTAAAATGCAGTGAAGTGGGCAGTCAGCGTGCTATCCATTGAGTATATTTTAAAGGTTCAAAATGGTTCTAAGTATTTGAATTTTTGACATTTTAAGCCCGGTCAAAAATATACTAAAGAATTGTTATCTTTTAACAACAAAAATTCTAAAAAACGTATCACGACTATTTCCATGGGCTTTAATTAGAATTGTCAGATATTATACTATTATAAGACAAAAAAACAAGTTATAACTTTACAAATAGGATTTTTATAAATTAGGACATAAGCAAAGTATAAATAAAATAAAACAACACAAGCCGCAATACAAATAAAGCTGTTTATTAAGTACAGAGCAGCTACAAACATACTACACAGTACACATGATGATAAGTTAAATATTCACAACAAAATCATAGTTAGACGCTGTAGAAACGCAACATAAGCTATTTAAAAACTAAGTATTTTTAAAATCATATGTTAATCGTTTACTCACGCGTATTTATCGGGGTAGCTCGACTAGTTTCGACTCGTGACCCAGTCGCATCAGCTCATGATTAAGGACTCTGGTTGGGTCCGAAACTAGTCGGGCTATCCCGATTTACGTGAATTAACAGTAAACATATAATTATGAATCCATCACATGATAGTTATTATAAGTGTCGAAATGAACCCTTAATGGTTGATTGAGACAAATTATCTACATCAGGGATGTATGAAAGAAGTTTTTCATGTGACATTTATTTCTAATGGATAAAAACTTTAAATGTTAATTTATTGACTGAACTGTCTGAACGATATTGACTTAATAATTAAACCGTAAATACAAAAAGAGTTTCTATATTAAATGATAATTAATTTTGGTTGTTAATGTTAAGCTTATTAGCCAAGCAGTGTTACAAAAATTAAAAAAAAAAACGTCTTGAAATTAAATGTATTTATCTAAAGAACATTAAGAATAAATACATAGAAAAGTTTTACCTCTACCATGCAAGGGTTCAAGATATATTTTTCGGTTTCTCAATCGCATAGTTGCAATCTACAGCGTCCAATATAAGTAGACACCTGGAACAAACATACAGCTAAACAATTAATAGCAGAGGAACATGCGGTATACCGGAGCCGCGGCCAGTACGTCATAAGGTCATTATGATTTCAGTGACAGCAGATTTATGACATTAAGTAATAATAATAATAAAAACACCTAAATTAAATGAGTGTTTTATTTCCTAAAGTAAAATAAATCTGTATTTAATCATTCCTCATTTAATAACCTAAAATAAATGTGTCTTATACTGTGGCGAATTAACGCAGTAACAGCATTTGTAATAGTGGCGTTATTCGTTAGAATTAACGTTGTTTTTGTTTTTTATACATTGACTAATATGAAAATGGTAAATAAAAGTTACAAGAGCTTAAACCAAGAAAGTATCTATTACGATAAAAAGAGTAAAAAAAAAAACTGATGCTCCAGACAATAATCGTTTCAAAACTTAATAATTGCGTTATGGTAATCAATTGCTCTGCTTTTCTTACACCTTGTTTCGTATAGATAAAAGTACGAGTACTTAATCTATCGACGTTTATTTCGTCGGCGCAAGCTGACGCACTGGCCGGGCGCAGATACAAAACATACATTGACTAATCAGATCCTTAAAATTAAGTACATATTGTATATGCATAACTACAAAATAATAATTATAAAAAGCCTAAATTATATTAACCTTCATAATATAATCGTATAAGGTTTTTCACAGAATTTAATATAGTATATTTCGTGATTTCCATAATTGTAAATCATATGATAATATATAGTTATGTATATTCGTTTTGGGTAACGTGGTTACAATTTAATTTAAATAAACAATATTTGCACTTTTATTTTCAATTGTAACAAAATATAACATTATTTTTTACTATAAGACTGAATTCTTCAAAAACATTTCAATCTTTGTCTCTCAATCTTTAAATCTTTCAGAAAGTAAGGTAATAATATTAAATCATCTAAAATTTTAAAAGATTGACAAAATAATATTCATGCATGAAAAAGCTAGTTTCAATTTGCACATGCAAGAAACTCAAAATATTCGTAAAACATGTCTTAGGTAAACATATTTTATAGAGTACATTCAAATTTAAATAAAAGGGGAATGCACATTTAAGCCTGTTTTTTTTATACTTTTCTTATTTAGTTAATTATTTAACGTAGAACCAATATAGTAAAAAATCTTAACATGGCAAAAATAAGTCTATTTTAAGTATATTTTCATTGTGTGGTTCAATTTACACTGGTTTTCTGAAATGAGATTTTAGGATTTACTAAATAAGAAAAGTATTACTGACAAAATAAAAAATATGTATTTGTATTTTTGTATATTAAGATCCATTCACATCGAGTTTCAGGGCTATTTGTAATACAATGCATCTCTGGCACTTCATTTTATTTCAAAAATGTTTTCTTTAAAAGCTGAATGTAAATTAAAAGTTTTGGTCAAGAGACCAAATGGGCAAATAAAGTATATTTTTCCCTTTAAAAGCCAGTGTTGCTAAATTTAACAAAGCAGCATTTTATGTTATAAAATGTGTGGAGAGTTGCAGAGTATAGGAATATGGTAGGAACGTGCCACCACCTCTAAATGTAAAACTGTTGCAGTTGTGAAAGCGAGACAGCGCAATACAAGACGTAGAGCGGCGTCTCTCTTTCTCTAATACAACATTGTTACTATGAGGGATGTTGGTAGTTCGCAAGGCAGGCTTAAATATAACTAAAATAAGTCACAAAGCACAAATGCGGTCAGACAAAGCTAAGCTGTTGCTGAACCGCTAAAGGCGTGTTGAAGCTACATGAAAAATATTTATACATTGATCAATTAACTATGTATTTACATTGAAGTAAATAAAAAAAAAAGAATTTTATTATTGTTTAAAGTATTTAACTGTAAATCATTATGAGAGTGTATCCGAACATTAGAAACGTCATACTAACAGTTCTCAAGCTGACATTTAGACGTTAAGTAGTCAAAGAGACATGGCATCTTCCAAGTTGACTTCATCGAAAAACAATAAAAATAAATAAAGTAAAGTTATTATTATTGAAAATTTGTAAAACAATATGTGTATATTTTCCATGTAAGCTTCAAATTTAAGTGTGTGTCCACTAGCTGATACAATAAGTTGAAAAAACGTTTCATAGGAACTAAGAAATACTTGTGTACTTGAGCACATATAATATCAAATTTGTAAGTATTCCATCAAAAATATATATTTGCCACATCTTTTATCACATTCCTTTGCGTTATGATATTAGATTTACTAAGTAAACTCCACAATAACTCTGAAGATTTTTAAATAGTGCAAAAAACTGTTAAAATTTAAGAAAAAGCGTGATAAAAAGCTTTTAAATTTGAAGCTAGTGGACACAGCAGGCACTAATATAGGTAGAACTTATTTAGTATGCGCGCTGCCCCGGCCCGCCTACGGATCCGCTACGGCCCGCTACGATCCGGCTACGGTCCCGCTACGAGGGGGCGTGGTCGCGGCGCGCGCAACACGTCAGCTACAACGGGCAACCACCTCCCTACGCATACAACACCCAAGTTAGGATAAAGAAAAAAAGGGGGGAAAAGGCCTAAAAGTGATTGAATTCTTTTTACAGAAAATTACAACTAAAAATTCTTTACAGAAAGAGGTTTAAACTACTGAAATATTGTTTAAGTTTCTAAAAAAAAAATTGTTTTGTTTTTCTTTTGGAGGTATTAAATCATTTTTAGGCCTTAGGATCAAGACAGGGGTAAACAAATGTTTTAAAATAGGTTTCTAGACAAAATAATAGCTAACAATTACACTGTAAAAAAAATCAACATACACAAGCAAATGACAAATATCAACTAGCTAAAATTGGGACTAAAGATCAGGAAATAAATTACGATAAAAATAAAATCTAAGTAATACAATTAAACTACCAATAGAGTATCGAAACTAAATAACAACCATTTTTTTAATATAACTTAGACAATGTAATAAACATATTTTTCTGCGTTTTGTCACTATTTGTAATTTTGTACGAAAATATAGTATAGTAAGCTAGCACGGTTTATTTTTTTGAAGTCCCCTATAAACGCAGGAGCCAAAACGACACTATACAGGGTGACTTTGAAGTCGTGGGCAATATTTTAAACTAAGACACTATTAATGATACTAATTGCGTTAGGGCTATTTTTACTTAAAAAAAAAAAAAAAAATGCAGGTAGTTACCTAGTTCCCCCCGGCGGGGCCGGGCACCCGACGCCCGGCCAGGCGCCGGAGGGGTCGCGGAAGTAATCGTCTTGGTTTCCCGTGACCCCTCCATGGTGGCGCACGCCGAAAACCCGGGGGTTTTAGTGGGTACGGGGCCGCCTCACAGCCTAAGCCCCACACTCCACCATTTTTTTTTCTTTTTTTTTTTGCGTAAAAGTAGCCCTAACGCTATTAGTATCATTAATAGTGTCTTAGTTTAAAATATTGCCCACGACTTCAAAGTCACCCTGTATAAAAGACAGTTTGAGTTCAGCCGGTCTAATACACTACAGTACATTTGTATATAGTGCTACAAGGATCTTTTGGCCCGTGGCTGAAATCGGAACTAATGCCGTCATATATGAAACACCTTCACTTTTGACAGGCAGTTGAGTTGATTCTTGTTGCGAATATGCAAACCAGCACCCTCATGTTAATGTCGTCCATGTGCCAAAAGATCCTTGTAGGATAGGATTGTTATAGGGGACCACAGTAAGTAAATATGAATTTGTAGTACCTTAGTATGAGCAAATATAGCAAGAAATTTGTACAGAGTTTTAAAGCTGAAGCTTATAATCTAGAAAGTATATCTCTTTGCATAATCGTTATAAAACCAAGAAAGCATTTTGTCTTCTAAGCAAAACTGTTGATCATGTATGTATATTATTTAAATGAAAAACCTCAAACACTAGTAGCAAATGAACACTCTATCTAACCCCTGCTTTCTCAAACGCTGATCAACACAAATCATTGTTAATTGTCAACTAACAATTTGGTTGCAGGTTGTAAGTTTTATGGTCAACCAATCACAGTCGTGATCAGTTGATTTGACAGCAGATTCAATTGATCAGTTTTCCAGAATCTCGGGGTAAACCTTTTTATACAATAATTATAGGTATTCAACGTTTATTACAATGAATTTAATTAATACGATGAGAACAAACATGCTTTTTGTGTGATTTTCTACAGCCCTTTCTAAAAATCTAACGATTTCTATCCAATTTTGGTGCGTGAACAAATTATTTAACATGTATACTTTATCTTCTTATTGAGCAATACTTACGCTAATAACATTATTATATGTAATGAATAACATTAACTATTAAATATAAACGTTTTTAATTAATTAATATTTTAACATGCAATTTAAAGAAATAGGAACGATAATAAATTGGCACTACGAATATGAAATATAATACAAAATGGCTGCCACAGAATAGCAAAATAGAGATATTTATTAACAAGTTTATTTATGTATTTATAAGTAATATTTTATTAATTGAAACTAGTTAAACAGTGATAACTAACTAATTAGTGATAATTTTTATTTTTTTAATATCCATCGCGTTGGATAACTTATTTACTGTTCTTTATACAGGGTGACTTTGAAGTCGTGGGCAATATTTTAAACTAAGACACTATTAATGATACTAATTGCGTTAGGGCTATTTTTACTTAAAAAAAAAAAAAATGCAGGTAGTTACCTAGTTCCCCCCGGCGGGGCCGGGCATCCGACGCCCGGCCAGGCGCCGGAGGGGTCGCGGAAGTAATCGTCTTGGTTTCCCGTGACCCCTCCATGGTGGCGCACGCCGGAAACCCGGGGGTTTTAGTGGGTACGGGACCGCCTCACGGCCTAAGCCCCACACTCCACCATTTTTTTTTTCTTTTTTTTTTTGCGTAAAAGTAGCCCTAACGCTATTAGTATCATTAATAGTGTCTTAGTTTAAAATATTGCCCACGACTTCAAAGTCACCCTGTATAAATTAATATGAAAGTTTTAATGGTTATATCCATTTGTATTTTATTCTGCATTTTAATAATACTGAAAGTGGTTTAGATTTTAATTTTAATGATTATGTCAGACAACAATATTAAACGGTACTTTTTGGTTAAACATTTAGTTATTTAGTCAATTGACAGAATTAGTTTTTATTAGTTATTCTTGATCAAATAGTTTCATAGTCTGGTTACACAAGAATTACATTTAGTTTAGGTAAAAAAGTTATAAAATTGGCAACTTCGAGTTTTTAATATTTGGGGTTTGATATAAAAGGCCATTATTTGTTACGCAAGATTATAAGATCATATAAGGATTAGTTTTCTTTCTTATTGCCTACAAAGTTATTTTGGCAGATGAGATTATTTATGAATTATTTTAAAACAAGTAAAGCTTGTATATTTATGACAATGAAGATATTTACAAAATGGAAAGTTTTAGACATATTCGAAAAGTTTGAATATCAAATTACGTTTAGTTATTCCCCATTTCAATATTATACTACATCGAGGGAAAATTATATTTATAGATACCATACACAATACCATACATTGTATGTGAATGAACTTACGTCTAAAACTCTCTCTTTTATGTGTGTATAAGATTATAATTTCATGAAAAATGTATAGAAATAAATCAATCGGTAAATCCTCGCATGATATTAATACTACCAGTTAAAAAGTTACCACAAATATAATATTATAAAAACGGTATTCGTTTAGAAATGTAATAATTATTTACATGTGATAATACTTTTTTATGTGTATATGGCAATAATTGCAATTAAGTTTTAACATACTAACACTAAATCTAGAGGTAAATGGAAGTTTAGGAGGGGGGCTGTAAATGTACCAAGAGTTTTGTAGGTCTCTTTTAGTCCTTTTTACATAACAATATGTCGATTTGTGCGAACCTTTATGACTTTGAAGTAAAACGGGGTGATTAGAGATTTAAGAGGTGAATAGAAAAATTATATAAAAAATTTCTTGCTTTCGGGGTGTCGCATAAGTATGTTTACATGAACTCTCGTCTACTTGTATTTTTTCACACAGTTTAGCACGTTGACTGCCGAACAACAAAATAATAATTTTGTCTTGTATAACTTCTAGAATTTAAGAAAAACTGTGCTTTCATTCACCCCGAAAATGAGTCTATTCACCCTGTTTTAAAGTAGTGGTAGACGCTTGGAGACTTAATATAGTCAGAAATAGAGCATTTCCTCTTCTTGCCTTATTTTATGTTGTCTTAATAGTGTTAACTATTGGTACATTTCCAGTAGATACACGTTTCGTTACAATCATACGAACATACAATTCCACGAAAATTGACTATATCAATGTACTAAGTATCAAATTATTTTATAGAGGTTCCTTCGCGGAAAACTTTCAAAAATGAACTTTCAAGTTGAGATTCTACTGCGTTATTTTTTTACTTTAACCAAATTAAAAATGAGGTTTGTTTAAAAAAAAACGACTTAATATGATGACTTGGAAAGTTAATCAAATAGGTAATTTATTTTAAATATTTTCCTCATAATAACAGATTTCAGTATATAATTTATTATTTTGTCTCTTGCGAGTAGTAATTATTATCATCACGACAACGCTAGGTCATCCATCTACTGGACATAGGCCTCCCTCAAGGATTTCCAGATAGACCTCGATTGGATGTAGCCTGCATCCAGCATATTCCAGTGACGCTTAACATCGTCTGACCACCTAATACGCAGACCTCCCACTGTTATTTAACTTGTAATATTATAATAATTTGTGGCACCCTAAACTTTAATTACAGTAGAATCTCCCCTCAGACTCACTCTTCAAATCTAAACGATAGCTTCAGTATCACTAATCACATGTATCCCATGTTTAGTAAGAATGAGCCTAACAATATCGTTACACGACCTCGTCTTATAATTCCTGCCTGTATCCTTTATCTTAATACTTTTCACTTTATCACACAACTTACTGACTTCCGACTTACTCTTTTTCATGTCCTCTGGTCGTAGTTTCCTGATGGTTGACGAACAGCGTTTTTTTGTGACCTCGACCTCGACCTTTTCTACGTTACCTTCGCTGACCCTCCGTTTGTAGAGGTCGAAGTCGGAATCCTTGCTTAAATAGCTGTCAAGGGAGCTGTAGGAGTTATCGAGTGTTACCTTGTCAACTTTGTGTTCTGTCGCGTCGCTGACTATTTTGACAGCTTTGCCTGGTATGTAGGTTGCAGGTACTTTGTCGATGTATGCCATTTTCGGTTTGAGAGTGTTAGAGACTGGGCTCACGGAGTCTGTGTGAGAGTACGGCATGAGGAAGTTAGTCTTCCTCGGGCGTTTGACGGTGATGGTCTCGTCGACAATGGACGGTTTGTCTCGGATCGAGATGAGTATGTTTTTGAAGCTGGTCTCTTCGGGCGAGGCCATGGTCACGTCTTGTGGTGATTTCTTGTCGTAGTTCGCGAGGAGTTCTCTTATAACGTTATACTCACTGTTTCCAGGCAGCGTGGGAAAGTTCAATATGTTAGTTTGTTTGATACACAAATATGAGGCTTAATTGTAATGTGATAGGGTTCAAAATTGCTTGATAATGATTTTTTTATCTTATTGTGATGAGGTAAGTACAACCTATTTACTGACTAAATCTTTAGTAAATAATGGTATTAAATCTACTCAATTAATAACTAGACACTAAAAGCCAGCGAGAGCCAAACCTCCGTTATGTTATAAAAGCTGAAAACTTCTCTGTGTGTCCAGCACATGTAAGAACTACCCGCGAATAATGGAGCTTTAGTTGTGGTTATTTATTAACCTTATTACATTATAAGGTCGAAGGTCTGGCCCTTTTGGCTCTTAGCATATCTCAAATTATACTCTATCTACACCAAGTAGATACTTTAGTACAGCTACTTCAACAAATACATAGGCACGCATAACATTACCTTCACGCGTTATTTTGAGGCGACAAATCAAACCGTTTGACTTAAACACGTAGATTTTTGTTCGACCTACATACAAGAGGGGTTAAAACAAATAAATAAAAAAACAGAAAATCTCCAAAAAAAACAATATCGCGTTAGTTTTGGTTTGATTCTAGCGGGTTTGAAAACTAGATTCTTTTATACACACGTCAAACGAAGATTGTAGTTTCAGAATCAGACACCAACAAAAGTATAGATTGAAATCAAGGAATTATAAATAAATACAACAACTTCGCTTGAGAATTATCCAAACCCTACGAAGTTTAAACAAAACAAACACAAATCACTTGAACCGACAAAATATCCTACCTTTGACGTGCCCGAAAGGGTTTACAATTGTTACCTATATAGAAGAGCAAATAAAGTATCGAGTATTGATTGAATACCTATACATCTCTGTTGTGGATTAATACGAGTAGGTATATATATATCGAGTATAATAAGACTAGCGATACATACGTGTCGCTGTGACTGGCCCCGTAGAGGCAGTGCGCGCGCGCATAGGCCAGCACGGCGTCGTCCGTGAGGTACTTGGCGCTCTCGCCGCGACGCAGCAGGCGACGGACTACAGTAGAACTCACGTCGTTGGCCACGTAGTTTGTTACTAGTAACACGTTTTTCTGGAATGTTTGGAGATTTCAGCTATAATTAGTTAGTTTGTTTTTTTTTGACTAACAAAATTGACTTATTATGTAACATTTAACTTACCTACTTTAGCAGAATAAAAAAGCTTATATTTAATAAAACATTAACACGTATTATTTTCGTTAAAATATACAAAAAAAACTTAAATTAAAAAAAATATTTGAAAGTGGGGGCTCGCTACGTCACTACCAAACTTTTTGTAAAGCGTAGTTTGAGTTTGAATCAATGTATCACTATAGACTAAGACAAAACACGAAACAAATCGAATATCGCATTCGCATTCATTAAATAAACTACCCAACAGGCATTAAAATAAGTTAGTTGACCCCATTAAAAACCCAAGTGACATAGCAGTTCTATTTGTCTGCACGGATAGCCAAGTGATATAGGTCACCAGGCCAATTACCACTGTAAATGACGTGTTGCGAGTTCGATCCCCGCGTAGGACAAGTATTTGTGCGTTCCACACACGCTTGTTCTGAGTCTGGGTGTCTCTGTGCATGTGAATTGAACGTCTGTGAAACCCCCCGCTATACAAGGATTCCTTAGTGCGGGAGTCGTTATTAAAAATATATAGGTATACTTAGTACTTACCCTATGTTTATAAAGCATGTCCGATTCATATATAAACCGTCCGGGGTCGCTGCCCGCTCGGGACACTACGACCAACCCGTGACGTCCCACTATCATCTCCAACTGAAAGGATATGGAAGAACACGTTACTAACAAAGTTTCAGTTCATTGATAAGCTAATTCAGGCGTAAAAATATAGCAAGCGATCCCGTGACTATGGCTTTGGCAATAGAAGGGGCCCGGGTTGTTTTTGGTCGGTGCGAGTCCGACATATCCCCATGCCGTGCCCTCGGCGTGGGTTGAAGTCATTAGAGTTTCACCCCGGACACCAAAAAAAAAGGCTTAAAAATATAACAGAAATCAGTGACGTTGGCAAAAAGGCTGCCAAACTCAAAAGGAATAGAGAGTGCACCTGTGTTAGCAAACGCTTTTGCACTATAATATGTCCCGCGTAGTTGGCTGGTGTCATAGTTTCACTAGCCGCCGTGGCCGGAATCGGTCCGGACATTATTATAATGGGAGCCACATAATAGAATAGATATAAGATAACATATAATAGAATTACACAAACTACTCGTTTGTATAATTCTAACAAAAGTCAGGCGTACAGTCCAAAATCCTCATTCCTATGAGAAAACAGCAAGAAATGGTTTCAGTTCCAGCTACTCTTGTATACTCACATCCTCATCGGACCACAGTCCGGGCGTGGCGAAGGACTCGAGTAGATCTGCGCCGCACAGCAGCATCACAGTCACTCCCGTGCGTCTCTCCTCATTCCCATTCAACTTCTCCATCAAATTATCCGGTTCATCGATACTGTTCAGGTTAATGACGTCATCCGGCAACCAAGATGGCGGCTCCGAATCGTTTCGGGACGCGATGAAGCTGTTTATCATGTCCTGAAAGTTGTGGCTTTTGTTAAATAAAGGGTTGATTGGTGTTGAATTTATAAATAAATAAATAAAAGACCTCCGAATATAGCTAACCAGGTAATTATATGTTACATAGTAGACCTTTTTACCTTTAAAATTAATTAATTTTATGCAATTACTTAGTAGTGACTAATATTGGAAGGAGATTGATGTAATAGTATACTTTTAGTGACTGATAGATAAAACAACTTAATATAAAATAAACAAAAAATATTACTAAAAGCCTACTCTTCTCAATCCAACTTAAAATGCTGAGGGATGTTCATGAGAGTTACCGTGACCCCGGCACCCAAAGGTTTCCAGGAGGAACATAGTGGGTTTTAGTCAGTAAAAGTCTGACACTCCTTCCCGCTGCACCCACAGCGGGCGGGGTCATTTGATGATGTCCCACGAAGAAAAAAAAGTCCAACTTTAAATCCCACTAAATACCTAGACTAAAGAGAAAAAGCTCTCAAACCTTATGATACTGCATGGATATCCTGGTCCGTGTCCAGCCGGCCTGTTGCGTCTCCCACTCCGATATCTTGATCCATGCCGACGATCGCAAGGCCAGCTTCAACATGGCTATTCTGGAAGCACAGGGTGTTTACTTAGAAAATTCAGACCCTTAGGTACACTTATTAGTGAGGTCTGTAACCCAAGAAACATACTAGCAGCCATATGCAAAAGCGACGCATAGTAAAGTATTGCTCTTAGGTGTAGGTCTTTAGTTGTAAGCTACACAGTAGCCTAATTTGAATAAATGACTTGATTTTTTCTGCCGGGGTGGAGGGATGTTCGTAAGAGTTACTGCGACCCTGGACACTCTACAGGAGGAACCCGGCACCCAAAGGGCTCCAGAAGTAACATAGTGGGTTTTAGTCAGTAAAAGTCTGACACTCCCTCCCGCTGCACCCACAGCGGGCGGGGTCATTTGATGACTTCGCAAGCAAAACATAAATATCGATCTTGCATACGGTTTTAGTGTCAAATACTTCCCTTAAATCTTTATAGAACATATTAAAACAGTATGGCTTTTTGTAGTCTCCATTTATTTATACGTATAACTTTGAATATCAACTTTATAGACATAGATGTAAGGTTGAATTTGCAAAAGTATCAGTAAGTGTAAACAGAATTGTAGTGAAGACAATTTTGACGGTTACTTTTGTTCAGGACTGTGTATCTACGGTTTCTTTGCACTGTTCTCCACTATCAGTAACTTATTTGCTATTCACTTATCTTTGCTACTGTAATTTTAGCATATGTTATACAATATTGAGCATGTGACTAAGCGAGTGATGAGTATGAATGTTGATGGATGAAGAGGAAGGGGAAAACCAAAGAAAAGATGGATAGATTATATAAGAGATGATCTGAATCGTAAAGGAGTAAATGATACTGTAACGTTTGATAGAAAGGAAGAAACAAACGTATTGCGACAACCCCAAGTAAAATCGGACAAGGGCAGGCAGATGATGATACTATATTGAGCATGGTTTCTACACTGACAGAAAGCATTTAAGTTAATTTTGCATTCAACTTCCCTTCCACTACTTAATAATATTAGTGTTAGGGAAAACTATAGTTGTGTACTTGTTATTTCAGGTATTCTTCCTGCTATTTATTAATATGATTTGGAATTTTGGAATTCCTGTAAATTACTTAATATGTATTAGGCAGCATATTTTAAGAGAACTGGATATATTTTTTGTTCTTTCGTAGCGTGAGCTTTTAGGGACCGTTAAGGAATGTGACACAGAGAATAAAATAGTTCGATAATTTGTTAATCTGCAAAAAAGGCTGCTTGGTACAATGCATTGAGAAAACCATTTGTGGGTTTAATATATTCACAGAAAGAAATACCAATCCAGGAAAATATAAAAAAAATATTTTTCCTTTTGTACCTTCTCCTGCGAAAAGCTGGCAATATCTTAGAATTAGGTACAGACTATTAATCTTCATATCAGCATAAGCCTTTGGGGAACTCAGACACGCTGACATACATTTTCCTATCTCTTAAAAATACGATACTCTTATCGTATTTATTCAAATCGGTGAGATGCAAAGAGCAAATCAAATACGCAATAAACGATAAAAAATACGAGCAAAATACGTTATTAAGCTCCGAAAAATATAACTTATCATGTTATTATTTACACTTTAATCAGTACCTTGAACTGTGTAGATAATACTTTTAACAACGACATGACTCCACATTATTTCTTAGAATCGATCTCAAGGACACTGCTAACTACATTACTACATTTGTACCACGCGGTGACGTCACAACCCCCCCCCCTCCCACCCCACTGCTGAACTTTAAAGCGCTTTATCTTTGACAATTTTTATTGCTCAGATAAAGGCAAAAATGCGTGACTAACATCTAACTATTAAACTAAACTGATTTCAAGTTTTAAAACCTCGTCAAATTCTTATGATTTAGAAAGAAAAGAGTTGATTATTTTGAGTTATGTATTAGTATCAAGAAACGAAAGATCTAATTTAAAAAAGCAATGATCCATGACAGTTTAATAGCACAAAATCCATTAACAATTGATTGATTGATCTTTAGACCACGACTGATATTCAATCAACTATCAATATCACTCCATTATTGTTAAGACTTTCATACGTTACACTAGAAGACATTATCCACTACTTATCACTTTTAATTGATAAGGTGACTGGATTGTAATAGACAATAGACCAGATTCGATCGAACATGGTCTGAGCTAAACTCTAAATTAGGAAAAAGCTTTTGTAATTGTGTAATCTATAACTGTCTCCAAAACATACCTATATATTGACATAATTTAACTTCTAAATGTAATATGTAATCTATTTACATATTTATATAAAAGTGAATTACCACTTATTGATACATCACAAAATATTGTAAAAAAAAACACCTACAATCTTGAAATTTGGTAACTAAACCCTTTATAGCATGTAGACATCCGCTAAGAACGTATTTTACGAAACTCTTTATTACCGAAGTTTACATTATTATGAATGTCTTTTGTTGTTAAAGTAAGAGACTTGAAATTTGAAGTGTATGCTGAATAGATATTGTGAGGATGTACTTGTATCTATCATTAGATATGATCACCTTTTTGGAGTTAAAACAGGGAAAGGTAATGTTGTAAAAGTCCAATTTATTGAAGTTTAAGTTGTAAGGGCAGAAAGATTTTAAGTATTAATCAAGTACAATAAGAAATTTGATAGAATGAATGAAATAAAAAAAGCTGATTTTGTGCTGAAACCACTTCCATGTGGTTGAAATTGCGGATAAAAAACTATTATTACAATTTAAATGTGACTTAACAGAAGCCTGAATACCACATATAGCACATAAAGCATTTATCATTTTGAAAGCCAGAATGCAGAGCCAAGCTTTCAAGGCAGTAGGTACACTAAACTTGGCACTTTATCAGCTTTCGAAACTTTTTACATTAATATGTTTAATGCATTTTGTATGCTAAGGGAAGTACAACTTAACTTGCAAATCACATTTTAATATTTGTGTATAAAGTTAGTAATGCAAGTATCCTCAAATATTAATTTATCTGGCATGATTCCTATTTAATTAAAATTTTAGAATAAATATTATTTGCAAGACAGTTTCCTCTCCCGCAGCAATAGCACAGGAAACGGTAAAGGGTGGGCAAGGGGTGCTGTCTATAAATTATAAATATTGACATTCAAAATGCTACAAAGTGCTACATTGTAGCCCAATTTGAATAAATTACTTTTGAGTTTGTTTTTGTAAGTGTTTTTTATTTCAGATATTACAATGTATGGGAAGGGAGGCTGCTCTTTGCCCAGCAGTGGGACACTAACAGCTAATAATATAACTATACTTAACTATAAAATTTCTACTATACCTAATAAATATTTATTAACTATGTCCGTGTGGTGTCCGGATATAAAGAATAGCACCACCCCATATCCTCCACTGGGTGTCGTATAAGACCCAGTGCACTGTACTAAGCACCTTGGGTCACCCGAATGGTAGCAGGTAAACAACCAACAATCGCATTCCCAAAGAGGGTTAGTGTCAGGCAGGCAGCCAACTATAAAACCATAGCCAAAACTTTAAGCAACATGTCTAAAAGACGTGTTGCGCCGACCCTAAGTAAAAATTGGGATAAGGGCAGGGGAATGATGATTTCTGCACCAAGAATTTGTCTGTCATATTACATAGAAAATGAAACCTTGCAATTCAGGACATCCAATAGGTTATTAGCAAAAAGAACTGCAAAATTTGTGCTATTCATATTTGTTTAGTGTATTTTTCAAGCATGTTGGCTAACTTCCAGTATAACTAGATTTAGCTAAACTATAGATCATTAAGTTTAAGATTCCTGCTGTGTTATTGACAATAAGCTATAAGTATTAATGAAGGAAAACTTTTAATTTTGCCTAAAATAGGCATTGTTATTACATTAATAATGCATTTTCCTTATTAAATATACTAATTGCCTAAGTCATCCTTATTCCCTATATTAATTATTATACTTGAGTACATTTAAATTGGAATTTGAAAGTGTTGTAAAAAATATGATGGTAAAGAAAGTTTAAAAATAAATAAATTTAAATAATAATTTAAATGGAATTTGCATGAATGCAAGCAAGTTGCATAATATGTTGAAATAATTGTCATTTTACCTGTGATGCGCAGCCACCAAATCTTTCTTTCCATAAGCATCATGTACTGGGGACACCAGGCCTCCCACTACATTTCCCAAGTTATGAGAGTGAATATAATCTCTTGCAAGCTCTAGAAAAAAAAATACAATTTTATGTCAATTTCTGTCAATAACACACAAAATAACGACATAAACTTGATTCAGTAAAGCTTACTCATTACTTTAAAGGTCAAAAGTTCAAGTTCACGACACGAAATTCAATGAAAAATGCATATTCAATGCGCAGTTTTCTCTTCGGCATCCAATTACTTACCGAACAACCGGAGGTGCATATACGTCGGCGGGCTGAAACTGCCGCAAGCCATCAAAACAATCTTGCCGTAAGACATTTTGTGACTTTACTTGCTTATCACAACAATAATACTACTTGAGTTTGCAATTTTTTATCACATCACAACAAATTCACTCGACAGTCGCTTCATTGATTATACTCTAGAATGCAACTAAATTAAAAATTCAGCTAATATTGGAAACATTTTACGACTGTAGGTCACTTTTTTCTGATAGCGTTACTATTACGTCAAAATTCAGCGCACACGATCCGTTTCACGCAATAATAGATCCAGTTTTAATGTTTTTACGTATACCTAAATATGATCAATTATTTTAAGCTTAGTGTTAATAAGCATCACATTTTAATTTAAATTAAATAACTATAAAAAAACAAAATGAACGCAAAAAAAGTTAAAATAAAATGACTCATGGAAGTCTTAAGAATTGCATTGAACACAAACTGCGTGTAACTGATTATGTACAACACGACCAGTTACAGAAGTACATGCACTGGATTCGCTTATTATGTCAATAGCAGACAACTTAATATACCCAGGTGCCATGTGCATTTGCCATAAATTGACATTTGTTTTGTCCTTCATTCACCTGTGAATAATGTCACGGTGAACTCGGATAGTTTATGCATTAACTGAGTAAATAATGTTTCATGAATAGAACTGTAACAGAATCGTGTGGCTGTACAATACAAACGAAAGCGCACACTATATGTAAACACTTGATAACATAACCTCACTGATAATCAGCTGGGTAAACACTGCGAGTGGTAATTTTCCAATAAAATGAGGTTAACGTTGCGTTTATTTTCATCTGTTGTCCAAAGAACACCCTTTTACGTTACCACGCCGATATTTTATGTAAATGCGGGTAAGTTAGCATTGTTACAAATGAATACATGTTAAACAGTTTGAGTCTTTATTTTCATGCTACTGCTACACGATTCTATCTATTCCTTGTTATTCTTATATTTATTACTTTGCTGTGTACACTACATTTTTATAACTTACAGTAAGAATTTTAATTCAAATAAAGTGTTTTTGTTTCAAACTTCATCGCCTCAATTTAAAAAAAAGCTTGTTTTTCTGAATAAAAAAAATATCTTAAAAGTTTCTGTCATTGTAAATTAGTTTTGATGTTTGAAATAATTTATTACTCCATTTTATAAATCCTAGCTTATGTTTATAACTAGTAAATAAATTCTATGGCAATATAAAGAATTATTATTTTAATTTTTAATGATTATTAATCATCTTCCTGCCCTAATCCCATTTTACTTGGATTGGTGCAACACATTTTTTTCTTCCATTCTCCCCTATTAGACGTCACACTATTATTAACTCCTTTTTCATTCATATCATTTCTTTTAAAATCTATCCATCTTTTCTTTGGCCTTTCCATTCCTCTCCATTCATCAATGTCACTCATTACTCTCTTAGTCATATGAAATTATTAATGATTATTATTACCATAATTCCAGCTCCTCACTTGGGCCACCTATACACGGCGCTAGTAGCAGATGCCATACAGCGGTTTGAGAAGCTCACAAACCCTGATTGCAAAGTCATATTTAGCACAGGTAAACTCCTAATTTATATATGCATAGCTTTTTTGTTGTTGCCTAGATAAGGTTTATGGAATTCAATTAAAAAAAAGGAAACTTTTCTGTCATTTTCAAGGTAAAAATTGCATTATATCTTTATTTACCTAAATGACTAAAATTGTTTAAGATTTTAAGTGTGTTTGCAAAATATGTTTCTCATAATTCTATTGAAACTTTTAAATAATCTATACTAATATTATAAAGCTGAAGAGATTGTTTGTTTGAACACGCTAATCTCAGGAACTACTGGGTCAAATCGAAAAATTCTTTTTGTGTTGAATAGACCATTTATCGAGAAAGGCTTTAGGCTATATATAACATCACGTTGCAACTATTAGGAGCGAAGAAATAATGGAAAATGTAAAAAAAATAGGGAAAATTATTCAACCTTGAGGGCTTCCGCTGCGTGCGCTCCGAAAACGGTTCAAGATACCAAAAATATATGTATAAAAGAATTATTCCTATTGAAATGATCTAAAAAAATGTCCAGGACAGTGTATGTCTATCTTTTAAGATTAACTCACTAGAACCGTTTTTATGGTAATCAAATTCGGTCGAAATTAAAGCATTTGTTAAGATTTGTATCAACGTATCAGGTTGTGGAGAAAATCAATATGTACTTCTGCCACAAGGAAATAAACTAAAAATATAATTTACGCATAAGTAGCTGTACTTTAAAATAATTATGTTGTTTTAAAATTATGTTCTTTTAAAAATTTAAAAACTAAATTGTCTTAAATAATTTTTTATTTTATTTTTTTTTTATTTTTTTTATTTTTATTAAAAAGGAACAGCTAACAGTTACATTATACAATCTTACAACTAATAAAACAATACAATTTAGTGGTCATAATGTAACCCACAACGCTGTCCACAAGTAGACATACAAATTTAGAAAATAAGAAATTTAAATTCTAATCGCTAGGAAGACAAGACTAGTATAACAAGTAACTTTAGTATAATTATGTAAACATCACTTTGAGCACAATATGGATATATGAAAGAAAATATAAGTTTAAAGATACAAGTATATAGATAAAATTACTATAGCAAAGTAGTTTGGGTACTGAATAAAGAACTGTGAAGGAGATTTTTGAACTTATTTATACTGCAGTTGAAAATATCTATGTTTACAAAGGTGACGTTATAATTGTGAACCATACGGCGGATGGGTGAGCGCAGGCCTGAGTTAGTTCGACAGGTGTTCAGTGCAAACAGAGTGCCTGCGCGTACCTGTCGCCTGTGTACGGTTCTAGGTACAGCGTAGCAGATCATATTGTTAAGGGATGTACAATTAAACTTATTTCTGACTATATTGTATAAGATAGTCGCTTCAAGGTATTTCCTTCGAGAACTGAGGGAAAGGAGTTTGTATTTACTGAGTAAATTAGGATATGGTAGGTAGGATTTATGGCATCTATAATGCATAGCACGCAAAAATTTGTACTGGACATTCTCTACCATCTCAGCGTATTTTATGTAGAATGGGTTCCATACTGAAACTGCATACTCTAGTTGTGATCGAACAAGGGCTTTGTACAAACATAAATATGAGGTGGTTTTTTTGAAATCAAGAGTGGACCGCATGACAAATCCGAAAAGTTGGTAAGCTTTGCTGACTATTTTGTTGATGTGTAAGTCTAGGCATAGTTTGGTGTCAAA
Source organism: Chrysodeixis includens (assembly GCA_941860345.1). Classification (NCBI taxonomy): domain Eukaryota; kingdom Metazoa; phylum Arthropoda; class Insecta; order Lepidoptera; family Noctuidae; genus Chrysodeixis; species Chrysodeixis includens. Next base: position 4,910,594 of record OW796115.1, read on the forward strand.
TATAACACCGAGGTCGCGAACTGATTCCAGTTGATGTAAAGGCTCATGACAGAGGGTGTAGGGGTACTTAATTATGTGTTTATTTTTAGTGAATGTGAGAAAATTGCATTTAGGTAAACTAAGCTGAAGTTTGTTTCTATGGCAGTAGTCTGTGAGTCTGTTTAGGTCTTGTTGGAATAAAATAGAATCGTCTATAGTTTTTATGGATTTATAGACCTTCAAATCATCGGCGTACATAAGAAAATGCGTATGATGAAAACAGTGATCGATATCGTTCACAAAAATATTGAATAACAATGGCCCAAGGATAGAGCCTTGTGGGAGCATAATAACAGAAAATGAGGAGGACAAAGTCGTGAGTAACAGCTATAATTTATAAAGCTAATGAGATTGTCCGCAAAAATAGATGATGCCCAAAATAATTATTCCACGTGGACGAAGTCGCGGGCACAGCTAGTACAAGATATATTGCTTATATCTTATTATTAATACAATTTTGTGTATAGCCCTTTCAATTTTATCATCATTATTATTGCTTGTTAATTCAACATGATGGTGATAGATTATATTTAACTAAAATTTTAAGCTAACAGACTGGGTGACATGCCGACCCTAGTATCCCTAATTACATAATACTCTGCAGAATTTCTAAGATATGTAATGTATTCAAAGTTATCAAAACAGTTACATGATCTCCGATAATAAACATTACCTCAAGCACTCATTGTTCTGGACATCTCAATTAATAACATTCAATATTTATAAAAATTGTAGAATAATTGTCATTGCTGACAATTGTAGCATACTCTGAAAACATATTTTTAATGGAAAGGTGAAAGGCCAAGTGCGAGTCGGACTCGCGCACGAAGGGTTCCTTACTATCATCTTTAATAGAAATCACGTTTGTTGTTGGTATACTCATTTTTAGTCTGTTAATCTACCTGTTTATTAAGATCGAGTAAAAATTGCTTAAAAAGTACTTTTGTTGGACCCCCTTAATATTTTGTTTTACTTTTCGTATTTTTTGTTATAGCGGCAACGGAAATACATCATTTGTGAAAGTTTTAGCTATCGAGCTATCACGGTTTATGAGATTGTTTGGTTGCCTATACGACTATACGTGTTTTTGCTTGCGACTGTACAGAAATGTTTAAAGCAGTTGTAGCTCTTTCAAACATTTTATAAAAAAGGAGGATTTTTCATCTGTTTCAATATTCAATCTTAAAAAATTCCATATGAAAAACAAGGCTATTTATGTTTAGTTAATTATTGATACATGTTTTATAAATAGGTTATTGATTCGACCTTGTAGAGTACTGCAACTGAACTATGGACTGATAACAATCTATATTGCATCTTATGTAAATACTGCACTTCTAATCAAATGTGTCAATACCGTTAATAGAAAATATAGATTTGTTTACATTATATTGAGTAAGTTGATTTTATTTTCTAAATAAACGTTTGGACACATTTTATGTTTTTACAAAAATGTCACTTATTTTTCTTCAGACCAATTTACCATTCGTACAACATGACTTTTAGCTCATATAAAATTTGACATACAGAGCACTTGACATTCGTAGCATTCGACGTTCGTAGCCCTCGACGTTCGTAGTCCTCGATGTTCGTAGCCCTCGACGTTCGTAGCCCTCGACGTTTGAAGCCCTCGAAATTCGTAGCACTCGACGTTCGTAGCCCTCCAAATTCGTAGCACTCGACGTTCGTAGCTCTCGACGTTCGTAGCCCTCGACGTTCGTAGCCCTCGACGTTCGTAGTCCTCGATGTTCGTAGCCCTCGACGTTCGTAGCCCTCGACGTTTGAAGCCCTCGAAATTCGTAGCACTCGACGTTCGTAGCCCTCCAAATTCGTAGCACTCGACGTTCGTAGCTCTCGACGTTCGTAGCCCTCGACGTTCGTAGTCCTCGACGTTCGTAGCCCTGGACGTTCGTAGCCCTCGAAATTCGTAGCACTCGATGTTCGTAGCCCTCTAAATTCGTAGCACTCGACGTTCGTAGCTCTCGACGTTCGTAGCCCTCGACGTTCGTAGTCCTCGACGTTCGTAGCCCTGGACGTTCGTAGCCCTCGAAATTCGTAGCACTCGACGTTCGTAGCCCTCCAAATTCGTAGCACTCGACGTTCATAGCTCTCGACGTTCGTAGCCCTCGACGTTCGTAGCCCTCGACGTTCGTAGTCCTCGATGTTCGTAGCCCTCGACGTTCGTAGCCCTCGACGTTTGAATCCCTCTAAATTCGTAGCACTCGACGTTCGTAGCCCTCCAAATTCGTAGCACTCGACGTTCGTAGCTCTCGACGTTCGTAGCCCTCGACGTTCGTAGTCCTCGACGTTCGTAGCCCCGGACGTTCGTAGCCCTCAAAATTCGTAGCACTCGATGTTCGTAGCCCTCCAAATTCGTAGCACTCGACGTTCGTAGCTCTCGACGTTCGTAGCCCTGGACGTTCGTAGCCCTCGAAATTCGTAGCACTCGACGTTCGTAGCTCTCAACGTTCGTAGCCCTCGACGTTCGTAGCCCTCGACGTTCGTAGTCCTCGACGTTCGTAGCCCTGGACGTTCGTAGCCCTCGAAATTCGTAGCACTCGATGTTCGTAACACAATATGTAGCAGCAGGGGAATGCATCTAAAATTCATGATAGTAAAAAATACATGAAGTGTTACAGGGGTGTAATTTATCTATAATATGTGTTAATCGGTTGTCTAGTACTCATAACACAAGCTACTTAGTATGCTTAACTCGAGAGTAGAATTGACTAGATGGCGTTGTGTGAATGTTAATACGTCACGGCGTGACACGCGGACATGCGAGTGACATAACTTTCCGACGCCGTCCATTGACGGTTAGTGATTTGTGGAAAGTAGGGATTTTATTGTTAGTTGTAGTGTGTTTTTTGTTTAATATTTGTGTTATATCTCCCAGGCACAGACGAGCATGGCACTAAGATACAGCAAGCCGCGGCCAAAGCCAAGCTATCACCGCCGGAGTACTGCGCGAGCATATCCAACGAGTACAAACAGCTGTTCAAAGAGTTCAACGTCGAGTACACAGACTTCATACGCACTACGGAGGAAAGGCATAAGAAGGCGGTCAGACATTTCTGGGTAAATTGTTTTTGTATTTTGAACTTTATGTAGTTGTGATAGAGTATCTATTCGAACGAACAATGATTTTATTAACACTTTCGCGGCGGTTAGACATTTCTGGGTATGTACTTGATTTTGTATTTTGAACTTTATGGAGTTGTGATAGAGTATGTATTTGGACGAACAATGATTTTGTCGACACTTTTGGTACGAGTAAGGTAATACAAATATGCTGTGCCCAATAGGGTCTAAAATTGTTTCTGTGTATTACCTACCAACTCTTAAAATTTACGAATAAATATTGAATAATAACTTAGCTTTTTAAGGACAGTCTCTTTTGCCTTTCATATATTCAATCAACATTGACTGGTCTATTGGTCTAGTGGTAGTGGCTTTGATTGCTACACCAGAGGTCGTGGGGTTCGGTTCCTACCCAGTTCAAATGTTTGTATGATGAGCATGATCGTTTGAACTGTATCCGGGTGTAAATTATCTATGTTATGTATGTATTTCGCAGTATATAAGTATGTTTATCAGTTTTCTGGTACTCATAATACAAGGATACAAGTTCTGCTTAGTTTGATACTAGATGGCGTTGTGTGAAAGTCGTGAAATATTATATTATTAACATCCCTGTTTTGATTGAACAGAACAAGCTAGTAGAAGAGGACTACGTGTACAAGGCGCAGTACAGCGGCTGGTACAGCGTCAACGACGAGGCGTTCGTGCCGGAGACACATGTGAGGGACGAAGTCAGGGATGGGGAGACTGTGAGTATTTGAGTAACCATTTTATGATGACTAGAGAATCATCTTCCTGCCCTTACCCCATTTCACTTGGGGTCGGCGCAACACGTCTTCTAGACATGTTGCTTAAAGTTTTGGCTATGGTTTTATAGTCGGCCGCCTGCCTGACACTAACCCTCTTTGGGAATGCGATTGTTGGTTGTTTACCCGCCACCATTCGGGTGACCCAAGGTGCTTGGTACAGAGCATTGGGTCTTAAGGTCCATTAGTCGCCTTTTACGACACCCAGTGGAGGATATGGGGTGGCGCTATTCTTTATATCCGGACACCACACGGAATGTGATGTCATGTCATGTGAATGATGACTAGAGAGTGTGTCACTAAATCTTAAAAGATATATGGAAACGTGATAGTTCACTACAAGGCGTAGCAGCGTTTTAGTTTTATACTTGCATGTCTTTACTTCGAAGATTGTGGTAGATTTCAGTTTAACAGGTGTATTAACTTGATGTAAACTAAGCTTGTAAGCCTATGTCCCAGCGCACACTGCCTAAAACGCTGTGGATAGCATTTCAAGAAAACAATTTAGTATATTTGCTTTCGCTACAGACAGGTAGATCCACAGAAAACAATTAGATTTTTGTGAAAGTAACAAATATTTCTCTAATAATATGCTGTTCCCGCAAATCGTTCTACAACTCACCATCCCGCACCTTTTCGAATAACATAGGCTAGAAAAACAAGAAATGATTGCATTGTATTCTAATTTACAGATGTTTATTAAGGCTTACCTTTATTCTAATCAATAAATTAATGTTTCCAGGTAAAAGTATCAATAGAGTCGGGCCACAAAGTGGAATGGACGGAGGAATCGAACTACATGTTCCGTCTGAGCGCGTTCAAGACACATCTGCAGAACTGGCTCAAAAAAGGTACAGCTTTTGCTTTCTTTTTTATTTTACATCGTGTGCTAACTTTATCGTGATAAATATTACTAACAAGTGTAACGTTGGGAGTTGGGACAACAAATAAAAGATGTTGTTCGGTCTAATGCCAGGTTTATAATGATTTATCTTACACACTACTTTACAATATATGGGGGCGATGCGTCACACACTACAAGGTTTTTGTTGATCATCAAAATCAAACGTTTCATTTGTGTTTCGTTGGTCCATAATAAATTCTAAACATCGAAACTGATATTTATGTATCGTCAGAATTCGCTGGCCGATTGACCGATGGCCATAATTTTCACGATGACCGTTGTTTTTTCAATTATCTTCTCTTATCATCTCTTTTTTACTGTAAACTTATGTTTTTAACATCATCATCATTATTGGCCTCTAGCATCTATGACAGATGATTGAAACAGCAGCCGTGTTACTTTATTTGATTTTGGCACTTGCGCTGGTGGCTAACAAGGCCTATACGGGAGCGACAACGCCGGTCGCAAAATCTACACAGGAATTGTGTTCCCGGTGACGTTGCAGGTTGTGCCATTTTAACATATATCATAATAGATGTGATCTCTGCCTACCCCTAAGGGAAATACCCCTAAGGGTATAATGAATAGCACCTTTACATTGTGAGCAGATGGCGTGATAACGCCGTCGAAGTTCCAGAAGCAGTTGCAGGAGCAGCTGGCGGATGACGCCTACCTCCCCGACATCTCTGTCAGCAGGCCTGCTTCCAGGGTGCACTGGGCTATACCCGTATGTATCTCTGGATATAACGTACTTATAATTATACCAAAGGGGTATTTAGGTTATGATTTTAGTCTCAAAAAATAAAAAAAAAATCGGAATATTGATTTAGGATTTATTTATTGGTTTAAACTTTATTTCAGAATTTTTATTTTCGAACAGGGATATGTTGTGGAAAATAATGTATTGGTAATAAAACAATATTTATTGCGTTGCCCAGTGTTGGACATAGGCCCAATTTTGTCAGAGCAAATAAGTTATGCGTGCTTTAGTAATTGTTTTCTTCTGACTTGAATGTCTGCTTAACGTATATTTATTTATTTACCACTTTTATTGTCTCTGTTACTTCATAATTATGTTTATCAGTTGTCTAGTACTCATAATACAAGCTCTGCTTTGTTTGAGGCTAGATGGCATTGTGTGAAAGTCATAGAATATTATAATTATGTAGGATCGGTGTCAAAAACGTAAAATGGAACGTGTGTCATGGAGTGAGAGAGAAGGAGAGAATGAAAGGGATGGAAGACAGTTGTTAGGTGAGAAAGAAAGGAGCATTATTATGTCCCATGCATCTCGCAGGTGCCAAACGACGAAGAGCAGAGTATCTACGTGTGGTTAGACGCACTAGTCAACTACCTGTCCGTAGTGGGCTATCCGGATGAGGAGGCCCTGAAGCGCGCCGGCAGACCCTGGCCGGCTGACGTGCAGGTCGTGGGCAAGGATATACTCAAGTAAGTAATTACTAATATTAATAACTAATACTAATGGCGATCATACCGCCATTGTACCCTTACTGTATATAATTTACTTTTTCATAGCTGTAACTACGGTGTACAATAAAGAGTATTCTATTCTGTTCTAATCTAATCTAAGTTAAATGAATTAATATCTATTTATTTATTTATGCTTCTTATACAATTATTGTACAATGGACTTAATGTCTGAGGCATTCTCTGCCAGTCAACCATAGGGGGGTGCAGAGAAATAAAAAAAAAACAAATAATATCTAATCTAACAGAAAATACACGACCGTATTTGTTCTAGTCAAGCTGTATGGATAGCTGAGTGGTATAGGCCAAATAACACTGCGCGATTTCGATTCGTATGACAAGAATTTATACGATTCATATATGCTTTTTCTGAGTCTAGGCGTCTTTATTACATTGCGAATTAAAAGTCTGTGAAACTCTCCGCGACAGAAAGAATACATTACTTAATTCAAAACTCTTTTTTATAACTAGGGCATAAACCTCGACATTTTAAAATCGCAATATAATATTTGTAGGCGACTTTGTTTCGTTTTAATCTAATCCAACACTTGGTATTTTTTTTCTGGAGTCTGTCTCTATCGCTTCTTTATGTATCACAGCTTAGAATAGAACACATTTATTTGTTTAAACATAGGTAACATACACAGAAGCTCTTAATAAAAAATAATAAAGTTTCACTATGTTTCGCCTCACTTGGCATACAAATATTTGCTTAAAACTCTTACAACTTTGAGTTTAGACATAAACACTTAACTAAAATTTGGCCCAGTGCACAACTTAGGGCCCTTAAGACCGAGTGCGAGCACCTTGGGTCACCCGAATGGTGTAAATAATGAATGGTGTAAACAACCAACAATCGCATTCCCAAAGAGGGTTAGTGTCAGGCAGGCGGCCGACTATAAAACCATAGCCAAAACTTTAAGCAACGTGTCTAGAAGACGTGTTGCGCCGACCCCAAGTGAAATGGGATAAGGGCAGGAAGATGTATCACTTAACTAAAATTTGGCATCAATTCTTTATTCTATTTATTTGACCAGATTCCACGGTATCTACTGGCCGGCCTTCCTCATGGCCATCAAATGGCACCCTCCGCGGCGGTTAGTCTGCCACTCGCACTGGACGGTGGACGGCAGCAAGATGTCCAAGTCGCTGGGCAACGTGGTCTGCCCACGATCCTCAGCAGTGGGCAACGAAGGGCTGAGGTATCTGCTGCTAAGAGAGGCCACTATGAGTAGTGATGCTAGTGAGTATTTGTTTTGGAATTGTATTTTTGGTTTAGTTTTGAGAAAAGACAAATTCAGAGTAGTTTTTAACTTACCTTTTTTGAAAAAGTACTTTGTCTTACCTTTACCTTATTTCATTATTAATTACATTTCTGTCCAAATTGCGTCATTTTTGTGGAAATATTTTACCAACCCTAGTAAAATAATCCTTCCTAAAATATTTTTCTTATGAAGTCCATGAAGAGGGCTCTTAGTGAGGCTCTTAGTGGAGTCTATAAGAATAACATTTTGGATACGCGTAACTACACTAATTTACTAATGTAACATTTCCAAAACTCCTAACTGGTGTCAAAACTGGCAACATTTTTTCTTATTTCATCTTTTTTCTCAGACTACAGCGAAACAAAACTAATAAACGTAGCGAACTCTGAGCTAGCGGACACTCTCGGCAACCTCGCGTCGCGCTGCGCCGGCGCCGCGCTCAACCCGCGCCGCGAGTTCCCCGCACTGCACAGTGTAGAGCTAGCTGCTATAGCGAGCGACCAACACGCCACGCTACTCATGCAATATGTAGAGGCTTTACCTGGTAAGTCACTAACGCAACTAGAGTTAGTAACATTTTGAAAGTGCCTGAAAAGGTCTACAATAAAAACCTTTTGATTTTGTCTTAGCTAACTTAACATATAGGTTATAGAGTATCTTCCCAATCTAATAGTTTTTACTTTTATGCAATGTTTATACAGCGTTTATATTGTCAACGTCTCTTCTACGTATAAAATTAAAGTCATATCGAAAAAAAAAAACCAGATAATTTTGACCAACACGCCACGCTACTCATGCAATATGTAAGCTTTACCTGGTACGTCAGTACTTAGGCCCATCAACATCATTACAATGCCCCTTTTGTTAAGCTATTGCGTGGAGACCGAATCGAGAAATTCCGTAACGAAAATAATCTAACACGGGGAGTGTCTACTCCGATTGGCGCAACGGTGACACTTTTTAGTTTTGCCATCAATCGATGAATAGCAGGACTTTTAATGAGTTTTGAAATATCACGCTTGACTCTTTAGTTCAGCAACACGCCTCTAGGTGGCGTTAAATGCAACGTTTATACAGCCCCATAAACACAGTTAACAGCTCTTCTACACATTAAATTGAAAACCTTTTAAGAAAAAAAAAACAGAATGTAATGAAATTGTAATAGAGGAAAAAAAATGTCATCAGCTGATCGAAAGTTTTACGAAATATTTTAAAAATAATATAAAATGTGGCTTAAATCATGATATAGAAATACACTTCATTCTTAAGAAACATTTCAACCACATCTATTTAATTTTTCATCGTTTACAGAAATCTGCCACGCACACTACACAAACTACCAATTCTACAAAGCAGTGGACGCTGTTATCAAAGTCTTACACATCGCCAATCTATTCTTCGAGACACAGAAACCTTGGGAGCTTCGGAAACTGCCAGAAAAACAAAAAGAACTCGACGTCATCCTACACATTACCATGGAGACGTTGAGAATATGCGCCATCATACTACAACCTATCATACCAGAAATGACTTGTAAATTGTTAGATATATTACAAATTGGTAGAGATTGCCGCACCTGGCAACACTGTGAAACGCCATCTTGGAGACTAAAAGGCGCCATACACGAACCTAAGAATATACAGAGCGGCAAATTCGTACTATTCCAAAGAATTTATGAAAAGAAGAATCAAGCGCGGCCTGATCAAGAACAGAAGATCGTGGAAAAGAAGAAGAAAGCGCAGAAGAAGAAAGTTACCGCTGCGTAGGTTTTGTATAGTTAGATAAAACGGGTTTTAGAATTGAAAGGAATTTTGCCATTTTTCAATCTAGTATTTTTTTTTCATCACCAATCAATTTACGCATATTTATTTATTTATAGGCATTTAATATAATAAGCTATTCCCTTGATCTAATTTAATGTGTTCATAGCTCATAGAATCAAGACATTATACGGTTTCTGAAAAGCTGATCAATGCTACAAGGGTCTTTACACGTGGCCGAAATCGAAACTAATGCCGACATATTACTATATGAAAAACCATCACTTTTGACAGACAGTTGAGTTGATTCTTGTTGCGAATATGCACACCAGCGTCCTCATGTTAATGTCATCCACGTGCCGAATGATCCTTGTAGCTCTATATTTTTTTTTTTATAATGATCAGCCTTCGAGAATCCGTTTGCTACAACCTTATTCAAGAACGACGCACGGCTACATTTTTACATGCCTTCCGAAACACGGAAGCTGTGATATTTATTTCTAAAACGCACACAAAATTCGAAAAGTCGGTGCGCGCCGTGGGCTTCGAACTCGAGACCTTTCACTTGGCGGTCCTATGGTCTTACCACTAGGCTATCACAGTTTCGGCCTGTTATAATAAATATGCTTCATCCCTAAGTTAAATATCGCTATCTTTGTCATTCTCAAGTCGATTGTAGAGACAAAACATTTTAGAACGCCTTTTAGCTAAATGTCGTTCTTGAGTACAGCTGTCTTTTTTACATCTGTAGTGTTTCATATTATCTTGTAAATATTCAATTGTATTTTTAACTAAGCATTTTATATGGGATTTTAATGTAAATTGAAAAGACTGTCCATTATCTTCAAGTAGTCGCTTCCTAATTTATGAGATTTGAATCTTATTTAGTAGTTAGTAGAGTTAGTTTTGCGGTGCATTTTGTAAGATTCTGATTCTAATTAGACATTTCTCCTATTTGTTACTTGTGTTTAATAAATTGTTGAATTTCATTTTTTTGTTTTATTTAAACCATTATCTTAGTCTTGAGTTGCTATTCTAACGTAAAGTGTAATAGAAATGAGTGACCATTAAAACATTGATGATAGTTGAATATGGCCAGACCATTTTTTTTTGCTATCGATTTCTCGAAAGTTGTTCAAATCAATGCGCAGATGTATTTATATTTGTCCATTTAAATATTATACTTACCTGTTAAATGAAGTAGAGAATGTACAAGGGAATGTAAAAGAAAACACAAACTCTATATCGGAGTCAATTTATTTACGAATATGCTTATAGAATAATAATATTTGCATCAAAATACTGCAATAACGACTAACAGTATGAAGGAAAGCTAACCATAACACTATCAAGCTAAATACAGCGGCGTGACGTTTGCGTTGCAACCGGTCGCGCAACACGTTGCAGTACGCGATACGCGGCGAGCTCGCGAACACTGAGCCACGGAAATTGCCGAACAATAATATCTCAAAAACCGACTTACTGGACGTAATATAACCACTCTCGAAAAATCACAGTACAATACGTACAAGCGAGGCTTTCAAAATACTTTATCCAAAATCCTAACCTCAAAATATCTGTCACCTGTTCGGCAAATTCCGTCGACCCGAAGCCGCCCGAGCGCCGCGCATCGCGCCCGCACTTCAATACACTTAGTCGAAAATGCATCAAATGAGTATGATACAGGTATGATACTAATTAATCATTATTTATATAAATTCTTACAAAAATTCGGTGACACATACATTTTGCTTAAATGCTTAATAAAAACAGTTATATGTGAACGCCGTTTGATTAAAACTCTATTTCGTCTATTAGTAGCCGTTAAACGAACGACATATATTAACAATGTAGTATAAAACTATTTTTTCATAAGAATATATTGGCATTATTTTCACTGTCTTTTATACAAAGTAATCTTTTTCTAACTACTTAATCTAGGGAGCGCTATTTTGGGGTCCATTGCCGTTTATAGAAAGGGGAGGATAAAATTCGTTAATGGACACCAAACGCACTACTGAACTACGACGCGACGTTCCTTATCCATAAACAACGTTCACAGATAACAATATGCACAATGACTTTGCCCTAAAATATAGTTCGAATACTTAAAGAAACTGTACACTTTGAGCTCCTAGTTGAGCAGTGAGCTCTGACGCCGAGAATATCGCTCAACTTACATTACGTCCGATATCGACTTCGTCGCTTACCGCTGTTACGACAGCTCTACTTAAATTAAAACTAAAATAAAAATGCATAATGGATGGTAACACAAAACCAAATCTACAAAACCTTCGTCGTGTCATGTTGACATTACAAACGGACGCCAGGGGCTATGAGCTTTTAAGCAGGACTTTTCTCTTCATACCTACCTCTATCGTTACTCAAACGCTGATCAACACAAAAATTTGTTAATCGTCAGCTAAACTTCACGTTAAGCTCTGTGATTGGTTGTAAGTTTTATGATCAACCAATCACAGTCGTGATCAGTTGATTTAATTGATGAGCCTTCCAGAAACTGTCAGGTCTTTCAAGCTCCTTAGCTGTTTACCCAGTAACAAAGAGGGCATTTGTCGATAAGAAAGAGAGAGGTCACTACGCGAAATGTATTTCGCCGTCTCACTTCTACCTCAACAATTCTGCTTAAAAGCTCATAGTACAGGCCCATACATTGTCTATCAATCGTTGTCATATACCTGAACTTCAAATGTTTAACACAGAGCCATTCGTTTCAGTTCACGAGTATCAGAAACCTGCAGTTTGCCCGACTTACAAATATTCAACCGTAACTTAAAATCTTTTATTAAGCAACGAAGTCGATATCTGAACCTCTTATACAGAATAGGAGCATGAAGGTTTATATTCGCTCGAGTAACTCATTTAGAGAAAGGATATTGTTTATTAAATAATTATTTGGTAGTCATATTAAAAAAAAAAAAATTTTTAGACAACCATTCAGATTAAAATGCATATTTAGAACATTTCTACGAATACTGAAATAAACTTTAATTCAATATTATTTACAATACCTTCCCCTAAAATGAGTGAAACGAGCGAATTTTTTGTGCGAATGAAATAAAAAATCGTAGCGAGATGTCTTACACGATTACCCTTGAACGCCTAAGTTGGCACTTCGGCTGTCTCCGTCAACATTCGTATAAGTAACAAGATGGCGCCGAATGTTGCGCACAGCCGGTGCACTGATCGCATGATAAAAACGAGTGGAACGCATGTGGTCGGGACTACGAACGATTTATAAAAACCTCGAGTTAATTATTTTTAATTACAGATTTCATTTGGCCCAAAATATGATTAGTTAATGATTTATCTACTTGTCACAATCACATTTTGGACCAAATAATATCTAGCAATCGTTTACGCTAGTAACGTTATTTTCACGTCGCGAATAATTAAATTACTGCATTTAAACAGTTCCTCTATTTCCCATTAAATTCGCGACATTTTAAGAATCGCTGTCATCAGCTTAACATCAGAATTTACACCTACCTACATTCCTTGCAACGCCAATCCAGGCAACAATTATTATTTTTATTTTCGCAAGCACTTTATAACTACTAATGTTAGTAATAGCTCTTAAAACTAATTTCATGTTAGGGCTTATAAGCCAAGTTTGGAACTTTTATCAAACCCGTAATTTATCTTTAGAAATATCAGCAATTTTAATATTAATTATTGATATTCCTGTGACCCTTAAGGACATAGCTTTAAGGTCTCAATTAGCGATAGAAAATTCGCTATCTACGACAAAAAAGCCGTTGAATTCGGTCCCGACCACACGTATTTACTCTTAGTTACAAATAGGCATCGAAATATTCAATAACAATAAAAGTTACACATCAAAATGCATCAATACTTATATACTAATACAAATATTGGAAGTGACTTGGCAATGTACAGTAAGACGAAAATAATCCAATTTTGTGCGACGTTTTTATTCACAACATATGTTTGTGGGAGCGCCGGGAGTTCTACCATTTATTCCAACAGGCGTGTTAGTTTGATGTGACATTTAGGGCGATTTTATACATGTCACATCAAACTTTACCATGAAACGACAGTATAGAGCTACAAGGATCTTTTCGCACGTGGATAACATTAACATGAGACCGCCTTTACACATATGCGCAACAAGAATCAACTCAACTGTCTATCAAAGTGACAATATTGCACAAATGACGACATTAGTTCAGATTTCAGAGCCACGTGCCTAAAGATCCTTGTATCACTATATCCTAAAAAACACTCGCCTTTCAAGATTTACACTAGCGAGTTACAAAAAAATCCTTTATCTTGCTCGATTTTAAATCAAATTACTATGATGGTATAAACTCCAGGCCACATATTCGTACACTAACAACATAATATCTCGCATTTACCTACTCCATCGTAACTTTAGCACTAACTTCACGAAACGCATTGAATTTCGTCTCATTATAATTATTGCTCGTTAAATTTATCTAGTTGACTCACGTGAGGCGGACGACAGTTATTTATTTATATTTATTTGTAACAAGATGTTAAACAGACATTGTTTTATTGCTATATAATGTGTTTGTCACTTACTTGTTTACGTTTTTGAGAGTATTTAATTTTAGGCATTTATGAGAAAAGTTGGTAGTAAACGGGTATTTAGTATAACTTGCACATCGTTAGCCTTTTTCAAATCCTTTTTCTAATCTATATAATATGTTGAGTTGGTAGACAATATTATTTAATTCTGAGTTTAATCCCTATATTAACTTACTAGCGCAACTACACAATATTAATTTAGTAGTGTTTTTTTTTCGTAGAAAAATAATATTGTTACCCTAACTGATCTAAAGACTTGATAGTAGTGTATCAATTCAGAAGAGTTGATTATTAAACTAAACTGATTTCAAATATTATTGTAATATTCTCCTCAAAGACATAAACATGTAAGTGATGCTACAATGTCCACTTACCAACTTGTGAGCGCTGCTTGCTTGATTCTTTATACATTGATTATATTATGTTTCGTTTTAAATACCTCTTGTTATTTTTCATACAAATATACAAATGAAATAAAGTGGAAACTTGTATATAAAGATAAGATTATCAAATACAAATATATGTCAAAAAAAAGTCTGTTAAAAGATTTGTGAATTAAAACAAAAAGTATCAAAACGTTAGGTATTGTAATAATATTAAAACCTTTTACACACGCTACAACGCAAGTTGCCTCGCGTATAGAAGGCCTTATAGTAAAACATGACATTTACTCACAATATAACAAACAAAACTTGTATAAATAAGTTGTATGAGTATAATTACATTTTAACCATCAAAATAAGTACAAAATAACTAAGAAATGATTATAAATAATTAAATGTCATGTAAGCGGATTTCTATTTCATGATAGTTGATATAAAAATAAATACGTAAGAGTAGGTGCAATAAAGTATTAAAAATTGACTACATAATACAAAAAACAATATCAATTTCAGTAATATACGAAAGGAAGTAATAAACGGAAAAAATAAATTAATCGATTGTTTAAATTTAATAATAAACCCGATTTATCATTACCCAATCGTTAAGTAAAAAACCATAAAATGATTCAAATCGATTACTTAATATCGATAAACAAAATCGATTAAAAACTTAATCCGTACATCACTAACTTAAACATTGGTAATTGATTGAATAATATCATGAAAAAAATATTTTGATAATAAAACAAAAAATATAAATAAAATAATAATATAAATAGTATGTTTGTTCGTGTATATCTCATGTTGCTTTTAACTAAATGCATGTACAAAATAATATCAGTCGTCTAAACGAAAAATATCTGAAATAAACTTAATTGTTCATGTTCTACCGACGTCAAAAAAGGGAGGTTATTATTATCAACTTACGCATCGTCAGTTTCATAAAAATGTTGTTTTCATACCTATTTAATATAATATCAATAATGATTTTAATAGGCCAGCTTTATAAGACAGGTACTAACATCAGTTTAGCTTTTAAATGAATTTCCCTTAACCTCACAAAAGTCCAATTTAATTTAATTCTTTGTACTTTAAAGAGATTTATTATTTAACAAGAAAATAGATACTAAAACAACATTGACAGTATGTTACAAGGGAACACTTAACCGACAGGTACAGAGAAAGGTATATTATTCCTATACTCACAGAGTTCGATTTCGTAAGACAACTTTACATTTTACGCTTACAATCCTACCTACTGACTTAGTCAGTTGTTTTATGTAGAAAGAATTGTGAAGAAGAAGAATATGATATTCAAAAAGGCTCAAGAACCAACACTAGTATTGTCTTAATCAAACCAAAATGTACCTTACCCCGGAGAGAATAGAGTTCTGTTTTAATCGAATCGAGATCTAGTTGGTACTCTATAACTCGATACTAGCGCTTATTCGTGCAGTGGCATAATTTGGAACTACCATCAATCGAGAAATCTATATGTAGTTTAGCTGGGTTTGGTATGGTTCCGTAAAACCGTATTAGGATCGTATCAAGTATAAAAGTTTATATTTTCTAGCATTTTAATTAATAACAACAATTTTATTAGCTTTTACCTCTTCTCTTGATATCCTAACATAATTTTCTTCTACACAATTCTTTCTACACTTTCTCAAGCCTTTCGAGGCAGTCAACATTTTAATTATTTATCTACCAGACGGCAGACAAACGTCGTCTATACAATAAACATAATTTATCATTATTGGTAGATGAGGTACGGGACATTTAAGGACGATACGACATCAATTCTTTGATATTGCCGTCCCATAAGTTATATTTTTACATTTTATATTGCTTTGCCAAGTTTTTTTACATTTAATCGTGTGAACATGTCCCTTAGACTTTCTTATTAGCTGTTCAATTTTATTTGTTGTCAAATTTTATGATTATCATTGTGGCTGATCAAATCACTAACAGTTTGATGTTTGTTTTTACTATTTTGATAAGTGTTTCAAGAAATCATTTAAAAATATGTATGTAGCAGACATTTGACTACAAATATTATATATTACTAAAAAAAAAAAACTATCAAAAGTAGTTTTCGGCTGTTAGTTTTTGTTCAATCAAACGACCATAACCATTAGGTTTAACAACAGATTAAATTCAAAGACCCAAGAGCATGTTCTGTTCGTTCATACCGACATATTCATCATGTGTGTGTCCGGCTAGTACTTAGCTAGTTAGTGCGCGCGTCGTGCAGCGTGTGTGGCGGTCAGCTGGTGGCGGGGGGCGCGGGCTCTGTGGGGGCTATGGCGGGGGGCTCGGGGGGCAACAAGTGTTCGGGGACTGGTACCGCGCGCAGGCGGGCTGATACTTTCTTCTGTGGACATAATACCTGTGGGAGAGAATAGTGCTATATTAATGTTAAGCGTTTCATATTGGATGATTTAAAACGTTTCGGGTTGCGTTTGAGGGATTTTGAGGGTACAAAACTTCGGCGACGGCTCACAGACAGCCTGTATATGCATGTCAATACGTGGACCCACCTCGTCGTGTTCCGAAACTAGGAGCTTTGGCAAGGCCGATCGTCGAGGCAATCCGCCCACGACTTCAATAATGGGCGGAGAGGCGGTACGGAAGCTTAACACACCGCCTCACACAGGTGTTGACCGGACACGGGGCGTTCAAATAGAGACCACTACGGAGTATCATCAGTGCGGTGTTGTTTGGGTCACCGCACTGCATTGCCGTCCACTAACTAAAAGGCCATTAAGCCACAGTAGGTCGATTTTCACTTTTTTATGTAGTCTTATATAACTTTCGATTCTCTATCTTTTGGTCTAAGAATCATTTTTCTATGAATAATTTGTTAGAAAAACAGAACATTACTGAGAAGTTAAGCCGAATTGAAGTGGACGGCAGGCTGCATACACTGGCCCTGTGTCCGGCCTGTGAAGAGCCTCGCACTGTCTTAATGTCTGCGCTGGGAGGGGTGGACGTCTCCTTGCTGCCGGCTGTTGTCGTAGTCGCGCGGCGTGGCACGCACTGGCCTCCTTCTGTGAGACCGTCACGTCTCAGAAGGAGGCCGCCTGAGGACGGCCCCGACGCGCTCCAAATACGCCGACATAGGGTGGCTCTCAAGCCCTAACCAGGGTTAGGGCGGCGGTACGGGGGTGCCGACCTTCCGAGCAAGAGGACCCACGACTGGGGTGTTATTACCACACTCTAGGTGTGGTCGGATGTGATCTCAATATGAGGCGACGAGGCCGACGTCCTTTACACGTCGGCCTCCAACAACAAGCGAAAGAACAACACGCTGGCCCAAAACCAAATTTTCTATGCGCCGCCATTCACCAACACTAAAACGCGGATGACGTTGTTTTAATCAGTAAGAGTCTGACACTATCCACTTCCTCCCCCGAAAAAATTGGACTATTCCACTGTTCATAAGGATTCCCCTGCCTTACCAAAAACAAGGCCAATACGTACTACGTAGAGCACCGTACGTAGGGATATAGAACACCGGGATCAACAGAAAAAACACATACTACAAACCAAGCGAGCGCGCGAGCGAGCACGGCTACATCCGCATTCGCGAACAGTGTTAGCGCCTCGGCCGTATACCACAAGTATACAAACCACTTAAAGTATAGACGAGCTTGCAAACAATATTTTAGCGCCTTGACCGTGTAAAACGTATTCAAATAATCGTATATGCCACATACCCTCCTGGCGAACATGAAGCAGCCCTTGTCGTCCTCCTGCGTGGCGGCGGGCGGCACCAGCTGCAGGTCCACTGTCGGACACTCCTTGCTGTCCTCGCCTGAACACACACGCCAGTCACAAATCAGACAAATCTTTGAAATGGCTAGATTTTCACACGACTTTTCATCGACAGGTAGATGATGAAAAAAGTAGTATAACTTTGTCTTTTACTTTCATTTTAGAAAAAATGTTTTAAACCAGAAAATAAACTAATTAACTTTCTCATTAATTTCCACGCGAAGGAAGTCGCTAGAACTAGTTATAATGATTGATGACTGATAAAATATCATTTTTTGATTTTGATTTTTTGATTTTAACTCGAGATAACAGATCAAAAACCATGTAGCCAAGAATTGGGAAGGTCATTGGTACTGTTATTTCCCTAACATTGGGAACAGGAGGGAGAACAATGTCATACATTATATACCTCTGGTAAAAACATTGAGCTCAGCGAAGCAAAAAAACCATTTAATCCAAAATTGGGAAGGTCATTTCTTAACATTAGCAGGAAAACAATGTCATATTTAACTGACCCGTTGGTCATTATACCCCTGGTTATATGGGAAGAGGCCTTTGCCCAGCAGTGGGGTGTATAATAGGCTGGATTATCACACATACCTCTAGCAAACACATTGAGCTCAGCAAAGCACCCGGTCTCGATCATCTCAGCCTGCCAGGGGATGCTGACCGAGCCCGTGTTGAACTTGCCGTAGAACGTGTCGTCCGCCGCGTCCAGGTTCACGCCCTTCACTGTGCTGAACTGCTCGATGTCTAGGACGTCTTTAGCGTAGACTGCGTGCGGCTAAATATAGGGAAGGAAATGATTAAATTGGAAAATAAAATACAAAAACCTCCCGATACTAAAACTTAATTTCTAAGTAAAAAATAATAAAATAAAAAAAAACCCACACCAGAACTTTTAATTTCTAAGTAAAAAATAATAAAAGAAACTTAATCTTAAAGTACCGAAGAATGTATTAATAAAATATTTCGCGTTTAGGGACTGAAATCACATGAGTACCTTGCTAGCGCGCGAAGCGACCAAATCGCATCGCGCTATTCGTAGGTAAGTTATTTGATGAATCATTCAACAAACTCTGCAACCACTACCGCATTACACCGTACATGAACTTTGGCACAGAGTGATTAAAATTTGAGCTAGATTTTAATTATTTAGATTGAAAAAAAAATTCTTTTAGGGTGACGTATTATCTAACAGTTACATGACTCAAATGATTCATGGCTATTTGCCCTAACTGTATGTAAACTTAATGTCGTGGTGGTAGCGCCACGCTGTATACACAAACACGTTCGAGATCTTCCGAAAATGAAATTAAATAATTATTAAGGTTGACTCACGTCGGGTACAAACGGCGCGTCGACCATGCCGGCCTCGAGGCGCGCCCAGTTCAAATTGTCGAAGAAACGATGCGCTTTCACCTGCAAATATAAAGCAATTCCTTTAAGTATATAAATATAATTTTAGCGTAGCTACTTTTATCTTCTTAATAGTTTTTAGTTGGTGAAATAATTTTGATGTTATTTTTTTTCACCTGTGCTAACACACACTTGTGCACTAGAACATGTCCTGCGTAGCTGGCTGGTGTCATAGTGACACTGGCCGCCGTGGCCGGAACCGGTCCGGACACAATATATGAGTAAAAAAGTTAAATAAACATCATTCACTTCACGCCCGTCGGTTTAGGGTACTCTTGACCTGACCGTAGTGTATGAAGCGATTGATGAGTGTGGATGAAGCTAAAGTGGTATGCCAGGATCGTAGCAAATGGAAAGATGTGATCTCTGCCTACCCCCAAGGAAAAGAGGCGTGACGTTTATGTATGTTTGTATGTACTTTAGCGCACACGCTTGTGCACTATAATATGTCAAGCGTAGCTGGCTGGTGTCATAGTGGCACTGGCCGCCGTGGCCGAAATCGGTCCGGATACAATACATGAGTAAAGAAGATAAACGTCGTGGTGGCCTTGCGGTTCTATGTATAGAATTGTATGCACGAGGTGCAAGTTCGATCTCCAGCGCAGGCAAGTGCCAATGTGACTTTTTCAAAGTTATATGTACTTTCTTAATCATTTTAAGATACTACTGAAAAAACGGTAAACGAAAACATCGAGAGGAAACCTGGATTTCAAATATTGGAATCTGAAATCGCTAATCCGCAGCGAGCTAGCGTGGTGATCAATGCTCATTCCTTCCCTATATGGGAAGAGGCCTGTGCCCAGCAGTGGGAGGTATATAGGCTGGTTTATTATATTATAAAGAAGATAAACACATACCTGTGCGGCCCCCCGGCGCTGCGCCCCGCAGCCCAGCCTCTGCGCGGCCCGCTTGGCCAGCAGCGCGCCGCACAGCCCGCGCGCACTCTCACCGAACTTAGAAGAAAATACCACTTGCTCGTGCTGCAATATAGATAGATAGAATACAACATGAAAAACAGATTTGACAAACATAAAAATTACATGGTACTACAATGGGCGGTCTTATCGCTAAGAGCGATCTCTTACAGACAACCTTGGAATGGACTTGACATATAACATCATAATATTAAATATATATTCCAGTACATACAGTATTGGTTTTAAAAATTAAGTACGTTGATATAAAGGGCAATAAAGTTTGGTGAGTTTAGAGATTAATTACACCTATGTTTGTTAAGTTCATGATTTCATTAATAAAAAAAAAATACTCTCTAACTTACCCAAGAGGGTATTTTTGGTTAGCCAAATTACAAAACACCAAATCTATACCTTAATTAAATTAAACATCAAATGTTACAAAATCGAAATACTTAACAAAATAATATTTCAAAATTTTATGAACCACACCTCAATCATAATATTTTAATTTCCATAATTTCTATCAAAATTTCACAAATCGAAAAAACACAATAATTCCTTAGACTATATTCCACATTAGCCCCTGACCTTGACCCTCCTGTCCACCTCCTCCCGCTTGACCTTCTCCTTGCGCGCGCGGAAGGGCGCCCGCCCCTCGATCATCTCGTACACTAAGCAACCGAACGAGAACCAGTCCGGGCTGAACGTGTAGCGCTCGTTGTCTATCACCTAGAATATAAGACAATTTATGTTATATTAGTATCCTTACTTTGATGAAAGAATCACTGACATCTTTTATTTCGCCCCTCTCGACCCCTGAGACGACGAGTCTTATAAACACGTAATTTTTTTCGACTTGAAAACGTTTAAAGTTTTAAGTAGCAAATTTTTCTTTGTTCAAAATTCGCAGACATGTCCCGGACGATTACAAACATTAAATTAAATGAAGAACATTTAGAACAATGATTTTTACATCACAAAAGCTCTTATCATATGTTAAGATTGGACCCGAAGTTCGTCCCACACAATGGTTATTGGCGTTTCGAGCAAATGTTTGAACAATTCGATCAACCGTAGATCGGAATTCAATAAACTTAAACATTTTTTTTTATAAACCAAGTTCTGATTTAAAATAATTTAGTAAAATATGAGTAAATTTCATTTATATTTAACTAAGTCAATTACACAATAAATAGTTAAATGAAATGAAAAATTTAGGTATTTTTAATTAATTTCAAAATAACTAATTCATTTCAATTAAACAATTTAATTTTGTCGTGCCTTAGAATTGTAACCTGATATCGTAAGATCTATCCGAGAATATCGATCTCATTTGGCCCCTACATCGCCACGCATTCCTAAGGCGCGGTACAGCAGTAATGGACAGACTATAGTAAAAGCGTCAGTATTATAGATAGTCTTAGCATGTAGTATATACCTCAGGCGCCATGTACCCCACAGTGCCCACACGTCCCCTTACACTGCCGCCGTCGGGCACGTCCACGGCCAGCCCCAGGTCTGAGATACGCACGTGCCCCGCGTCGTCCAGCAAGATGTTCTCCGGCTTGCAGTCCCTGAACAACAACAGAAATTGTTTAATGATAACATTGTTTTTCTTATTTTAAACATACTATAAAAGTGTGGAATGGTATGAATGAAAAAGGAGTGAATGATAGTCTGACGTCTGATAGGGGAGAATGGAAAAAAAAAACGTGTTGCGCCGACCCCAAGTAAAATGGGATAAGGGCAAGAAGATTTTAATCCACATGTGGGACATTATAACTATTCTGCTCAGTAGGTTCACCAATCTCCATGTGTTGGGGTACGGTCGAGACCGGTGAACCTATTGAGTAGACACCACCCCCCCCCAGACGTCACAGTCCGATCAAATAAAAATGTATTCGTATTAGCATCATCATTCCCCTATCCTTCTCCCAATTATTATTTGGGGTCAGCGCAGTATGTCTTCTTCTTCCACACGATCCTATCTGACATCATCTTGCAAGTCACACTCTTTGCAGCCATATCATCTTTCACAAAATCCGTCCATCGATTCTTTGGTCGTCCTCTTCCCCTATATCCATTCAGGCGTGTTGGTCTAGTGGTTAGTGACCCTGATTGCTATACCGGAGGTTGTAGGTTCGATTCCCACCCAGGACAAATGCTTGCGTGATGAGCACGATCGTTTGTTCTGTGTCTGGGTGTAATTAGCCGGGTCCACACCGGACGATCCATCGCGCTCCGATCGCGCGCGGCAGCAGCGCGATCCAAAGATGCAGGCGGTGTGGACGTGCCGCGCGCGATTCATGCGCACGTATTGGAGCGCGCGCTCCCTACCTCGCGCGATCCGTGTGCGGTCGGTTTTTGTGCCAGCCTCAAAGGTGCCTCAGTTGCGTGATGCGCGCGGTGTGGACGGTTGTGTTGCTTCGCGCGATCCTCCTCGCCATGGACATCTCAGAAAGTCGCCGTTTGATATCGCTTTATAAAGAATTTAAATGTTTATGGGATCCCAAAGATTCTAATTACAGCAATAGAGGTGTTAGAGATGATGCTTGGCGTCAACGGCAAGACGCCGCCGTTGTACGTGTGACTCCATATCGTACAAGAGTTAGACTGGCTGAATCACGGATCGCCTTAGGATCGCTTGGAGCGCATATTTGGGATCGCAAGTTTCCAAAAGTGGCGGCCTAACACGATGCACGATACACACTCCGCGATCCTGGATCGCGGACCGCGGGATCGATGGATCGTTTGGTGTGGACCCGGCTAATGATCTATAATATGTATGTATTTAGAATTTCTCATAACAGACTCATAACACAAGCTACTAAGTATGTTTAACTTGAGACTAGATGGCGTTGTGTGAATGTTGAGGAATATTTATTGCTGTTGTCTGTTCGTGACATATGATATCGTACCTATAAACGATCCCCATCTTGTGCAGATGCTCGAGGCCGCAGGCGACCTGCGCGGCGTAGAACCGCGCGCGCTCGATGCCCAGCCCCGTCTCCGCGCCGCACATGTTGTAGATGTGGAACTTCAGGTCACCGCCTGGAACATATCAATGTATATGGATAATTTGTAACCTCCTATATTGCACACAGAAATAGATGTTTTAGACTAGAGATTTTATGTTTGCAAGGTAAGGAAAAAATAATTACGCATACAATAATCTACCAGGCTAATAAAAAAAAGTTAAGTGTCTTGACCTAATTTAATTAAAATAAATTGGAAAATTTTGAGTTGATTCTTCCACAGGTTTTGTCCTGTCTGGGTATAATTTATCTATTGTATGTATGTATGTTTATCAGTTATCCAGTTCTTATAACCCAAGCTACTTAAGTACGCTTAATTTGAGACTAGATGGCGTTGTGTGAATATTGAGGAATATTTACTAATTTCGACTCTAAGAAAACAATACCTACTTTACCAAGAGCCAGTTCCTTATATCCCTTACCATTCATAATGGTGAGTACCAAACACAGCGCGTCCTTCGTCTCGTACGCGTACGCCAGGTTGACGACGAAGCGCGAGTTGATTCTCTGGAGGATCTGTTTCTCTATTAACACCATCGCTTCCCCCTTTCTCTTCTTTATGCGTTTCTTCTCTAGTTTCTTGCAAGCGTACATTTTTCCTGTGGCTCTGACCTGAAACGAATTATTTATACGTTAAAATCTTTCTTATTGAGGAAAATCAAAACAATTATATAATAAAAACAGCAGAAAATAAAACTAAAGCCACATGGAAATTAATTAACAGACATAAAATGAACTTTCCTGAAACATTAACTCAAATAACTGTAAATGATCAATTGATTAATGATCCTAAAATGATTGCAACTGCATTCAATGATTATTTTATAGACTCAGTTCAATCATCAATAAACGTCGACTACAATAATCCAATAGCTTGTATTGATCATTGCCCGAAAAGCATATTTATGAATCCGACAGACTCTGCAGAAGTATTTAAAATTATAAGTAGCCTAAAAAATACAAATAGTGCAGGCTATGATGATATTACAACAAATATTATTAAATTAGTGTCTCATGTAATTGCACCGGTTCTTAGTTTTATAATAAATCTATGCATAGAACATGGTCATTACCCAAATTTATTAAAAACAACAGTAATAAAGCCACTTCATAAGAAAGGCGAAAAAACAACTATTTCAAATTACCGACCTATAGCACTTATACCAGTTTTGTCAAAAGTCTTCGAAAAAATTATCTATTCTTCCCTAAACACATTTTTTGAAGCAAATAATATTTTTGCCGAAGAACAATATGGCTTTCGAAAAAATAAAAATATTAACAAAGCTGTATACCAATTGTTAACAGAAATTATTACAAATGTTGATCAAAAAAATCCTGTGGCAGCAGTACTAATGGATATGTCCAAAGCATTTGATCATGTGGATCATGACATACTACTCAACAAATTAGAACGATATGGCGTCCGAGGAAACGTGTATAATTTAATAAACAGTTATTTAAGACATAGAAAACAGGTCACTATTATAAATAGAATTAGTTCGTCTTCCCTGATAGAAACAGCACATCAATCCTCAATCCGCTATACGACTTGCGGAGTACCGCAAGGAAGTGTTCTGGGACCTCTATTGTTTTTAATTTATATAAATGATTTACCTAAATGTACAATATACAAAACTGTCCTATTTGCTGATGATAGTACTTTTATTATTCCATGTAAAAATGCTGAAACATTCGAAAACGACATAAATAATTCTATTAAATTAACAATAAATTGGCTACTTAGGAATAAATTAAAAATTAATATCGAAAAAACGCAATTTATGATGTTTCAACAAAAAACTAAAAAACTAAAAATTAATATTGCCTATGAAAATCAAGTAATTGCTGAGACTAACCAAGCCAGATTTCTCGGTCTCCACTTGGACAGTCAACTTAATTGGAAAAGCCACGTAGAAACTGTCTGCAGGAACCTTAGTAGATACTCATATGCTCTATCTAATTTAAGAAAAATTGTTAACGAACCAACTGTGATAATAGCTTATAAAGCCTATGTAAATTCTACTTTACGTTTTGGCATCCAATACTGGGGAAATTCTACTGATTTGTTAATGGCTTTTAGAGCTCAAAAGAAATGCTTACGTGCTGTTTTTAAATTAAAACAAACTGACAGTTGTGTACCTTTCTTCAAAAAGTATAAATTACTAACATTGCCTTGTATACACCGTGATTTTTAGGTCGTTTTAAAAAAGTC
The DNA here is from genome assembly GCA_941860345.1 of Chrysodeixis includens. Classification (NCBI taxonomy): domain Eukaryota; kingdom Metazoa; phylum Arthropoda; class Insecta; order Lepidoptera; family Noctuidae; genus Chrysodeixis; species Chrysodeixis includens. The sequence goes on from OW796115.1 coordinate 4,936,270, forward strand.
GTCCACACAATGTATCCGTCATAAAATACCTCTAGGCGCGAATATAATTTTTTATCATTAATTAAAATAATATGCATGAAAAAAATAAATAATACATTGGAAATATGAAACATCCTGTTAAAAATGTTTACGTATCAAACTGTTGAAGATACATGCTACATACTTACTGCGAACATTATGATTGCAATAGTAAGACAGCTGTTTTACGCTAAGGTGAATGACCTGTGATAAGACGCCGCCGCGCCGCCCGCGCGGCCCCTTTGGCACAAGGTTCGGACCGCGCTCACTACAGAGTGTTCGTAAAACTGCCTTGTGTCATAATAATGAATAATATTTTTATTCATTCAAATCTTAAAAAAAACATATTTTTTTATTATAAACGTTTACTAGTCATTGGATACATGAACTGGGCTGCTTTTTTAAAACGACCTAAAAGTCACGGTGTATATTTGAAACTGCACTTTTTATAAAATCAAACCTGCATTTATTTGAAAATTTAAAATCAAAACGACGCAACAAGGAAATTAGTAGTATACCTCACAATACTGCCCTTTTTTCAAAAAACTTCCTTGGAATGTCACCTAGGATATATAATAAGATACCTAAAAGTATTAAGGATATTGATAAGATTTGTCATTTTAAGCTAGCCTTCCTCGAGTTTTTATACACAAAAACATATTATACAACAAATGAGTACTTGGAGGATAATTGTAACTAAAGTTATTGGTACCTATTTGAAGTATTATCCTTAATACAAATAAATAATAATGTTACAGATGTTGTGATTATTGAAACTATTATTATTTTTTGTGCCATTTATGTTGTTATAACTAGTTATTTGATTGTTTAGTTTTGTTATTTTATTATTATTTTACTTTCATTCATATTTAAATTTGTATTATCCTATCCTTCCAGATTAATTCGGTACTGACTTAGATTTTAAGTATTTGTATGCCTATAATGGCTAGACATAGCGGTCAATTTTATACACATTCCATCTTATGTAACCTAAACCTATGTTCTACAAATAAAAATATTTGATTTGATTTGATTTGATTATTATCGGATGTCAATAAGATGTTAAGGAGTGATGAATGAAAAAAAAAACACATTTAATTGACCCAAAAATATTGAGCATTATTATTAGCGGCGTAGAAATATTTAGTTACGTTTAAGAAATGGATCATAATCATCATAATCTTCCTTTTTTTTCGTTTAGAAATGGATACGAGATGAGAAAAAGTATGCGAACATGTAAGGGGCAACAAAATATAACATTAACTTAACCCTAACCCTTGAGTAAAATTATAAGCGCAGTTCCTAATTATTTGCAAGTATAATACAAGTACAGAGAAAAGACGGTATTAACCTATGTCTTACTGTCCAAGAAAACCTGTCGTAAACACTTCCACTTCCATACATTATGAGCCAAATAGCTCCACAAAGGAGTAATTAATTTACGCGCGTAGTAAACAATTTGTTACTTGGCGAAATGTATAATAAAATGACGAGATTCCTTCCAGACATTTGTTTCCTTCCGGCGTTGGCTGCGGCCCAAGTCGGCAAGCTAGATGTGTTTTATGGTGACCAAGTTTAGGCGGCCGTTGACCCGAGTATTAAATTACTAGGATCGACTTGGGGACATCATGCATTTGTATGAGAAGAAAACTTATTGAGGATGAGATTTGGTAACGTAAGCATTTTGTGTGATAAATATGTAGCAGTTGTTATTTTTGGGAAATCGAAAACTAATGTGTATTGAAAATTAAAATCGTACAATAAGTATTCTGTCGAATACCCAACAACCACTAAAAATTTGTGACATATACACTTTTTTGGAAGCATCATTGAACCAATACTACACGACTAATCAATAACAGGTAATTTTGTCTTCCATCAGGCATCTACACCAATCAGTTCTCTAAAACAAAATTAACCAGATATAGAACTCTTCCTTCCTTATAATATCCTTTTTGGTCCTAACTCCTAAAGCATACGATCAAAAGTCCACCCGTGATCACGGTCGGTGCAACTCGATCGAAACGTCGGGCGAAAACAAACATCGTTTTATATCGCGAATAAGTCCCGTTTGTCGTCTAAAATATACGATCAAAAGGTTCAGTTCCACCAACCTGACAAGCGCAGACCTCTCCGAACCCTCCCTTGCCGAGGACCCGGTACATCCGGAAGGTGTGCTGCGTGACCGGCTGCGCCTCCAGCCACTTCCACTGCAGGTAGCGGTGGAAGTACATCGAGCGCTCGAACTCCGCGAACGGAGCGCCCGCGAGGAAACTCTTCACGCAGCGCACGCATTCTATGAATATGTCTTTAGAGCCGCCTGAAAATCGGATAAAACGCATATTTAAAGAAAAATATGTACAATTTACATACCTACAGTTTAAGGCCAAAATGAGAATCGAAGTGTATCGGTGTTTCGACAACGTTTACGCTATACAGGGTGTAAGAAAACTACTATAACGATCCTGAACAGGCGTATACTACTATCAATCTAAATACCAGAAAACGTATTTTTGGAGGTCAATATCAAAAACTGTTAAAGTTATTAATTTTTGTTCCATCCATCTAACGCAAAATTCTCCCCGAAACTCGGCAAAATTTCATAGCACTGACAACACTCCACACCACCGCGGCATCTATCTGATCTATTGTACTATTGCTTTAAAGGAGCCGACAGGTCCAAAATAAAATAAAATGTCAAAAAAATAATGTTATTTATTTTATGTCAAAGGAACCGCCAGCCTTTCGGCGCGTACACAACTACCGTGGTTTCCTTTGATGATGCCGCCGACCGACCGAGCGACGCTCAGTCAGTCTCAGTCTCGTGTAGAAAGCGCTTCTGACAAGACTTCCGTGTTCTTATTAGATTTTCGCTAATTGTTAAGATGTCGTACTCTAACGAAACTTATTTCGATATGTTAATGTGTCTCGGTTATTGTAACTGCAATTATGCGGCTGCTCGTAGAGAGTTTGAGGTGCGTTTTGGTGCGCGAGGTATACCAGTGCCGTCCGTACAGGCATTTCAGCGTCTCCACGTCAGAACGTTCCAAACTGGCAATGTTCACAGTACGGAGGTGCAACGTGCTGATACCGGGAGGCTACGAACACATGACGACCTCGAAGAAAGTGTTCTTGGTATGTTTGCCGTGGATCCTACGCAAAGCACGCGTGTAGCTGCGGCGGAGTTAAAATGTTAAAATGTAGTTCAATGTTTCTTATGGATGTCTAACAGCAGATACCTACACACGCATAAGGTACATCAAATAATAAACTTAATTTTCATCATAAATCTCACACGAATAACTTACAATCACTAAAAACATTCTAAGACTCGGTAGGTATTTATTCATTTAAAAGAAGGCCAACCTAAAACATAAGAACATAGTTCCTACGTAACAGATACCTACTTCACTACTTTACAACATCTAAAATACTTAATACCTTAGCTTACAAAAAACGGTTCCTTAAAAAACGCAATAGTAAAAGTACTAAACCGCCAATACATTAAAAGGTATTTTTAATTCACCATCATTGAAGTTACGTTTATCACATTTTAATGACGAAAATATTTACAATCGTTAGAATAATTTTATTAAATATTATTTAGAGAAACATGATTAATTCTTTTTAGCAAGCTCATTACGGCCAATCTAATTTATAAACACATTTTTCATTTGTCTCTTGACTACGATATCCAACAATTTCAAAACAATTGTAAGTTCGTATCGTTAGTCGTACGTAGGTACAATAATAATACTATCGTCTCGCATGCGACAGCGACAACCGTAAATAAACCACTTAAGAGTGCTTACTTTACACAGAACATAAATATTATCTGTCTCTAAACTAAATTAAAATACATTATCAAAACAGGTACCAAGATTTTAGTTATTACAATAGAAATCTGTATTATCAGTTATCACTAAATTCAACTACTAACAATAAATGGTTAATTTGCCTACAGTTGTATACCCTACGAAAGATATTGTACCCAAATGTATTGTTAGTTTTCTTTACTGACAAATAATCTCAAAATTATGTTGACTCGTCGAGCGCCTAACTGCCTATTTTAAAAAACCAATTCGATGCTCACCACTGGATTCATTATTTTGTGGTAGGTATTACAACGATACCACCGTGACTCACCGTGGCTCTTTTGAGTGTGAATCGTAAATAAAATGCTAAACATCAGCATATGATTGTAAATCTGCAAGATAGGTAATGAATTTCGTCTTTAAAACATGTAGCGTAGGTAAAAAATAGAACAAATATCATACGTTTTGCGATGAAAATATTAATTGAACCTAATGCCTCTGCAAATAAGGTTGCCTTTGCAAAAGATGCCGTCTTGCGATAGCGGCACCTTTGACTTCGGCTCGGGACAAATAATTTTCAAACATAATTCTTTTTATTTTATGTCAAAAAAGCCGACCGGCCTTTCGGCAAATGCACTATTTTCTTTGTTGGGACCGACATAGGGACATGACCGATATTAGAAAAACATCAATATCTAATATCGATGTTTGACTTTCATCATTCAAAAGCGTTTAAGTTGACAGTTTTTTATTACTCTCTCAGGAAATAATAAGTAAAGAAATAATTTCTCTCCTACTTGAGTGAGAGTCCACCATTTAATCAGTATTTTTTTATACCGACATCAGTGCCAGTCTGATCACGGATCAGTCGCGTGTTTAAATTCGTCTCGATAAGACCTCCGAATTGTTATAAGTTTTCGCGAGATGTTATGGCGTAATCTAACGTTACTTATTTTAATATCAAGTGCCCGAAGGAAGTTTGACGCGCGATGTAGTTCGCGAGTGGTATAGGTATCAGTGCCGTCGGTACAAGTATTACTAGCATCATCTTCACATAACGAGCCAAACTGTGAGTGTTAAGGCGAGTCTTAAAGCCAGTACAGGTGTGAAAGTAACAGTGTTATTAAGTGTTATGTGATTAAACGGTTCAGAGGAGTGTTGAAGTCGAGCACGATAAACAAAATTTACAATTAAAAGTGTTAACTTTATTACACACGTAAATTGCCTTAACACCAGGTCGCTGGCCACCGCAATATCAAAAAGTCCTTTTCAGGGCTACATTAAGGGCCCCTTATTCCGAAAGTTTAGGCATTTAACGCACCGAAACGGCTTGCGCCCGCGTTGCCCGGGAGCCGTCGCGATTTGAACTCCGGTGACCTATGGCGGCGGGCGGGCACGCCACAGTATAAATAAATAAATCAGTAGTTCATATATATATATTGTGCTAGTAATAAGTAGTAGTTTGCAACAAAAACATAATAATATACTAGAATTTAAAGAATGGTTGTAGAAGATTTGGTGAGTACTATACAGCGTGGCGCTACCACCCCGACATTAATTTAACACGATAATTATAAGCTATCGGTTTCATACATTTTTTTCATTTAATAAAAATAAATACATTTAGTTTCGACATACCCCGCGCCGAGTGTCGAAACTAAATGTATGAAACCGATAGCTAACCCAGGCGTGGCACACGCGGCACGGGCGCGCGGGGCGCGCGGGGGCGCGCTGCTTTAGTGTCGACGGTCTGTGCGACACGCCGCCGCGCCGCGCGGCCGGCTTATTTCTACCTACTAAACACATCGCGACCATAAACCGTAATATTGTACCTACCCGAGAGTGGTATCGGTGAGTTGTGATCGATAGCCATGTTCAATTTCTTTCAAATCTTATACGTAATAAAATAATGTAATAATAAAATCAAAACACAATATTAGTAAGTACATCTCCTTGAATTTGACCAGGATGGAAATCTGCACCTTATAAAGGTGAATATTCCCATTATAGATTTTAAATTCTATACATACTGACTTCTCGTTGCTCTGTGTATAGAAGTAATCATATTGTGACGTATTTATAGAATAAGTACTTACGCAATACACTTTCGGATTATCTTCACTTCAGACACCCTTCTTTTCTTAATTTTGTTTTTTTTATTTACCATTTCAATCACTTACGTAAATTTGTGATCGCGAGCAAAAGTTGCATAGGTCCTACCTCGATGGCGTCCGGCCGGACACTGGCACCGAGCGCGCGGTGCGCGCGAGCACTTTTCACGTATTTATTTTATTTAAAAAAAAATAAGCGCCATATTAAAATTGTATCCAATAATATCCCTGGCAAATCCGATTAGTAAATGAAATGTTAAATTTATATAAAATTACGTTCAGTCCAAGTCTTATAAAACTAAAAATACTTCTAAAATCGACCTTACTTCTGAATTTTTTTTTATCGAGCAAAATGTTAAATAATTCGTTTCTATCCAAAAAAGTCACTAGATAAAGCATGTATCTGTACTATATATTTTTTTAAGAATTTAAATATGGTTTTTTCTCTGAAAAAAACTCGATCTAGAAACGTAAATTTCGAATAAGGGGCCCTTAAGTTCATAGTTTCTTATGGTTGAGTAACGGCAAATACCTACATACACCTGTAAGTACCATTAACATTGTTATCATCTCACATTACACACAAATAAAATTAAAATAATCATTGCGACTAACGACTCGCTAAACATACCTAGGCTAATTATTCAAGTGAAGTTCATACCTACATTCCTTTCTCATAGTTATTATTTTTAGTTAGAATTGTGTTGAAAGGTCAACTGAGGTAAATAGTTGGTAGGTAGAACAGGGATTTTCCGAATCAACTGCTTCAGGCGTTCGCAAAACCGTAGGTAGTTTGTATGTCGCAGCCGTTGACGAGATCTCCCAAGTAGTACCTAATTGTTAAGAGTTCTCGATCGTCAGCTGACGGAGTCACGCGATCGACGAGTGAATAACGCTATTTCGAAAATCAAGGTACGCTACAACTGGACTGTAGTATTGATATTATTTTGTGGTAGAAACATGCAAAATTACTGTTCAATAATAATGTCAGCTCGCGGTTCACAACGAAGATACCGCCGTAAATTTGTAGAAAATAGAAAATAAATTCAAAAAATGGCATACAATTTATGACGATTTACTTAAAGTGAACCTTATGTCGTTACCAGTAAAGTTGAAATTGATTTGCAACAGTATTTTTGGCGGTATGGTCAAACACCTGCGCTTGCGGTAACGGCCATCTTTGTGTTCAGGTCGTGACCCGAACGTTATCATATGTTCAGTGTGGCCAGTAATAGCGGTGGGGAAATTTAGCATTATGAATTAATTTGAACGGGGAAAAATCATAATCACGTATCGAAGTAAAAGTCGCAGCAATGTGTTTGTAACACGAGACTACATATGCCCCTTCACGATCGTTATAGTCGTTTCCTTACACCCTGTATAGGGCATTGAAAAATTGAGGAGTCACACATAGCAGTACAACTCATGTAAGCAAGAATTTGTATTGATAACCAACTAATCTCAAAAGCAAAATGCTTGATTGTCTTTGAACTCGTGATGAAATTAATCAAAAACATTAATAAAGGAAAAAAAAATAACGAAATGCCACCCTTGGTCACTGCGAGATAGTGGTTTCAAATTACATCATTTGGAATCCAAATTTCCTCACGATATTTTTAGACATAGAAAAATACATTTCAGCTTGTTTTGTCTTAGTACCCTAAACCGACGGGCGTGTATGAAGCGATTGATGAGTGTGGGTGAAGCTAAAGTGGTATGCCAGGATCGTAGCAAATGGAAAGATGTGATCTCTGCCTACCTCCAAGGGAAAGAGGCGAGAAGAGAGACGTTTATGTATGTATGTATTTTGTTTTGTCTTACCATCTATAACATCGCTAGCTTCATCGATGACCTGCTTGCTGACGACGTCAGTCACGGCCTCCGAGTCTTCAGTCTTGAGGTACCTGCCGAACACCTCGGCGGCCAGCGCCGCGCGCGACTCGTCGACCTCCACCTCATACCTGTCTGTCTGCAAGCAAAACTATGGACCTTCGAGCATCAGTGTTAACTAGGCTGATGAAAGGAAAAGATGCTGATATAACCTAGCTACTTATATTGGATGTATTCGAGAACGACACTAAGTTAAAAGCCTTGTAACTTGACAAAGACATTATGAAACTTATGCGTCTACCACACGTTCTGGCTAGACCACAGTTTTGCTTGAACGCAGATGGTATAACATATTACTGTTTTACCAACTACACTTACTCCTGGTTTCTCAAAAGCTGATCAACACAAAAAATGTTACGTCCGTCATTATGATCAGTGGCCAGTGGCTATAACATCTATGACAGATGATTAAAACAGCAGCCGTGTAAATTTCGTCAGTAAAATCTCTTACTAAGGTCTGAGATTGGTTGCGTGATTTACGGTCAACCAATCACAGTCGTTTACTGCTGATTTGACAGCAGATTCAATTGATTGGCTTTCCAGAAATCAGGGTTTAGTGTTCAGTGTACAATGCGGTGTAAGCAAAACTGTCGTCAAGAATACACGTGTGATAGGTACATAAGACTTATACTGTCTTTATAGACTAATTTACGTTTAAGATCATTACTTAGATATCGTTCTTGAGTACGGCATGTGTCTCGAAATCTTTGCCTCTTTACATAATAGTTAAAAGTGATAGTTCAAAATCAAAGTGGGATAAAACACACATATTATTATAATAACAGTGCGTTTGTGCATCTACATTTGTAAAAAAGTGCAAAAAACTAGTAAAAATAAAATCAGCAACTAACTGATAAGCTAAAAACGTAAACATTTCAGGGGTTGAGAAAATCCAAGCTACTGGAAACCAATCACAATATTTTTTGCAAATATCCGCGGTTATTCGGTTCGGTAGGCCACGGGCCCAAGCGGCTTCGGAACAAATAGCGTTGCATACGAACGATCGATTGTACCGCAGGCCTATCAAAGCTATCCAGGTCAGGCTCGTGTTTGTTCGGCTAGCTTTTTATCTGCCTACACTTTGAGCTGGCTAATGTTTATTGATGAGATGAATCTCTTATAGAATTTGCATTTAATGAATCTCGAACGTCGTTACTGCCATACGTTGTTATCGACGTTAGAGTGACGTTTATGCTGGTGGATTTAACTTTTAAATGTACTACAATTCGCTGAATATTTTCTTCAGCAAGACGTCACAACAAAAATTCTAACATAATTCAAGAAAAACGTTCTCCCAAGGAACTAAAGCAAAACTGTTTAAATTAAGTAGAAATAACTGCTCTATTCTTTATGGAACCATGACAAATGGCAATGGTTTTTAATTTCCAAATGAAAAAAAGTTCTCATAGCTTTCGATCGGTTCCAGTAGCTGATAACTGACCTTTCTTACATATACAGCATTAGAAGTATTGTTTCCTCATATAGTAAAATCAAATCAAATCACAAGATTTACTCAAAAAATCACACATCACTACCAAGACAAAAAAACAGCCTAATCTACTGAACTAGCAAGCTAGAGTTATGAGTTAAAAGTGAATACTTACCGCATCGAGAAAGTTATTGTACTTGTGATACTGCGGCCTGTTCCTCTCGCAGAACTGTCGGAACAGCAGCTTGCCGATCGGCTGCTGGTCCACAACGTAGTCGTAACCTACATCTGGAACAAGCGAGAGCAAATGTTAATAAAGAAGAAGTTATAAAAGAAGAATTTATCGGGCCTGTTAGTCTATTGGTTTGATTTGATGACCCTGACTGCTATGCCGGTCGTAGGTGCGATCCCCACCCAGGACAAATGTTTACGTGATGAGCGCAATCATTTGTTCTGTGTATTTAGGAAAGAAGAATTTGACGGGCCTGTTGGTCTAGTGGTTGATGACCCTGACTGTTATACCGGAGGTCATAGGTTTGATTCCTACCCAGGACAAATTTTTGCGTGATGAGCACAATCATTCGTTCTGTGTCTGGGTGTAATTTATCTATAATATGTATGTATTTAGAAGCATAGAAGTATATAGGTATGTATATCAGTTGTCTAGTACTCATAACACAAGTTACTCTCGTACACTTAATTTGAGACTAAATGGTGATGTGGGAATGATAAGGAATATTTATAAAAAAAAAAAACACTGATCGCGAAGATGAATGTAATCTAAACAAATGAGACAGAATCTTGGGTAAAATTAGAACATAAAGTCTTTTAATCTGATATACGTAAGAATTCAACAAAAATATAGTTGCACTACTTAGCAAGTGCACGAATACAATTGTTTTATTTGCATAAAGATGTAGGTAGTTACATTCAATTAAATAGATACTGTGTTACAATCATAAGAGACACAGAACTTTTGTTGATATATCATATAACAAAACCTTTTTCAGAAGGACCTCGTCATGTTTAAACTTAACAGTGGTTTCATCAAAATCTCTTTTCGTCTTATCATTACTAAAGCTTCTAAACCGCATTACGGTTCTATATTAATTTCTTTCAATCAATGCGACCGGATTAACTTGCTCCACCAATATTGACCGTTATTAGCCGCCAGAATATTTGCCAAATAGATTGATGTGTGTGCGTCATGTCACTCGCTCTATATTTAACTGACTCTTCGTTGACTCTACGAAGTACAGGAAGGAAGATATTTTAGCTATAGTTATCGTTTACTTTCATTCGCAGAGATTAAGTGCTTGTAAAAGCATGGATAATAACTATTTTGTCATGAAAGGAATTCGTTGGAGATGACTGCACATTTTTGCCCTAACTGATTAGAATTCCAGCTTTGGTAGTGATTTCAAATGCAATTAAATTGAGCAGCTGGGATCACTGAACTGAGTAAATATTTACCCGCTGGAAGCTGCATCTAATTACGTAGCTGGCGTTCAACAATTAGTGGCCAAATCTCTACATCCTAACATCGATTGTTTTGTTAGGACCCATGTCAATACCAATTAGTCCATATCAAATATTAGAAACATAAAATCATGCTACATAATCCAAGCTATCTTTCCAGTTACATAAGCGAATATTTTCCAATCCAACTTGACCTGTCGAGGCTTCGAATTGATCAAACAAACACGAACTTACATAAAGCTACATATTCGCCGACAAAGGTCACACGTACATAAACACAATATACATGGTAATAATGGAAGGGCCCGGTATCGAAACTATCAAAAGTTCTGGAAAGAAAACAGAGATGTATAAGTAATGCGGGATGTTCGCGAACTCACAGCTAAGGGTAACAACAAAACTAATATCTTGCTGAACTAGCTGACGGTTCCGGGCGACGTTATGCTTGTGACGTAATAGATTGGCAGTGGAGTTAGGAATATGTAAAACCTCCTAAATAATGTTTTAGCAATGTTAATGATTTACGTTAAAATTGCATTGGTTTAAGATTGACTTTCGACTGGAACTTCTAGCAGTTTCCGTTTCCAAAGGAATAGGAATGGATGGGAAGATTTGTTAAAGCATTTACATTGCTACATGTACATCAACAAAAAGATTCATTTAGGATCGTTAACTTTGACATCAGAACTATAGTTTCAAGATTTCCACAATTCTTAGTAAGTTTTCACATTATCCGATCCCATATCGGTATCAGAAAATTCCAAAACGTTCAAATTGATTACTTTAAACCTAAGCATACCAGTTCCAAATTTCACAAGAAATAAAGTCGTACCAGAAAAAGAAATTAATGAGAAGGACGACTCGGTTGCCATGGAGTTGGTCTCCATCAATTTCGTGATTATCTTTCCTAATCCCGTACAATATTACAAAAAGTTTCTCGCTCCATATTTAATAGGGTCGGACGCATTTCTGCGTTATTTTCGGTTGACGTTCCCCCTTTATATCATAAATTATCATATATCAACAAGCGAGATTTCTTCCGCGTGGAAAGTTAATAGTTTTCAGAGATGAAAACTGAGATACTAGCTGAAATATTTATAAGGGTATCGAAATTTAAATTGAATTTTCGAATAATGTTTGGAGAGATTCTGCAAACATGTTTGAGTGTAATGAATAACAATATCAGGAAATTAATAAGCGTAAGAACAAACTTCTACGGGACTTATTACAATTATTAAATTTAACTCAGGTCGCTTTACAATCGATTCATGATATTTAATTATATTGAATGCTGTACTCTCAGAATTACTTCTAGGTTTTATATCTATTTTCGTCCATGGTCCATTTAAAATTAATTTCCCTTGATATTTCACAAGACAACCAACAATTGCCTTGCGACAGCATTTACTTACTACAACACTATCCTGCTAAAACTATAAACGCGAATATTTGTAAGTATAAGTGGATGTGTTACTCTTTCACACTCAAACGGCTGGATCAATTTTGTTGAAATTTGGATTGAAGTGAGCCAACACCTTGGATTAACACATAGGTTACATTTCAACCGCCTGTGTCAAAGGCGGGTAATGTTTTTAGCTATAACCGACATTCGCAAGCTTCAGCTAGACATCTATACAATATCCAAGTTACTTAATGCATACCATTATCAAGCTCACAAGCGTAAGCCAAGCTAATATTCCCGGACTAACTCCATACTCCCATACTCAGTACAATTCCATTTACAGTACGATAAACAGGGAAGATTGCCTCCAACGCTCGTATCCAGAGCCGATTGCCAAGTAATTGTTTCTCCAGTAAATATTGAATGAACAAACACTGCTTCATTACGATTTTATAGTCACTGTTATTATAATGAATTTTCGTAATAGGAGCGATTAGCTGAATTGTTGTTTTTATCTCTTTCTCTGATTGTTTCTTGTTACTAGGCACTTAATTTTCTCTAAATTAGTAGAGACTATTGTGTTTATTTTACGGCCGTATTAAGAACAACACTAGTAAGTGACGGTCTTAAATGTCTGTTTGTCTCTGTATTCCATTTAACAGTGATGGAGACAGTATGGCACTTAAGGAGATATTTTTTAGTGACATTTGTGACTATGGCGGTTAGTTTCATTGTTAACTGAAAATTGGTCTATTTCTTTTAAAACATCTTTTGAACAGTCATGGTTTTCACCGAATACATCCGCTACTATAGTACTTTACTTGCGGCTACTACTCCAATAAATAAAATTAATACCTATACTTATTTTCTTAAGAATACTCGCACAAAATTAATAAATCAAATAGCGCTCCTTGACCGAACTTAAGTCATGAATTTCCAATCCTGAATAATTCTGAAAAACTGATTTATTCCGGGAATTTTATTCTGAAGGGACTTTAGGTGCCTTTCCTTCGTCTTGAAAAGTAAAAAGGTTTAGGTTCTACGAAGCTTTTAGGGTGAGGTTTTTTTCCATTTAAGGTAAAGGATGTTAGTTATCGAATTATTTAACGATATTTACTAAATTAATACAGTAAACTTTTATAGCCTACAGAGAAAATAGTCCATAAATATTATATGAATGAAAATAAATCATTACATTTCACAAAAACCTTTCCAAAATCATCGCTTTTATAGACTAAAAAAGGCACTACAACGTAAAACGTGTTTACTATAAACATAGCCATATCATAAAAAAGAATGGGGTTTATTGCCAACCCCATATCAGGCCTCCTTTTCCAGCACTTTAAAAAGCTGAAAATCGATTCACAAAAAATAGCAAACACCTGATAAAATGATCGTATTAACTAACACTCAAAGAATCCCATTCAAGTCCAAAACAACTACCTTCCGTATTATTTCTCGTCGTAAAATATGCTATATTATCCACGTTCCATTTGGGCTGCGAAGGTCGCGTACACCCAATCATCTCTCAAGCATCCTCGGTAAAACATTCTGTACACGCCTGGCGTGTAATTCACGCCTCTTGTATACAGGGTGTGCTATAAATGCGATGTCTGAAGTTAGGGGCAGTTTCGAGTTATGTAAGACTGTTTTTGTTATATTGATTCAGCTGAATTAGGATAGAATAGGATAGTTTTGATTGGTTGTGTATTAAATATCAACGTAAAATGATATTAAATTAGTATTTTTCTAACTAATGACGTTTTAGTGAGAAAATCAACAAAACCTTAACTATCAGGGAAGGTGTAGAGCCTTTGCTTTGCAATGTGACAAAATGTGCTAAAGAGTAAGGTATTCAGTTTGTCTCCATATTTTGAATATTTGTTTAACCGTTGTGATTTACTTTTCATAAAGCTTTTAACAAGCGCTTTCTAATAACGAGCACAATGCCAGAAAAAAAGACCCACGCTTACACAGTTATAGTGGAAAAACTTCAATCTCCATTTAAGAACACACCCTGTAACTAGGCTACGATTAAGGGCGGCTGTATGGAATAACAACTTCCTCTGTCGGGGTCGGGAGCCCTTGTGGAAGTTGGTCCTTCCTAATACGTCCTAAATAATCAACTTTATACACTACCCAGTATGTTACTTTGCCTGCTTAAGCGAATATGTGTAGCTGATTTTGTATATAAGTTTTAGGCAACCAATCATATTATTGATTGCTTCGGTTTGACAAATACATTAATAAGCCTTTTTAAAAACAGAATAATATATTTTTTTATAAAACATTTCAACAACAGCCCTTACTAAACACAGTCGTCTTATGTTCTAATAAAATTATTTGATTGACTCTCTAAATTACACGACAGCACATAGCTCCCAGAACCGATAATTTAGTTTCAACAAACTCTTACAAGTTCAAACGCATGCATTTGAGACTACAATCACGATTTTACAAATACTTGCATTACCCTATGTTAGGTATAACATAACAGATAGTTGCATTACCCTATGTACCAAAGACCTTCAAAGAAGGATTCTCGTGCAAGTCCCACCCCCTATAGTACAGGATAGGGGATAAACTTTACGAGCGAGACTCAAAGGGCGGGCACATAAAAGGCATTCAATTAAACTACATACATATGTAATTTTAACTCGACTCCATCAATTTAATGAAATTCTGTTTTCACGTTGTTCTTGTACAGGGATGGCGAAAAATGACACGCGGCATATTTTAGGCACATTACTGATCACTAAACTCATTATTAAATGCACTAAGAAAAATGTGTTAAGTAGCTGCAAAAACTACAATGCTCTTTTCGCGAGCTTTTTTTATGATACATACAGGTACACGTCCAAGACTTCATATAAATATTACAAATTATTTTTCCGAACCTATGGTATCCCACAACTGGGAAAAGGCCACCCTCCTAATTTGCAGGATAGAGAATCAAGGAAATCAAACTCCTTCTACAATTTTCTATCCTGCGCCGCTTCGAACCAGTCCTCGCGGTGTGTTTCATTCAACCAGTCAGCATTTTGCAAGACCTCTTTTTTTTTTAATGGCACCATGATACATATAGGTTCGGCCATCCCTGTTCTAGTCTATCTAGCGTTAGGTTTATTTAGTGTTCGGGCCCAACCCGAATGACGATACTAAAGTCCGGTGTAGAACATTTTGTCAACACATTACGAATATAAGGGTCGACAGTTGTAAGTAATACTGTTTGTGTTGGAGTATGTTTTTGGACCTTAATATAGGCAGGCACCCGTGCAGAGGTACCTGTGTTTATTTACTATGGTGAGCTTGAATAAATCGATCCATTACCAAGGATTCTGCTATTATTCTGGTTGATAGATACACATAGACATGATAAGACAAAACGGAGTTATCAATTTACTAAAGAAGCCTTTGTCTAATTCAGAGCTTCAGTTTTTAGGCATTTCTCTGTAGTGATACAATCTACTAATGGTGAATGCACAATTAACTGAACCGAATGCATCAAAAAAAAAATCGAAGCGTCCGAAATAGAAGAAATTAATACAAATATAATTTTGCATTCACCATAACACGTAAAGGTAGAGAAAAGAGCGGTATTATAAAAAAAAACTTAAAGATTTAAGGTTCATTGATGTGCGATCCTAAGTACTCTTAGCAGTTACCTAATCCAATACATTTAACATTCAAGTATCGTGTCAAACAGACGTCAATCAATACACAAGGTGACACTGACAGTACAATACACACGAAATGAACAAAAAAAATAATCATTCAACTATTTTCAAAGCAACCATTTGAGGCATTCAATTACAATGGCAATAAGAAAGCATATTTTCCCCTTCAAAGGAAACAAGCACAGTTTCCTCTTACAATGTAAGTTATTATTAGGGAAAAAACGAAACATTTTTTCAGGCCTCTTTCATAAAAATATTTGTAGAACTTATATCTATATTTATGTCGAAATGATAAAATTGCTTTGTTCGGCAAATCGAATAAAAGTTTGATTATAAATGTGGGAGGGAGTTTGGTGTTTTCGTGAAGACAGAAATTAATTTGTCAATTTTTTGATGGTAAGACGTTCTTTCCTGTCCTACTTACGACATAGGGTCGAAATTATACGATTCAATACTAATGCTTTATATTGATAAAAATGTAGTCACAATTTGGACAGTCTGGAATTTCTAGATTTTGAGAAAAAAAGTCTGCTCCAACTGTTTAAAAAAACATATTATTCGTGTAATTCTATCAAAAAACCATAAGATAAATTGATATCAATAAAACGATACTGTAGTTATTCTCACACTTCAGGTATATCAGACTTCAAATAAGTAAAAATATACCTACATATTTACAAAACACAATCTAATTATCTCAAACTTCAAAGCAGTACACAAAGAAGCTATTAAGGCTCTATTCTCATCCTAAAACAACACAGTTACCGTTAAAAGGCCGGCGAATACCATCCCTGACAGACATAACCCCATTTTTATTACCCAGCGCGGGGGGTCGGCAATATTAATTAATTATATCTAATTGATATCAATTGCAGACCGTCCCTTTCCAATTAAACTCAAAGAGTTATTTACAATGCAAATGTACTTATTATTCGAGTAACCTAGTTTTTTGCACGCGATCGGATTAGAGGCAATGGTTACCGATTACGCATACTGATCTAAAATGACACGATAGGGTTAAGGAAAAGAAAGACAGTGTCTACTGTCTTGTATTTATAATTTGTTTTATTTATAACATAGTCAAACTAAATAAAAGCACATAGACTTGCTCGAAGTCTTTCAAAATTTTCCAAAATGATAACTTCAATTCCAAAATATGTAGGTATAATCTTACGCAAAATAATTATCGAAAATCTTTAAAAACTCGCTTTACATCGCACTTATCGGAAAGCAAAATTTCTGCGTACAAAAGGGACAAAACACTCGACGTGTAATACCGATTGGGCGCAAACAAATATTTTCATACAACCTATTGTGCGAGAAAAATCGTATTCGTCCTTAGATGTCGTTACCATACAAGTGTTCTTTCATCAAAACTTCGCGAACAGCTAAGTTCTGTCCTTATATTTTATTTGTCGGTATAGGGAGGGGATGATGACTGTGGATATTTGTTAGAACTTAGAACATGTTTGGATCGAAAACGTCAAAGTCCGCGCTTAGCTTATCTATCTGTCGTAAGAAGGACGTTATGGCACCATAAATTAAGAACTTATTCAAGATTCACTGCAGCAAAAAAATGGTTAGGGCTATTATTACATATGATCAAAATTTACCACTATCGTTGACCTATTTTTAAAACGGTACCTACAAACAACTGTCTTAAAAAAATAACTGTTAATAGACCTGAAGTTCATATCACCTTTGCCGTTTGACCCCGAAACATCATTCTTTTTTGAGATCGTAAAAAAACAATCGATTTTGTACACAGTCACAAAACATATCAAGTACGGAATATGAAAAAGTAAGCGATCATTCTCCATGGAGTAACAGGCGTCGGGAAGATTGATGGGAACGTCAACGATTGGCTGATACGTAACGTTATATGCTCAGCAAACAACATGCTGTCGTAAATCTATCTTCTAACTGTGATTATTGTTGTATGAAGTTATTTCAAAGATTTTTTATCCCACTGATGATAAAAACGCGAAATTTTGAGAGAATGGGTGATCACGTGGTAAGGAAGGTGCTGGACGAAATGTGGATGGATATAGGGGAAGAGGACGACCAAAGAAACGATGGCTAGATTGTGTGAAAGATGATATGGCTGCAAAGAGTGTTGCTTCCGAGATGACGTCAGATGGAATCGTGTGGGCAGGAGAATGAGGGATGGATGGATGAATGTTGGTTACTCTTTTACACTCAAACGGCTGAATCAATTATGAAGATAATTGTTATGGACTATGACTCTGACTGACTAAACCTGAACCGCCATGCAACGTCTCCCACGTTTGGTTGGTGTGAGAAAATGTGTTGCGATTCCTCACGAACCTTAGAATACCACACCGTATCCTATTGCACACAGATTCACGGGCACACGTTTTAAACCGTTCGTGGATTGATATAGCCCATACCTGTTGAAAATTATGCTATGACCAAAACAATATGAAAAAATGCAAGTGAAATTGCAAAGCTCAGCAAATATTTAATAAACCTATAGGATAAAAAGTAACGTCAGGTTACTACGAATGTGTGATTCTATGCTCCCTTTAATTCAATACCTCTAAAAGGTTTCCTTTTCATAATTGGCTGCCTTTGCGGTGGTTACACACCTTTCTTGGAGTAAAATCTAACCACATACCAAATGAAACTCAAATTGGTTAAGTGGTTAGTCATTAAAGAACTAAATAAAGTTAATTTATAAAATTACTTTCCGTATTTACAATATGACTCAGGCAAAATTGATTGATGAGTAATATTATATTTACAGGCATGTGTTATCTGCATGGGATAAGGCCGGTACCCAAAAATGTGATCTAAATTTACAGTGTAGGGTAAAGTATTATCACTTTTTTAAATAAAAGTCTGTAGACCACATACTTAGTGCTGTCTTTAACACTCGATTTTTCTCAAGTATTTTTCTAACAAGTAATCGTTAGGCAAACATGTCAGACGTCGGTTTATCAACACAACCCTTAGCAAAGCTACGTGACACTATCTCACAAGTTATCTTGTACTCACTTAGGTACAATTTAAAAGGGATGGGAGAAAAATAAAATCTATATTCCGTCCTAAGTGTACTGGAACATTAAATACTATTTTCTGACTGTATTTCTGTTAAGGAGACAAATGCAGGTTACTACTAAAACGTACAATATTAAAATAATTAGTCTCGAAAACTAAAAAGTACGTTAATTTTACGCTATATTTTTATCAATGTGACTTTAAGCCAGATACTGGAACCTCAATCAGTTTTAAATCACCGATCTCAAGCCGTCTTTATCAATTCAAGGAGCTAAGTCTCGAAAGATTTATATTTAGGAACTTAAACTTAAGTTGTGCCATTATTCGGGAGTAAATGTCTTGAAGTGTGAAGGAGGGCGTTGTAGTAGATTTAATGGAATGTTCTCAAATTCGACCGCATTTTAGTATTCGGCCATAAATCTATTATTAGCAAACCCAAAAAAGCCCTCATACTTGAAACCGCATTAAAATAGCAATTTGTGGCCCAGTATAGCAAAATAACGACCAGCAAGAAATTCAGTCAACACCTTCAAAGGGCTTATGTGTTTTTATGTCTTTTATATGATTTCTCATAGCGATTTACACGCCCTAAAATATTTTAAGTGCTACAACGTTACGCTACTATTTGTGGCGTTTAAGCGAACATAAAACTAAAGAATTTGTGCGTCTCAGGGGAGGGCTATTGAATACTTATCTTGGAATAATAGAAGTTATGCAAGGAATGGTCCTTTGAACCGAGATTAACATAAAACCTACGTCTTTAGTTGAGTACCCGCACCATATACTATTAGACCGGTTGCTGTTATGGAAGAACGAGACAGCGCACTATAAAACGCGTAGCAGCGTCTCGCTTACACGGAGAAAAAAAGCCTGCTTTTAAGGCTCATGGTAAACGCAAATTCTTCACAAAACAATGTAACACTTTGACTTCAACAGACCTTTTATGTCAAAGTGGTAAGGTTCATTTTCGCTCCCAAAATTAGGGTCCATTGTTTTTAGCCTTAGAAGAGTATTGGAAATCATTTAACAAGAAAAACTGTTTGTTCCTTTACATAGTAATAATGAGGAAAAAATAAAGTCAATGACCGTTTCTTATGTGTTTAGGGAAAGACTTCTAGGTCGATTGATGACGTCAATAATTAGAATTACTCAGCTGAATTTCAGCATTCTAAAAGACCCTTATAATTAGGACAATTATGAATAATGCAAACAGTTGTGGAAAGAAAATTATTTAATTAGCTGTTTAACTAGTGGGGGTCTAGCACCACCTCTTTAATGCAGTTTTTGAAACGAGATAAAAGCTTAGAGCGGCACTTATTCAAATAGACACTACTGGAAGATGGTGAAGCAAAATTAAGGAAAACATGGATTCCAAATATTTTAATCAGAAATCACTAATGCGCAGTGAGCTAGCGTGGTGATCTATGCTTAAACATTGCCCTTAATGTATATACTTATATTATTTCTGTGGTAACTACGGTGTACAATCATGAGTATTCTATTCAAAACTTTCCCCATATGGGAAGAAGTCTGTGCTTAGCAGAGGAACATTTAAAGGCTGGACTTATAAGCATTATTGGCTCAATAATATCAAACTAGATCCTGCCAGGCAGTCATAACGAAAAAAGCTTATGAAAGAAGCTTCAAATGCCTTGCAAAAGGATAGTGCAGTTAAACAAAGAACAGTTGCTTAATAAAATTACGTTTAAGATTTCCCATGAAAAACAAATCTATTCTTCATTCAAGCTCTTTGCGTTTACGATTTCCTTAACTCTCATCTCCTCTTCATTTAATCTTTTACCTCGTTTAGCATTCAAGAACTTAAGTACTAAATCGTTTCCTAGCCAGAATAGAGCCAAATTGGCACGTGCAAGTCGCAAGTAAGAGTCAACAAATTAGATTTACCTCATAAATCCATTTTACTGCTTTACATCCTGTGCCAAAACTTAATGAAATCCGATATCCCATTTGGAATCCATTTTGGATATTAACCATTATTACTTTAGAAGCAAGTTTTAATTTCTTTTGAAACTTATTGTTTTTGGGTATTATGGATTATAAAGAACTAAGTCTTTGTTTTTTTTTAAGTATTAGGAACTTTTATCGGAATTGAAAGTAATATTGTCTCTGTTGATTAAGTTTTGATCAAAAAATCACACTGTCTTACACTGAGACTAAAGGAATAATATAAAGCAATTTTATTGAAACTAGTTAGATTTTACTTTTACAGAAGGAGCATTCAATATCTATTTGTAAGTATAATCTACGGGATTCTATCACGATGAGTTTTCTTACTTTTATACGAAAGAAGAAGCATTTTTTTGGCATTAAAATAACAAAAACAGCCATAACGATTATAACCATAAATATCACAAATAATAGCAAACAAAAGCATTTGAGGTTCCACCGTCTAAATATAACCATTTAAACCAAAGTAAATATCCTTCAAAGCTTTCCAAAGGTTTATTGAAATAAACTTCTACCGCTCAAAAGACAAGCCCTAAGTAGAACCAGCCATCTGTAAACGAGATTAGACTTAACAGACTCCCTAACTTCGCGATGTAATTGCAATGAACCCGTTTAATCGTCCTGAAAATTACTTATTACTAAATAAATGTACTCGAAAATATAGTTAATTAAATGATTTTACAGGCATTTAACATACAAAGGGTCTTTATTTTCATAATGGAAGGAATGGAGTTATTTGTTCTAGTTTTAATAGGGTTTTAGCAAACACTGTGTTGGGTTTATATTGATTTAAATTATTGCTGAATGCCCTTCGAGTCTCGGCTAGTATAACAGCCACTTTTTGAATTACTTGGTATTCGAGAACTTCACGTAATTAATACCATGTTCTAATGTGTCATAATAAATCATAAGCTGTCAAGCTCGCATTAAACTAGTGAAGACCCATGGTAATTGTTCAATCTTCTCCCTTATAAGAAATAAGCTTAATTAAAACAGTATTTAAAAAAAAACACGATTTTATTATTTGTTAATAAAAAGAAGTAAAAAATAAATTGACTGCATTTTTTTAATAAAAGCGCGTTACCTTTTGGTAATACAGACATTTATTTTCCTGTTGCGATCACAATGTAACATTGCGCTCTTTTCGTAAAAAAAAAATTGAAGGCAATTTCATTTATACTGCACTGTCTAATTTACACATGCTAGCAAAATTTCAACTCGACCAGAAATCGGGAAGTGGGTTAAATTGAACCTTATATTGCCAGTAAAAAATCCTTACCTAAGAAGAGACCATCAAGAGCATTATTCAACAATAACCAACAGTTAACGTGACCACAATCCGCTCACTTATAACCACCAAACTTGAATAGCAAGAGCAAGTTTCAAGTAGCAAACTAAACCTATTTCCCCTTACCGGAAGATCCGAAACAGTATCCCGAAGTCCAAACATTCCCACTTCCCCTACACGATGGTGTTCGAAGGGAATACACGGAATCCGCAGATCCGATTTGTACCAATCGCAGGCTTACAAATAAAACGGGAAAATATTTATCAAAGAGTTTGTGGTGCTCGGGGTATGAATCTGCTGTAGTGTTTGCTTTTAACGGTGTTAGTGGATAGTTGGATACTAATTGGAGCTTTTCTTCGTTTTTGGTTTGTTTTGATGTTAGTCAACATTTTTTCAATAAGTTACTCCATATACGATTTAATAGTTTCATCGTTAATAGATACTACATCTATTAACGATGAAAATATGATTTATGATGTATTTTGGTGAATCAATCAATCAATTAATATGAGTAATTTTCAAAGTTGGTATGTGGTCCAGCAATTTACCCTTACCCGTTAGCGTAGAATTTGTCTCTTACTTCTACCGATTTAAATAATATTCTAGTCTAGTAAAATCCTCTACCCTAAGTTCCAACGCATCTTCATCCAAAGTCAAATTAACCCAAAGAGACCGACCCCACTCTGCAATACCCACTAAATTCTCTACACCTCTCCAACAAATTGTTTCACACACAATACCCTATCCTTTCTCACGGTGATCTCCAAAGTGGTTTTCTATTAGTCTAATACATACTATACGAGGTGTCGTGGATCGATACTAGCGCCATCTATCACCGGCGACAACTAACACGAGTAACTATGTGTGTACAGCGACGATTACCGGTGCGGGTGACAGCCGGGACGCGGTGACGGTTTTATTTCGTTACGTCACTTTGTATTGTAGCTAGTTTCTTTTAGGTAGACTAGTTTTCACGCTAGTAGGAGTTTAGTATTTATGGGTACGATGTTGTACGATATAGAAATATTGGAAAGTATTAGCTTTTTGTCCCGTGATGGTGAGATAGCTATTGAATATATTTTTTATAACGAAAGTCACGAGAAATGAATCAATTCAAGTGATGTTATTCATGCAAAGATATCAGATTGCCCATTAAAATTGATATGAGTTCAGGTTACGTAATGAAGTAATAAATTTTAAGCTATAAACTGTCCATAATTTAACTTACAGTAACCACTTTGCCGCCGCAGACACATCACATAGAGAACCCATATAAGCAATCTTAAGCGGCTATTCAGATGCTATAGATAAAATAAATAACACTAACAAAACCCAAGGCCCAAAACTTTTGATGTTATCTTCAGTTCTAAATATTAAGACATCGTTTCGGTTCAAATATTGCGTGTCTGAGAACAATAAAAAAAGTTTAGGCCATAATTGGTTCATAAAGATATGAAAGAAGAAAATAAATAAAAACAAATCGCTGTATTTTTATTTTCTTAGATGGTTGTTAAAGTAGGTCAGAGTTTGGAGACCTATAAAGAATTAAATACATTACTTGATACACAGGACATCACATCATTCACACGTGTTAAGTATAAAGACAATTAACTTAGTAGGTTAATGATTCGAAAGGAAACTTAGTGTGACAGGAAACTTTGAGGCAATTCGCAGAAAAGAGGACCTTTTTTACTTAAACCAAGAAGTTGATATCAATTTCAAAATTTTCGTCTCCAACAAAACTTCTAAAACAACTTGTCGAAAAAGCTTTGACAAAGAAATTCTCAGCCAAACTTTTTCCAATCTAGGGAACTCTTGGAACTTTAAGATTTGCTGCTCCGTTTGTGATTACAAGGTCATTTGGAAGCTTATCTAAACTCTATCTGTGAACGAAATTCACTTTAGCCGTGCTCTTACAACGTATATTTTGGATAGCTTTTACCCCGATCCTAGATTTCTACGAGTTCTAGATCTTTTCTCTGCGATAAGAAAATTTTATAAAGCTTTCAGATTTAACAAACCTCAAGAAAACCTTTAACCTTTAGCTCAATCATTCAACGAATTCTAAACCAACTACTCAAAAATTGCCGACATACCTACATACATTTGTAAAATTCAAACCACTCAATCAAATCTCTCTCAAATCTATCATCGAACAAGACAAAGCTGCCTCATAATTCCACATGAAGTAAAGAATTAATCATAAACAAGAAGATTCCAACAAGCAATAGGGAGCCGGCAGACGTCGCAAATCAATTTATCTACATCACATAGCTATTCTGGACGCGAGCCGGCCAGACGCAAGCCAGGAGATATGCGCGATAAAGTAATGACTTACCTAATTTGGTAAAACGTTCGCAAAGGAATGACTATTAGAATGTTTCCAAGTTCTGAGCATACTTTAATGACACGTGTAAATGAATTAATTTAGCTTTTAGGTGTGTTGAGGTTTGTGACTTAATTTGGTGTTGAGGTAGATACGATTTTTGAAAAGCTTTTGGACCATTTCTATAGAATATCTGACCACCATGTATTTAAATCTAGGTTTTTGGAGTAGACTTAAGTAGTACTTAAGTAGAAAATTTTCATTTTTTTCTTGCACCATCCTCCAGTATCACACAATTCTGTCTTTTGTTCAGGTCTCTTAGCTTTTTTTTGTGAAGAAACAAAATAATGAAGCACAGAAAAATATCAAGAGTTTTCTATCGATTAGAGCTAATAATATATCTTTCAAGAGTCACTTACACGAGCTTAATAATTCGAACTGGAAATTCGGTAAGTGGATAGATAAGATCTCAAAACGGAAAAGAGATCAAATAAAATTTCATCATCGATATTTTAGTACCAGTTGCGGAAAATTATTCCTTTGTTTCACAAGTAATGTCTAAATAATGAACCGGACAGAATGCTCTTTTTTCTCATACTCTTAATACAGAAATAACTGTAAGCTTACTTGAACGAGATTCCTTGATTCATAAAGAGGTGTGTCTAGACGAATTACATTTAACCGCTTCCTCAATAAAGTCAAACATTCCTGGTATTTAGTGGCAGTTAACAATATAATTAGCGCTAAACAGTAAACTGAACAATAAACCAAGTTTATTGGAGTAACTTACTCAATACTAGTTATTGGACAGATAGGTAGACGAGATAAAATCAACAAACTATACTATGATACGCCGCGCACCTGACTCGAATAATAAAGACAGAATTTTTTGCGAAGCACCCAGTTATCTTTAAAATAGATAAAAGGACCAAAATTGGACCGTAAATTTGAAAAATATGTGCGAATAAATTTTGGAGGTCAACGATGTAAATAGGGAAAGTAGAAGACGTTCTATTAGTAGGATTATCATAATCTAGGCAGTATTTATTTGCGGCAATCTAGCCAGACGCCATAAATGGCACCGTATTAACAGCTACCGCCTATAAAGCAGAATATACTGTATAAGTAATAGAATGTAGACTGCCAAGACCTCAAGACAGTTCATATTTTGTTACTGAATCTAATTTATCAAGGGGATGATTGCGCAAATTCCGTTACTTCATTTACAAGTCGCTCTGAGTCAGCGAAACTCCGCCTGTCCTTCGCCGTGATTAACATCTTTCAGCATTGACTAGTCGAAAGCTTGGAGCTTAGTAATTGTTTAACCTCTTTAAACTTACACCACAAGCAGAGCCTAAAGTTATATTGACCTGCCATCACTTTAGAAAGTGTTTCTGTCAGTGTTTCTGACATAACAAGAATCAGAGCCAGTCCCAGCGGTGTGTA
This sequence comes from Chrysodeixis includens, assembly GCA_941860345.1. NCBI lineage: Eukaryota > Metazoa > Arthropoda > Insecta > Lepidoptera > Noctuidae > Chrysodeixis > Chrysodeixis includens. The sequence continues at coordinate 4,962,140 of OW796115.1, forward strand.
TTGTTCGCTATAAAAATAGGGAGGGAAGGTTCCCCCAACGGAAAACTATTATCATCTAAATAAGAGAAGTAAGGAAAGTTTTATCGATCAAGTTTATTGGTATACTTGACTTGTACGTTAGTATAATTAGATAATATGAAGGCTGACGGAATATGATGTTGGATACGTGGTCCTAGCATCCGCGATGTGAATACTAGTAATGTATAAATGTTAATGTAATGGCAAATGCGTAATTACGACTTGTTTGTACCGATATCCTTAGCTAAGTCTGATTATTATTTGATAGGATTGCCTCTTTACCTACTCTCTGCGGAAACTAAGAATTGGCAACTCGTTTATTTTATTAGTAATCGAAAAAGAAATCAGAAACTTTCCTAAAGTTATACGAGTAAATAACTCCAAAAGCAGTCACAACAATTCTTGAAAGCAAACACATTTGGGATCCTCAGCATCGTCTTTAATTATATTACACGCTCCTTAATTATCCCACTTGTAATCACTTGCTAGTAGCATTCTCGCAGTAAGCCCACATTATGACAGTTGAACGGAGTTAAATGCACAACACACTATGAAACCCTCAGCCTTAATCGTTGAAACTCTGCCTTCATTAGTTTCTCTCTCGGAACTTCGGAGCTGACTTAACTAAACGTTTTGTTGTAACTGTGATTATGTACACACGAGGTTTATTCAATTTGCTGTTTCGAGTTTCTGTATGCAAGCTGCTTAGTAAGCAATTTTGTTTTTAAGTATTGTTCGAAACGGGTTATTTGCATACAAAAAGAACATAAGCATCAGTAAAGCACTATGCCAATATTGGATTAAAGAAAAAAGAGAAAAATCGACTCAATTTGGGCAAAGTAAGTACAGTGAAACACCGCGGTAACCAGAGTAGATTCAAAGACATGTCAAGTAAGTCTAAGTAATACTCTAAATATCAATATTTCTTATTAAATACTAACCAAATCACCTGATTCATCAACCTCAAAGTCACTAGTGGTTAGTGGGACCTAACTGCTATACCAGAGGTCGTGGATTCGATTCCCACTTAGGACAAATGTTTGTGTGATGAGCACGATCATGTGTTCTGCGTCTGGGTGTGATTTATCTATAATATGTATGTATTTAGAAGTATATAAGCATGTATATCAGTTGTCTAGTACCTACACATAATATAAGCTCTGCTTCGTTTTAGACAACATGGGCATCGACAGGCGTTATGTGAAAGTCGTGGAATACACAATATTATATTTCTCAACTCTTTCCTTATTTCATTTTACTCTAAACATAAATAAGTAAGCCTACATCGTATGTTCGCAAAACCCAAAGCATTTTGAACCAAACCAATAAGTAGTCCTTAGCAACAGCCCGTTACCGCACGCGCCTATTAAGGCACATGAGTTTTAACTACATATTACTTTCATTGTCCTATCTCTTAAGCACGCGCCGTAGTTGCGTATCATGATCGCGTAGATCCCAATTTATTGGCAATTTAGACTCAGATATTCTGCTGTATTAAATGTAAGCAGGCCTAGGCTAATTGAAGGGTAATTTGTCGAGTTTATCACATAACTGTGGAGTTAGAGATAGTTTTTGAAGCACCTGTATTTAGTTTTTTTTTTTTTCATGCTAGATAAGTGTAAATTGGTGACATCGGATTTTAATTCGAAAATATTATTGAGTAGGTATACATGCATTTTTTTAACTCATATCAGACACATTTACGTCTGAAACTGACTAAATTGAACGAATATTAAATCATTTAAGCATACAGCACTACAATTCTTCAAAGGTCTTACCATTGACGTGGACAGTTATGCAACAAAATAAATTGAAGCGAAGACATAACGGCTGGTATTACAACCAATTAGTGTTGCATTTAGATCCGTATCAAAATAAGACCTTCTGTTTAAATCAGTTAAAAATCTGTGTAGGAGGCTGGATAATAAGTCCATGAGTCAAGAGCAAACGCCCCGTGATAAATGCTTCACGCATTATTTGATTACTGCAATTGATCTCGAAGACCTTTCGTTCTGAGAATATTTTTTTTGATCTACTGGCCTACTGACCAAATGTAAAATCGTTTAGGTATAAACTGCTAGAAAATATATCCTGAAATGAATGGATGAACAGGAAGACAAAGATCAAAAAGCAAGATAGTATTATGAGACAGGAAGAAGGGAACGCTGAGAAAACCAGAGAGATGGATGGAAGAAAATATCATATTCCGCCGATATCAAACGCAACCGCCTTTGAGCATGGCGATGAAAATAACATGCTTATGCCTTCTAGATCACAAATGACAATATTTAGAACTTCGTTAGTCAATTTAAAACTTAATTGAGATAAAAATTAAATAGAAGAAATGACAGCTAATGCAACCTGGATTTCACTTACAATGTGATCACGTAAAACCCTGTCTTCATTCACATATCTTATCCACTCATTAAAAATACATTCAACATGTACAATAAATTCAAGTAAAACCATTAATATGTTACTCATAGTGATTTATGAATAAACTTCAAAACTTGAGCACCGTTTGAATTAATTCGTCCTTTACAAGACTAACCTTGTCTAAGCTAACCGCATTGCTGTCTGTATTTGGAATCGTCGATGTAATTGCTCGATTTGCATAGTGACTAAATAATAATTATTATTATAACGAGCTCATGTTTAGTTGATGTAATTTTGGCTTCATATTAAAGAATATTAACAAAAGATAATGGCGCAAACTTTGTATAATTAAGAGAAACAAGTGGAGTGCAAAAATAGACTTACTCCCAAAAAATACTTGCTAAGACCAAAATCCTCATTTACAAGCCACAAGTTAAAGGCAAACCAGAAAAATGTTAGTTTCTTCAGATTAAAAAAGTAGTGGAACTGTTACTCAACTCAGCATGACGTAGAATGCAGAATCATCATCATTATTCACAAGGAAAACATTTGACCCAATGAAGATGTAAAGAAGTATTGATTCTTCAAATCTATCTGAAACCATGCCGAATATAAACAAAATCAACAATGACATTAGTAAAGTATTGATAAAGATACCTTGGGCCGTCCACGTCTGTTCTTCCATAGAGCAAGGGTGGTGGGCCCTTGGTAGGTTCCCCATCACATTTTAGATTAAAGTTCTCAACAAGGTCTCAGCATGTCGGACTTTTGTCCCCGTGTAAGCCTTTAAAAAGGACCGGGTTTCTTCCCTTAAAGTTATCCCGTGAATCAATAAAGATAAATAATTTTTAGTTACATAAGTTTAGTCATAAATGTAGATATTTCTTGTTAAAGCAAATTGATTTTTAAATTATAAAGATAATATTTTATATCTTCAATATACAAGTATAGTTAAAACTGTCTCCATAAATTGTGAACCAATCCCATCGATAGCTATCGACTTCAATAAGAATTGGAAGCGGACACAATTAAGGTTTCGGGGTCCCCACTTTATTGCCTGAACTTCGTTTTATATTTGTTTACTTCAAGACCCTTCTTTGAAAAACATGTTTTTTTTGTAGTGAACAGTAACTTTAATATAATCTTGGTATTTTTATAAGTGAATGAAATACGTCTAAGCTGCTGACAGGACGAAAAAATAAGGTTTTTGGGAACAGAAGCAAGACCTATTTATTATTTAGGCAAGAGAAAACCTGCGGAGATACAAAAGAGGCATAAAAAGACGTTGAACAGGCAAGTGTTGAATTCATCAGTGTAAATAAATAATTAGGCTTTGTGATAACGCTGTGAACTCCTCAAGCAGTGCAACTGCTTACTTCCCAAACGGGAATTACCCTACTCCAAAAGTACGTGGCAAACGCGCGTGTCATTTCAGCAATGACAACAGTCTCCTATAACCTATTCCTTTCAACTTCTACCTTCAGCCCAATACACAAAGAAACAAGAAACGCGAACAAAACATACATAAACCGAACCTATCGCGACATATCTCATACATACCCCTTTCTCTATATAGGAACCCCACATTGTTATAACTAAGCCGCGGGGCAAAGGAATAAAGAAAATAAATGAGCAGTGTGTTGACGCGATAACTTATTCTACCCCCATCGTGCCGATACAAGGAATGGAATCAGGTCAGGGATTATAGATATGGCGATCGTGGATAAGGAAATCACAGCCCCATGCGCAATGTAGGGAAAATATTCTCATTTCTGATTTGTTTGTACTTTCCTGGTTTTATTAGGGCCATGTTGTGCAGAAATGTAAGTCAAGTTGTTTATGATTGAAGGGTTTGACGATCATTGTTAGCGAGACACGTTTTTGGAGTATTTTGTTAGTTGGCTATAATGGCAAATTTCAAATAATGTTACATAGGAAAAAAATGCAAACATAAACGTCAGTAGCATAAATGTGCTTCTAACATTAGATTCGACTTCAAGCATGACATTACAATACTGCCTCACGAATTGACGAGCATTTGCACAAGCTACGCATTGAAATGCTCGGTTCTCCTTCTTCACGTTACACTACAAGCGAATGCTCGCAGTGTAAGAGCAACTTTAGAAAGACTTTCAGAATCTTGAGATCGTAATTCTCCAACATTATTTTCTCTGGACAATTCGTCGACAAAATGCGTTAACATTTTGTCATCTAGAAAAATGATAAGGACCGACTAACAAAAGTCCCTTATTCCTTATTTATTGGATACCAAAGGCAAGCTCTTGTGACTACTTGAACGGAAAACCGAATGTTGGTTAATATTCTTTACCTTCGTATTAAGGCAGGCTTATAAAATCTCCGCCTTAACAATATATTTCCTTTGAGACAAGCAGGAATTTTGTAAGTAGATAGCTGAAGGAATTATTTTACGATAATCCGAAGTAATGGTTTGGGGTATTCAATCAATATTACCGTAAAATATTGGCTGTTATACATAAAATGATTTTTGAATGGCGATGAAATACATAATGTTACATGAAGAGGACCAATGCTTTGCTTCCTTATTAATTTTTTAGGCGCTAAAAAGCTTCTACAGATATCATTGAAGAACTAAACATACTTCCTCAATGTACGCTTTTATATAAAAAAAAACAGTATATCAACTTATTCAAATAAGGACATGAACTTTGAAATATCTACAATACGGTTAAGCAAACTATCACAATAAACAACACAGAAGTGCTGAAGAACATCTTCAAAGCCTTTGTCCAGAAGCAGTAAGGTTTATTTTCCTAAAACTTTGCCAAAAGTGTCAGTTACATTGAAGAGACAAGGGAAAGTATATAATGAGCTCGTGCGTGCATCTGCAAGCCTAGTCACGTGCATTTAGAAAGGTCGAGAGCAGCTCGTAAAATGCCCTTCTTAAAAGGCACCAATTAGGCAGACTATGAAATAAGACGCCCATTCAGAGCAGTCGTCAAGACATCTCGAGTCTCTAAATGTTGGCTAAATGAGTCGGGGGATGTTATGAAATATGAAAGAGAAAGCAGTTGTTTTCGAGTTTTAGGAGGATGGAAAAAAACGCTATTTTCTAGGGCATTGTTGAAGGAGATAACATGTTTTGAATGCCTAAAACAAAAGGCAATTTTGTTGTTAGTGCGATACTCCTGATGGATATTTCCGTGCCAAAAATACTCCAAACTTGAATCTCATAATGTAAAGCGACATAATTGTGATGGAGGAGGCGTTTAATAATTTCTGCCGGATCGAACAAAGAACATCCATTATTGGTTTTCCAAAAACAACACGGTATACACAAATATAGCAGGTCAACCACCTCAAGAATGTGTTAAGAAAAGCAATTAAGGGAAGTACCATCCCCGTTTTTCCTTCTAATTAAAAGTCGTTACAAATTCTAAGACACTTAAGCATTCTGAACGTTGAGCGCCAGTGTCGTGTCTTGAGATCGTATTAATAAAGCGTAAAACATAGCTCGAGAGAAATTTCAACATTTATTAATCAAGTGAGGAGCTCTTGAGTAAAGAGGTATTAGGGATTTGGATTTAGCTGGTTAAGGTAATGGCAGGTATGAGGGGTTTCGTTAGCTTCGCCTATTCGCGTCTAATATGACACGTGACACTCTCGGCTCAACAACAATGCTACTAAGATCTTTTGGCACGTGGCTGAATTCGAAACTCATGCCATCATACGAATGAATAACCATCACTTTTGACCGACTATTGAGTAGATAATTGTTACGAATATGCACACTCCCTCATAGATTGTCATCCACGTGCGAGATCCTTGTAGCTCCACATAAACGTATAGTTCTTATGCAATTGTTAATTATTTGAACTCTATAAGTATGCTACTGGAACTAGAATTTTGTATCTACATTTTACTATTTTCGGCAAACTAACTACTCTTTAGGGATAGGTACACAAGTTTTAGGGAATATAGGGAGAGCAAATACGAGTATAACAAAATTATTAAACAGACACATCTGTGTCCTTTCCATATTGTTAGTACATATCTAAAGTGTACGAGTATGTACTTGGAAACGGGATCCTTAATTTAAAACATGTACATGGTCCCTTGTAACAAGAGGCGGCTTGTAAATAGGACCCATATAATGTTATGTTATAATATAACGTTAACCTCGTAATTAATTTTGTGTTGTTTTGGCGGCCGCAACGCGCCGTACATTTTCGTTGGTTTGTAATTAAAACGAGGTAATTACGATATAGTTAGGTGGCAGGTAAGCTTGGATTTAAATGATAAGGGTGTGTGGTTCAATGTCCGTTGTTTAAGTATTTAGTATGAACTGTTGTACTATTTACAACAGTTTTGTTACCCGTAACAAGTACACTATAAAACCACATGTTTATTTTCCGTCACATAGTAGTAACCTCAAACATGTAAGAATATTCACACGCTATTTATTAAGGATCAATAAAATATTTTATTTCCCGACAAACGCTACGGTAAACAAACCTTAGTTCAGGACCATATTAAAAGTTCCAGATACGGACACATACACATATCATAGACACAAACAATACACACACGGACATAATAATGTTTCACGTTTATGACAAGTCTTAAAACTAAAATATTCATACTCTAACAAAGCTGAAAAAAATATATTTTGGAGTGGAAACAGAAGAATCAGTCGGCGTGAAATAAGATACTATTTGCGGCTGTTCCCAGCAAAAAAGATAAAGTGGAACGGCAGAAAAATACAGGGTAAGCTAAAAAGGAAAGCTGGAAGCAACAATTAAATCCGTTTTCTCTACTTTCCCGACTGAAAAATACTTATACAAGCAAAACTTGAGGATTGTTTTTCTTTCAAGGATTTTGTTACAGTTTTAAGTTTTTTGTGCGGAATATTCTGGAAGCTTAAAAAGTACTTAATTGAGTTGTTTAATTAATGAAGTTGTGTAATTAACTTAAATATTGTATTATTTTACCTCGCTTTCGACAGGAATTTAATCTGTGTAGAAGTAAAAAGTCCATCGCCGGCAGTTTCATTACCTAACTTAAAAAAAAAAAACGCGAATTTTAACATTTATGCGGTATCGTTGCTAAAACTATGCGACGCGGCGACGTTAGAATGAGGATGACATTATATTTTGATACCGATATTATTACTCTTTTCCTGTAGCGTTGTTTTTGAAAAAATAACCAAAAGTCATTGAAAAATGAATATGTATAAATTAAAAATTGAGAAATCCCTCAAAGTTTTAGATATTCGAGTTCAACAATTACATGACGTCACAAACCCCATCACAAACGTATTCCAAACATTTACAGTACTTCTGCTAAACACTTCCTTGGTACAAAATAGTCATGAAGAAAAAACATTGAAGAAGGAAGGGTGGCCCCATTTCATTGCCTTCTTCGGACTATTTATAACGGGATTGTGTAGTAAAACTGAATGTTTAAGGGCCGGGGAGACGATCAAACTTGTTTAACTCAAACACGTAGTTTTTTGTTGGACAAACTTATTTGATTGTTTAAGTCATTGGTTTAGAAAATTGGCCAAATTTGGGCGTGTTTGATGCTTGTTTTTTTTTTTTTATTCAATCTATAATTTGCTGTTTTGATTATAACTAGCCCCTCGTCAAAGCTTTACACGAGTGCAATACTCCTGACCTATCTCCTAAAACATGGCAATACAAAAAAAAACGCATCAAAATTTTAATCATCTCATCTAAACATATACAGGGACAGACAGAAGCGCGAAAGGACTTTGTATTATACTATGTGTTGATTAGATTTGTATACCTATTAAGCAACTCGAAATTCCTCACATTCCGTTTGATGAAATTTTTCATTCTTGCGAGGTTTTATTTTGGGGTGATTTGACAGTTCATAGGGACTTCAAACGGCTCCATCAAACTTGCTTGAAACATGTTTGAGCGTTTATTGTCCCTTTACAGTACACGCCTGTACGCGGACGTTTGCGACAAAAAAACGTTAATAGGAGTGTTAGTGGGTCGTTAAACTATTAAATTGAAATGTGAGGGTAGGCTCAGCGCGCTTATTTGTTGCTCGACGTATTTTTATGGTAACTGTTTATTTGTGTAGACCAGTATATGCTTTGTAGCTGCTTAGAAGTTAGGGAGGGTAGAAGAAAGATATGTATGAATGTAAGACATAGATGTCACCTAAATCGCAAAATAGTTTTTTGAGCAGTCGTAATAAAGTATTCGGCGTATTATAGATTTTTTTATTAGTAGAACATAAATGAATTAACGATTTGATATTTTTCAGGTTATCAAAGCTGAAGAAATGAAAATAACTTGTTTATTTTTTTAATAGGAATATTACAATCGTGATACCGTAGCCGTTAGAGAAGAAAAAAAAAGCAAAATAAATTTTGTTTTTATGATACCATTTAACGAAGCAAGGAGAATGTTAAAACTTACTAAACATGAAAATGTTAAACAAACAGCTATTACGTTTTTATGGGCCTGAAATTTGTCGCTCACATAATAATTATAAATCACAAAAAAAATATACAAAGCAGGTATAAGATTTTGATACTTTTGTGTCGGTTACTTGTTTTGGGCAAAGGAACGAACTAAAAGGAGTGGAAAACCGCGGGTAAAACCTTAGGCCTCAGCTAGTTAATTAAGTAAAAGCCTAAGTACCAAGCATTACATTAGTCACAATAACATTTGAGTAACTGGTATAGTCTTTGAGCATCCCGGGATTAATATAACGTAAAAGAACCCGGGCGCCGACACTAATTCCCTAAGTCCGGAAAAATGGAAATCCTAATCCCGGAAAGAAAGCAAAGCTTGTTATGTATATCGTAATTTGTACGAGTTGTAGTTTTATCTTATACAACTGCTTGTGATTCTGCCAGCTTACTGCTTAGCAAGATAGAAACGTGACGGAAATATTTTGTGTTGAGTTGTTTTGCCTAAAATCTGTACGCTAAAAACTGTCTTTAACTTTACTGTCTGCGGTTAAAATTTTAGTACTAATAAAATATAAATCTCAGTCTTAGGTTCTATTTTACATGGTAATATTTCAGGATACTGTTGCATAAGCTTTAAAATACATTCATACATTCATCTACATAGGATTATGTAATATTAATCCAAAAAAGGCCGAATTCAAATTGAATACGTCATTACCCAAGATGGCGGTTAAAATTGAATATAATTCTAATTTTCCGTCCGCGCATAATTTATAATGTAACAAATTATTTCGCTTGTGACAGCCCTACGCCGCCCTGAAGCTCCCATCGTTGTAATAAGTAGGGACATCCTCCCACAGTAACTGTACCCATAAGAATTTAAATTTAATACTTAACGCTTTTCGAATATGCCACAGCTGAGAGCGTTATAATTTTATGCTAAGTTACAAACTTGATAACCGACGGTAACTCGATAACGCCAGCCTCACTGAGGACCGTATTACCCAGTTACTGGGTTGTGAAGGTCAGATAGGCAGGCGATCTATGTAAGATACCGACACTCAACTACATCTCGAAGACTGGAACCTAAAAGCGACGATTCAAAAAGAGGGTACCTAGTACCTACCCTGAATAATTTTCGTCCTGATATTTTGCAAATTATTCTTAGACCTATCTTTTTCAGTATTACAATATAACTTTGTGAAGTCACGTAACCTGAATTTGAATACATAAAGGGCATGATGAGACGCCTCGTCCTCCTACAAATCATGTGAATTTGCGAATTGTTTGATAAAGTAGAATGAGAGGATACCAGCCCGTCTCAAAATTCGTTATTTGAGGAATCTTTAATTGAATTGCTTTCGGAACAATAAATGCTTTTAGGCGTTCTTGGAAGTGAACAACAACTTGCTAAAGAAATGTGATCTATATTAGATTTTAAAATATTTCGACCTTACTATTTTAGATAAATGTCTGCTACATGCCAAGGTCATAAGGGAGACTCAGTCTTTTATCAAATAGGTGTCTAAATAATTTTCTCTCATCTGCTCTATATCAAGTTGTTGATAGGCAAAAACAATAGACTCAAATGAAGATATTTAGAAGATTTTGAAAATTTCTGATACAGTTTTCGAATCAAATAATTAGTCAAAATTAAGCTTGAGAGAAGAAATACTTTGGTCAAAATATACAAGGAACATTTAGTTAAATTCATTTAAAACAAAGGAAACGAACAAATTCGCTTAAAGGAAGAACGTCAAACGGGAAGTATCATCAAATTCGCAAGGCAAGGTCACCCCAAAGACATGTGTACAGAATTCATCTCGTCGTTCAATTGTTTTCTTTTATGCACGACTACCCTGATACAAATTGGAAGCAGTTAGTAACGTACAGCCCAATATAAATTATTGTAACAACTGTTAATATAGAACTTGGTATTTCTTTCTTGTTTTACGTTTTGTGTTGATGGCGTAATGTTATTAATATTTATTGTTTTAATTTTAATGACATTAGCATCACATTAACCGATTTCGAGTGTTGATTGACAAGAATTTTATACATTACGCTGTTTTGCTCATGAATATCCAATATCTTCAGATAACGGCATCTTATCATTCATTCATACAATTTGAAAATTTTCATGGCCTTCTTCACGATACCTACAGACTAAATATTTCAGAATCACCATAATATAACAAGTCCTTTCCTAAAGGTCTTGTCAAAAAATGAATACCCGTCAGGAACATCAAACGTTATCAAAAATAACAAGTGAAAAACGACGCAAGACTTGGCTATTATCCTTAATGATGGAAGGAAAAACCTTGTTACAGAAACAAGAAAGCATCTACAAGAAGTAGATGTTCCTAGAGTAGTAATTAAATATATAGAAATATCCCACGAGTTTCACACAACGCCATCTAGTCTCAAACTAAGCAGAGCTTGTATTATAAGTACTAGACAACTGATAAACATACTTAAGCATATTTCTAAATACATACATACTATAGATAAATTACACCCAAACGCAGAACAAATGATCGTACTTATCACACAAACATTTTCCCTGGGTGGGGATCGAACCCACCACCTCTAGCATAGCAGTCAGGCTCACTAACCACCAGACCAACAGGCCAGTCAGTTAAGAGAACTAATAAGGAGAACAATACGAATATTCGTGTAAATCTTATAATCCAGCTCTAAGGCTTGAATCTCGACGCTCCGGTCGCCATAACGACCGTCATGTAGATACATTTCTCACGTTATCTCACTACTATTAATATTTTAGTGAAAAAGTTTCAGTCCGTAGTACTTTCGAAACGGAGACGCTGTTATCTTAAGTGCAGAAAACGGATGTGCTGATATATTTTGTAGGCAAACCATTTTACACCAATAATCTTCAAAAAATTACGATAATCTGATAACATTTGTCCGCGTATTTTATTCAGGAAAGTCTTAAATCTTACACGAGTCTAGAATTAAGTAAATATTCACAAGTACAATGTAAGTTATAGTTATTATTTACCAATACGCCAAAAGGGAAATCTTGGCGAAGTTTTACCAAAAAAAATAAACAGTATTTTTTCTTGAAAAAACGCACTGGCATCCCGTTATACCACTACGCGATACCTTAATATCTGAGCGAGACATTTATTACGACATTCTCTCGCAAGTGACAACGGAAGGACATTAGTGTCAGACATTAGTCACAATTTGTGTACCGAAATGTTGATGAACACGCGAGTTTTGCAGTTTCAGATACCTTGGACTGTAATGAATTGTCTTCAAGTGTTTTTTTATGTAATTGGGCAGATATCAAGAGTTGGTACATAATAATTATTAGTCAAAAGATTATTTTTTATAGAGTTGTTTCGCTTAGTAATAATTTAACATAGAAGATACTAAAGACCAGGATAGTTCGTCTAACTTTCTTTCCCGGGGCTTAGCAAAGGGGAAATGAGTTTAACTCTAGTAATTTTAGCCGGTAGAATCCGTTTGTATCTTTTGCTTTTTCATTAGAAAAAAGGCTTTGAAATGCCCTCCAGACTTAAAAATATTTCACAGCTTATGCATAAATATCCCACGATATTGAATCTATAGCTTACCGAAGGCACAAATTACGCATACATACAAAAAAAAACATGCACGTTAGTCGTTACTTCAAACAAATCATAAAAAGATGGTCGCCCTACACAGCTGCACCAGACACATTCACATGGCTTGGGATAGCTGTAATTGTTATATTTTTATTTCTTTATAAACAAGAACGTTCTAAGACATGCCTGTATACATACACTTCATAAACTCTTAGATGGGAGAAACATTAAAATTTTATTACCGGTATATTAAATGTTCAGGGAGCGCGTAACTCAATTCCGTGAGGCTGTTAAATCATTAAGATATTTGGAGTGGGGGGAAATACAAGTATTCTATTGCGTTGTGAAAACGTATTGATAGCTTATAAATATTATAATGATTTTACTAAGGACTTTATTTAACAGATTGCAGCTGACGATGACTTTTGCTGTGGCTGTTTGGTTAACTACCGCTGAAAGTATAATTGTTGCCGTTGTAAACGGTAAGGCGCCACCCTATGCGGTTCATGGAAGTAATGGTGGACAAACCTGCTTAAGGAGCTGATAGTAGGTACACACACCGATTCTAATGCGGGCAAGCAGGAGGCCACGCTAAGACTGACCTTAAACATGCCATGATTTGAGAGAGATGTCTCACTCAAATTGTTAAGTTCCCTATAGCCCCAGCGGCATTTACATTCAGTCATTCTTGTATTACAATTATGAATAGAAGAGATTCCGTAAACAATACTACTCTAAATTCTACCCATATTTATTTACAAAACAATTCTCACACTAACAAAACAAACAAACATATCTGCCTATAATAATATCAATGTAAAACAATTAATACGAATTACACGTCCAATTGGTCACAATGAGTGTACCGATGCCTCTGAGATATCAGAAACGGGGTCAGTATGACGCAAATAATATCTCGTAGGAAACAAGAACTATATATTATTGTAATAAAGAAGAGACGCGTAAAAAATAATAACTAAAATAATAGATATTGGAAATCCCAGTTTATCTGGACGTGCGTAAGAATTATTTTAAAATATATCAACATATCTTACAGTGACTAATGGTAGATATACCTAAAAAAAATCACCTAAATGAAGGTTGGGAAATTACATCTGGATTTTCTGAAGTCCAAAATGCTACCACCGTTGTGGTATCCACTGAATAATTTACTGTCAAATCATGAATATCTACAGTTCACTGTCACCCCTATTAATTATTTATTAAACAACAACACAGCAAGTATTTCTAGCAGCATTTAGATAGGCTTAATATTACGCATTCCAAAATCTGAGAACATTCTCGAAACTTAGTAGGTACCCACTCAGACAGTGCCTAAGGCAGATACAACTAATAATAAAGTGTAATCCTAGATCATAGACTAATAAAAAGGTAGACTGAGCTAATATTAATAATGCCTTGAACTAACATGGAGTCTAGCAAGATAAGTCAAAAGAAATAGATATAATTTTTGGCTACCTTTATCCACTTACTATTCTTCTTTTATTTTAAATGCGACCAATTTTGTCTGCCTATCTTACTTGATCTATACTTTAGACTCAAATTAAGTAAATAAAAGGTCTATTCCTCAGTCCTCGTGCTCCGGCATTGAACGTGAGGCAAATGGCAATAAGCGTCGGTTTTCCTTCAAAGCAGACAATGCAAAAATGTACCACATTCAAATGTAGGCAAATTGCAACGGTTTGTCGTGAGGACAGGTGCGGTCCAAGTGCATAGGCGAACTATTCATTAAAAGAGTATATTTAATTCAAAATCAGGTAAATAAGATTTCTGCTTACCTGTCTTCAAATTAGACCAAACATTTATAAATCTTTAAGACCCATCTGCGACATTTATATTATCATAAGATAATATTATTTAGACACTGTTGAGTATACAGGTACACTTATTGATCCCCAAACAATCTAAGGCAAAACTTCTCAACATAAAATCTACGAACACAGCCTTGCAAACAAGTACTCGTATCAACGTATCTGACGATCATAAAAATATAACGAAATCGATCCCAGCAGAAGTCACGTTAGGCGGGTCGTAAAATTACTTTTTAAATGTCAATATAAGAGTACTTAAATACGCCCACCCTTAATCAAGTTCTGATGTCAAGACTAAAGAGACCTCCCTAGCAACGTGATTCCGTCAAGTGATAACAATATACATGAAGCATTCACTTTTCGTGTGGGTGTGGTAGGATAAATCATTACACTTGATGAACAAAATGACGACGATTTTGAACCAACAGACACATGTTAAACACATGGTAATCAAGTGATTATAAGGGTTCTTATTCACGAACAGAGTATCAAAGGTAATGGAAATCAATAAATTAAGGAAAAACAGTTGACCGACGAAAAGGATAGAAAATTTTCCACTATTGCTTTCGAAACGAACCGATCGAATAGCCATCAAGATTACATCCCGTACGCGAGAAAACATGGCCTCCCTAGCTTTCCACGAGCCCCGAAGTTCCAGGAATGTGTTATGTAATTGAAACGTAATTTAGAAGAATTCTTATAGAATACACGTGTCCTATCTCAAAGGCTATTGAAGTTTTATTGCCGGCTATACCTCTCGCACTTGGGATTCCCGAAGGGTGTCTCGGAACGGCTGTAGCGTCGGACTATATCTAGGAATTTCTTCAGCAGAATAGAACTAGTAGTAAGAATTTTCTATTTCATAATTGTAGGATTCGATAAGGGTTTGAATGTTGAAGTATTTTTCGTATTTCCAACTTTTGCAGTTCCTGTATAAGTTAAAAGACGCAGTAGTGGAAATATCTAGTTACTTCTTCTTAAAGGCAAAGTTCGAACAACCTTGCGATATTTCGAAAAGACTTCAGAAATAAAATATATTCTTAAGTTTAGGAAAATTGTATTTCATCCAGTTTTATCTTATCTTAAATTAGCATTGCAAAACCGTGATAATTAAAAGAAGTAAGACTTAGGATCGAAATATTAATTTGAAACTTTCGGATTACACAATTTCTTTCAAACATAAAATTGTACAAATAGGCTTTGTAGCGCGGTCGGAAATCTCTTCTTATATAGCAGAGTCCCGTTTATACATCAAAAAACGTTATTTATGTGTCCGTGTCACCATAACTTCAACTTGAATTATATCGTGTTCCAGTTTCCACACGTTCAGGATTCAGATCGTAAAAGTGCTTATGTTGTAAAGGGGCGTATCTTCACGACTCGTTTATACGTGCGCAAAGAAAATAACGACTGGAAAAGTACTTAAACATTTATTTGTCACACACTTGTTTATTCCAAATCTAGGTATGTGGTGTTTGACAGCAGATTCATAGACCGACAGCTTTATTTAAGTTTGCGAATAGTTTAAGTAAATTTCGTTTTACATATTGTTCTAAGAGCCGTCAATTCATCACTTATTATTCTCAAATGTTTTCCATAAATTATGGTAACGACCTCCAGATCGAAACACTTTGTATCTGACGCCTATGAATAATCAATTGATTTTCCAATGGGCAACACCTCGTCAAAGGTCGTATGGGATCCAAATTGTTGTTATGCAGGGCTGAACAAAGGCTTTACTGAGGGGCCCACTGTTTCAGTATAATGAATACTAATGTTCAAAACGTCAGAAAAGGCCGGCAAGAATAATATAGCGGGAAATATACTTAAACAATATAGAAGAAACGAAAACAAATTATACGTATAAATGCAATCTAATCAGACGGACAATCTTCCACCTGATCATCTCAATAAAGCCCCATAATGACTCCAATTGTCTCATAATACCTGAGAATTCGAAATCACGGCTTAAGAATCTTCAAAGTTTCAAATGAAAGCCACCGCTCAGCTCAAGAGCAAAACGGCGTCTGTAACAACGAAACTTGATACAAGACTGTTGAAAATACTTCCCTTCAAAGTTAAAACATAACGAACGAAATTACAATCAATAAAAGAGAAATTGGAATACAATGGCGAAAATGAAATACTGTACCGAATCCCGTCCAAACTTAATTACAATTTAATTGCGGCGAACTCAAATTGATACTCTGTCTTCATTCCATAAATGTTGTTAAAACTCAATCGTGGAACTAATCGAATTAAAGACATGAAGCAAATCTGATCAGTGCAAAAAATCTAGGTATCGGTTATAATCATTAAGGCATTTAGGTATAGGAGAGAATTCTACCTCAAATTATACGAGTAGAATTTTAGGGACACTGAAAGACGACCCCGATTCGATTGAGACAAGATCAGATATAAGATTTATTTTATTTATCCTATATTATCCTACACCTGGGCAAAGGCCTCTGCCCTCTACCAAATCCTTCTAAAATTCTCTATCTGGCGACACCTTTAACCTCAAGCGGAATTAATTATTAAAGCAAAATTGAAATTAATAGTCAAAACTAGTATCTAAAGGAACTAAATATTCAGAATGAGAATGGCAGGTTAACAGAGCGTAAGTATTCGTCTAGTTGACACGGTCCTCGAAGAAACTTCGTTCAAAATACCTTCGACTATAAAGTTATTGATTTACACTACATACTGCAAAGTTCTAAATTCTTACCTACTTTAACATTAGCTTAATCGTAAAACTTCACCCGGTATGCCGAAAGGCTTATAAGAAAAAATTATGGCGTTTCCAAAATAATATTATTTTACTAGAATGTATTAACACATTTTCTGCCTAGCCTTTTTCCAAGTTAAGTTGGGTTTCCTACGGAAACAAACATCATCATCAGCTCTAAAAAAACCCAATGTTGAGCATGGACCTTCCTTTGTTTGTGCCATTCTCCGAAACTAAATAGGTCGACGAAAATTGTGTTTATTTAAAGTAAATTCGTAATATAATTAAGGACGTTAATGAAGATAAATGCTCTCTAATATTTGTTTAAAGTGTTTAAACCTTAATTAAAACTTTTCGAAACTATTGTATTTAGTTTCAAGTTACATGGAAAGCCATTTGTTCAAGTGGTTTTAACCACGGCTGGCTACAGGGTCAGATTAAATCTTTATTGGGTTTTTCGCAGTATCCTGAGTGGAAGTACGGCTATTGTATTACCCAATAAAGGGAAATGGGCATTACCATTTATACATAGGACTTGCCACTTCCAAGAAAACTATGGATCCGCTTCGGAACTATGGATACGAGAATGGATTTGTAACTTAAATGTAATTTTGGGAGAAGCTCTTATCCAGCAGTGGACAAGAATAAGGTGATCTCATTGATTAAACCGTATTGTCAAAGTGTAGGGCAACATATTTTTATTCGTATGGAAAAGCCTCCTATCAATTTCCAATGACAAGACAACAGTTTCACACTTGATTCGTCAATCAGTTACAAGGTAATTGAAAAGTTTATCACAGTTTTAGCTCATCAGTCACAACAATTTGTTTCGCCATGCATTTCAATTGATTGACGTAAATCATTCAAAATAGCATTGTGGTTGATAGCTAAAAATACACAAGATATTTTTCCCGTAGGTAACTTACCAAGGATAATTATAATGTTAAAGGTAGAAGGAAAAATCTTATTTCGTGCAAACATGTGATGTTGTCACGAATCAGTTGTAACCTAACTTAACGAATTTCTGGATATGAAAGGATCAGAGCAGTAAATGCTTTATCGATGCCACTCGTTTTTATTACATCATCTTGTATCTTTACTCTCCCGATAGCTAAAGATTAGACGGAAAACGAAAACCATCGAAATATTCTAAATACGATACGAAATTGGAAGATAAGTCAAAAAGATAAAATCCAAGTTCAATGGCCGAAGTTATCAAAGATAAATCTTATATCGGAAACCAATCAATCTCTAGAATGAAACGTTTCCTGCGAATAATTTTCTCGTTGTTTGGATCAGTGAGTCTGTAGGCAGTCAATCTGTAATAGCGGGGGTTCTGACTTTCATCTGAAGGGGAATAAATCTAGGAGGATTGTGAGTTGTGACTGCTTATCTGGACTTTTGTAGGGTTTTAATATCTTTACTTTTAAATGTAATGTTTTAAGTTTTAAAAGTGCAACTAGAGTCAGTAACGTTTTGAATATCCTTTGATTGTGCCTGAAAAGGCCTACTCGAAATAAAAACATTTAGATTTTTTTTTATTTATTTGAAAACGAAACTTGTGAATCAGTGATGTGGTATTTTCCGGTCGTCTCCATTACCGTATTGGAAAAAACTAAGGGTTTTTTCGTCAGGTTTTTATCATGACCTTAGCTGAAAATGTATGTTTGTCTAGAAGTCGAAACTTCTAGACAAACATACATTTTAAATCAAAACATAGGAAATTCACGATCCACGCCGATAAACCTAAAACATTACCAAACTGAAAATTGTCAAGTTCTCCAGAAAAAAAAACCTGAAAATCTTATTGAGAAGTAACTTACAGAAGCAGCCCTACTGAATATAGTCTCTATAGACGTCTATTATAGGTAGTAGTACCCTTAGCAAAGTTTTGTGGGTTCCGACCAAAGCTAACAATGTTAAGTTTGACCGAAAAATGTGAACTATGTAGATCAAAGGATATTCAAATATCACATCAGCCTATTTTCCCACGGGCAAGCTGAAAGGACCCGTCGATAGTTACAGTGATTTACTAATATGGACTTAAGTGCTTTGGAATAAAAACGTTATTAATACAAACCTATAAAGTAGTGTAATTGTGTATTAAGAATTATGCCTATTTTTCATCTTTCAGAAGTGCCTTTTGGTAACCCACTTTCAACATGAGATTTTTGATTTGATTTCCGATTTACATATTTTTCAACTATTGTTAATTTCTGAGCAGCTATAATATTACGGGCTATATAGACCGTATTGTGATTGCACAAATGCACACAAATTCGATCATTTTCTACAGCTCCTGTTAATAATGTAACACAGTCACATTGAATATGAACTAGGTACTTCTGTATGATTGCGCTATTTCCCTACGGGGTATGCAGTCTACAAAATACGTGACCCGGAAAATGGACAACCACTTCCCGTAATATAAAATGTATAAGATTATGGTCCTGAGAATCTCTTGAGATTTTTGTATAGTGCTGTTATGTCTTACATATGTAGGCAAGAATTTGAGGGGTTTTTTTATTTAGACACCTAATCATCATCGAAAGTGGTGTTAAAATGTGGTAGCTAAAATTTAAAGGCATTTGAGCCTTAACTGTGAACCTTTAAGGCTTAATACTAGCTGCTGTGGGAGCGATCTATCTCACTGCCGTTTTTCCCATTGCTCAGCGCCATCTCGTCCACAATCATGCCTTAAGGATTCTTAGCACAAGTATTGACGTATAAGGCTGACCGCACATTGGAGTCGAGATTGTTTTAAGACAGACTATTGCTATACAAAACATATGAAGGTGCGCATGATTCAAACAAAACGTCTCATAGACAAAATTGTCCAAATCGCACCACACGTCTGACTAACGTTTGTCGGCTACCCTTTTATATTTATGCGGGCGCGCACATCAACGACAAAACAGTCTAGTCAACGCAGGTATAAGGCAGGCTTGTCTATGTGAGGCAAGTCTGTCTTAAAACTGTCGTGACTCCAATGTGCGGTCAGCCTAAGAATTCTTAGTACAAGTATTGACATATAAAAAAATAAAGTATCCACTTACCTATTTTTGTTTTTATATCTAAGCATTGTGATATGTGTGGGAACTGAAGGATTTTCCGCCACTTCTTACTTTTGCCCTTATTGCTATCGGAACCTCCTGAAACAAACAGAAAATATACTATTGTAACGAACACATCGATAAAAACTTCATTCATAGGAAAATAAAACATAGGTAATTTATTGGATCAGAAGCCGTCGAACTCGTTGACAACTATAAATATTTTAAAGCATTTCTGTTAAAAAGTGATTAGGTATTTAAAATTATTTGAGTCCGATCCATTACTCTGTCAGTCCCATCATCAAAGCAAAGGCTTTCCATAAGAAATTTTATTTTCTTCAGGACGAAAAAACAAAAGCAACACCTCAACCGATACAAAGACTGTATCGATATAAGAACAATAAACAAATACATATAGGAGAAACAATTTCAAACCCCGGGAGTTGTAATAAATTCCCGATCATAAAATTCCAAAGTACCCTCTTTGACCGGTCTTGGGCATTGTAGCTAAAAGATTACACTCATTCACAAGTCCGACAAATAATCCAATACTAATAGCTGTTAAACTTACATTTATGGCTCGATACTAAAAAGGGTATAAAATGTTTTAATCTTTCTTAATCCTTACTTGTAATACTCGCTGCAAGTAAGTTGTTACGGAGATGGTTTATTATTTTATACATTGGTAGCTGTATTGCAATCGTTTTTATTGATTATAATAAAATTTACGGGAAATGAAATATGAAAGGCTGATAACGAGACTGGATGGATTTTGTTAAGAAATATGAGAAAGGAGACCCGAATAAATTTGACTGGCCTGTTGGTCTAGTGGTGCATGCTATACCGGAGGTCGTGGGTTCGATTCTAAATGCGCACATACGAAGAGATTGACACCGTTTTGCGTTTGTTTTGCGGAGAGGGGACTCACTCCGTCAATAAATGTTTGGGTTTGTGTCATTACGAAATAACAGTCTTATGTTCTCGAACCGATAACTTCGTTGAATGAAGTTATCGGTAACGGAAAAAATACGTTAAATAATTTTTCATTAATCTGATGGACATAAAAATTAACATCGATATCAAAACATGATAAATAGTAAGTGTTAACACAAATCTAAGGAAGTAAGTGTAGTTGGCATATCGAGTTACAAAAATAGGTACGTTTGACGTCCTGCCGATTAAATAATGCGGCAATATGGTCTTATCAGCAAAACATCAGCTTTTACTTACATCGCGATTATAAAATTACACCTAATGCTTAAAAAATTAGCACTGTCGTTATAAATGAAGTGTGAATGACAGACGACAACGACGATAAACGACAGACGTGACTTACTGACTTTTCTAAAACTGGAACAGTATCCCTGGACCAAAAACTGTAATAGACTCTGGTCTATTACGACTACAGAGAGCTTATAGTAGTACTAGCTTTTGCCCGCGACTTCGTTCGCGTGGAATAGTGACTTCCGGCAAATTTTTGGTTTTAACCATCTACGGAGTATAGGAACAGCTCGACATTTATAGTACGGAATTGAACAATAGATGGCGCTGTATGTCCGGAAAAAAATTATTTTTTATTTTTATTTTTTGAAATTTGAAATAAAAACTATCCTATGTCCTTTCTCAAGTTCCAAACTATGTCTGTACCAAATTTTACACAAATCGGTTCAGTAGGCGTGAAGAAAAGACAGACAGACAGAGTTACTTTCGCATTTATAATATTAGTTTGGATTAAATAAATAAATATTCCTCAACATTGACACAACGCCACCTAGTCTCATATAAAGCATACTAAGTAGCTTGTGTTACGCGTACTAGACAACCGATAAACATACTTATATATTTCTCAATACAACCATACTATAGATAACCCAGACACAGAACAAATGATCGTGCTCATTACACAAACATTTTGTCCTGGGTGGGAAACGAACTCACGACCTCCGGTATAGCAGTCAGGGTCACTAACCACTAGGCCCGTCTTATATTAATGCAGTTGCGGCGGTCTTTGCCATGCATGAAACAGAAAGTCTAGAA
This sequence comes from Chrysodeixis includens, assembly GCA_941860345.1. NCBI lineage: Eukaryota > Metazoa > Arthropoda > Insecta > Lepidoptera > Noctuidae > Chrysodeixis > Chrysodeixis includens. The sequence continues at coordinate 4,984,207 of OW796115.1, forward strand.
AAAAAACTAGACCAATTTCGTAACAATTCTTTATCTATGTATTTATACAACCTGACCTATCCAATCTACTTTTTATTACGTTTCCTCTGCCATTCTTAAGCAACTTATCATAATTTAAAAGTTTAACATATTACATAGCATTTCATTGTGTAACTGTTTGTTTTGGTTTTTAATGCAACTTATTAATATCATATCAAAGTCCAATGCCGTGCAATCTCCCTGGTTTCTCTCCAAAATTTTGCTAAAGTTGTATAAAAAGGCAGCTCATCCTAAACAACTTTTTCTTTGAACATTCGACGTGAAGACTAGAATGATTGATTTTACTTACAGCCGACCGCAAATTACTGATAACACTAAAATACAGCCCTTATCTCAAGGTAGTAAAGTTCATAATAATATTTGCAATTTTCTATGACGTTCTTTCAGCGAAGTGCTCCTCAGGGTTTTCACAACATTATTATCGAACCCAAATAAGATTAAAATCCACTCACAACATATCCGTTTTCTTTCACGAGGTATAGAACAATATCAGCCAGATACGTATCGCATCTACAAAATGGTGTTTTAATTAATCTTTGATCGCTATCTGCTTCGGTGCGGCGAATTATGAAACTAACGACTTTTTATTAAATGAACTTACATATGGCTGATATGGCGCAATGGAACTCACACGGCTGTGACATTGAGCTCAGGTTATGTAATAAATAAATGATTAATAATAACATTAATAACTTAATAAATAAAGAATAACGATTAGCCTTATTCTTTGTTCGCAAAAACATCGAGCAGTCGAAACATCTCGACAAAAAAAGAAACTGCATTTTAATTTCGTTGAGTGTTTAGGTACGACTTGCAGACCGTACCGGCAAAAGGCTAAGTGAATTGGGAATCTATAAGGCCACACATATTTTACGTACGTTTTAGAGAGCGCCTTTTGGATATTCTTTTATTTTATTGAGTAGTATACATGTTTATAAGTAACCTGACTTTTTAGTAACTGTCATAATATGTCAAAGAATATTTTGTTATAATATATATATCTACATTAAGGCTAGTACGAGTAGTAGTCTTCCACTATCGCAATTAGATACTTTATTACAAAAATGTATGGTTGAGGAGATCAGTTCATGCACGGTTGAAACTGACGAGTCGATAGCCAAGCATCACGTATAGCGGAAAAAGGCTGGAGAATCTATTCAATCGATAGCTTCATTCAAGACCAAAACAATTTCTACCAACACTTCGGATAGTTTTAATAACTCAAATAGTACTTCCAAATTTCATATAATCCCTAATCAACCTCAAACCGAAACTCCAAATAACAACTCAACTCAAAAATAACAATAATTACGAGCAACTTAAGCTCCAAGAGGCCTATCATTACACTAATTTGTGTCCTATTAAATGTTGCTGCAACAAATAATTACGTTAAACCACATGGCTGGCACTAAACTGTTCACACTACAAGATTTGATTGTAACATCGATAGTTTCACAACTCGACCCTGAACAATTCTCGCCAGTTCTCATTCAGTGTTGATATGTATTAATCGTTTTGGAGATAGCCTGGAGGTTTTAGTATGATATATGCTGGCTCAGGTTGATGAAGTTGAAGCTTGGCGTGATATTTACCATTGTCAGTTATGTTACCAAATCATCTGCCTTTATAACAAGTCTAGAAGAATTGAAACTAAAGCTACATAAAATTTTGTCATTTTGTTGCATAGACTTGCAGGTTGACAGGGATATAATTGCAGTTTAATTAATTTCACTCCTGTTTACTTGTTATTTAAATCATTTTATTACTATCTCTGGTTTTCATTATTCTCTCATGTTCTCCCCATTATGCAGTCTGGTGGTGGTCTGGGACACACACGTAAACATCTCAAACTATGAGAACACAAGCGAAATTACTTTCGCAAAGCAATTAAGACAGGCTCCCAAAATGAAACAAAGTAATTTAAATTATCTCATGACAATCTAAAAGACAGCATTTCTTTATAAAAAACCACGTCGGTCAGGCCATTAACAGTCACCGCTACACCGAACTACACCTCATGCTAATTACAATTTTACGAGCAATAAATTAAATTAACGCAACGATGCAACCACATAATTGAGCAGGTTCCCGAATGCCACATCTCCGAGTGTCCACATTCGCGCAGTCAATGCTCAAACCGAAGTGATTTACGGCCGAATTGAAATATATACGCGGTTTTAAAATAAACATTTCTGTTTAGTTTTTGGACGAGCATCTTCATTTAACTTTTCGGAGATACGGTATTACTCATGATGTGCAATTAACGAAGCATTTATAGCGATTTGATTTTGGATGTTACTGAGGATTTGAAAAGGAGTTGATTGTGCCCTTGTGTTTGTTGACAGCGTTGGCTCTTAGGTTCAGTGTATCAATGTCCAAAACAAAAGTGCTATACAAAAAATAGAGAAAGAGTGGGAAGCCTCATCAATTTCTTTCCTAAGCTACTGACTAAACCGAGATCTATTTGGGCATTAAGCTCATCCCTATTCCGATATAGAATATACCTTTAATACATCAGGCTTTCTCAAATTAGGACATCAACGTAGGGAAGAAAGAGAAGGTCCAATTACAATTCTCAACAACTGCATAATAATATGACGTTCTTCTAGTTTTGACATCATTCAGAAAATATTTAAGACTTCTGACGTCAACCAAGTTGAATAAACTCAAAAAAGACTTATGCAAAGGTTACCCACTTACTTACATATTCAAATCAAGATTTCATTTTGGCGACGTAAGTATTTTGAATTTAATCAGCTTAGGTTGAAACTGTGAGTCGTCACGTAGTGTGGCCAATGACCAGTCATTGATACATAGAATCTCTGCTATTACTAAGATTTTTTTTTAAGGACTATTATATTAATATAACTGCAGCAGAAGTAAGGGGTGATAGGATATTTACTGCGTTCATATCTAACATGTAAGTCTTCTCATCATCATCTTCCTGCCATCATCCCATTTTACTTGGGATCGGCGCAACATGTTTTTTTCTTCCATTCTCCCCTATCAAACGTCACACAATCATTTACTTTTTTCATTCATATCATTCCTTATACAATCCATCCATCTTTTCTTTGGCCTTCCCCTTCCTCTCCATCCATCAACATTCATACTCATCACTCTCTTAGTCACATGACTCTCATCCCTCCTCATCACATGCCCATACCAAGACAGCCGACATCCTTTCATTATTTTTTAACATGTAAGTCTCCTCAGTAGGTTTTAAATGCATTGCCTTCAGAAAGAGCAGCTCTCCAGAAATTTCAATGCAAATAGATGAAATTGTTTAATTCATTGATCTATAGCCTTAAGCTTTTATAGACACCAGATCTCCCACAAATATTTTCTCGTCAATTGTCTAGTATGACATCATTTGCGGGGACGAAATAAATATTATTACAGTTAGCTTATTGTGTTTTGTTTTCAATACACAATCAGCCCTGTGTATCGGTATTTTACTCACCGTAGACAAACAATCGTGATTGGAAGGCTCGCCAGCATCGGCCTGTGGCTCCGGCCGACATGATATATCGCTGAATTTAATCAAAACTCCAACTCACTCGCTTTTCACTTAATCAATGCCTGTATGTACTATTATTTGTGCTATAGACTGTTGGCGTTGTGGAAGCGAGACAGCGTAATATAATTGCTTAGCGGCACCACACTAAGACTTACAACATAAATTATAATTGTTAAAATCGCCATTATAGTCTTTGAAGAATTCCTTTCATCTGGTTACATTTGTAAGGATTTTGAAATCGAATATTCCAACGCCTTACAATCCTAATACGAATTCTATCCTAGCTGTAAACCTAAGGTTACCTAAAATATATTCAACATTTTTATGTTTTATTTTAGTATCGAATCAGCACGAAGAAGCCGTAACTTTGAGCTTCATTCTTCCATTTTTATACAATGTAGCAAAAATAAGTATGACATACCTACTTTATATCACATTTTAGCAATAAAAAGGAAAAAGAATTACATAGGGTTCACGTTCGCTTAGTTATTTTTGTGAGCTTCTAAACTATTTTTGACTAAAAGGACCTAGAAACTTGCAAACGACCCACGCTTTCTGAACCTAAAGAACTTACATAACCAGTTTAATCGAATTACTGAAGAAATAGATTTGCTTCGTGTCTTTGAAAGCACGAATAGGATTTTAAAAGACTAAATGAGGTATTTATTATAGTTTTCAATGAGGGGAACGGGAATGGTTATTGAAAATAATATACCTACCCGAGTACCACTTTAAAAACTCATTTAGTAACACAAAATGTACGGACACTTAAACAAATGGTTTACCTACCGGTATTTTGAATAACATCTAAATAAATTAGTTAAGAGACTTAAGAATAATGGCTACATAAATATGGGCATTTGACGTCACGACCCCCTGTCAATATTATGTTAATGTTACGTAAAAAGTGTGATTCATTGTGGTGGCATTTGTAAAACGTACAGTTTAATTTGGTACGACGTTTAAAGTCGAAACTAAGGACGGTATATGTATGTCTATAAGACTGCTATATAAAGGACTGGCAGACAGTTTCGTACGATTGAAAGAGGTAGACAGAAAGAACCTGAATTTAGAAGTTCAAACCAGTATTATAGTTCTTCATTATAATCAGCCAGATGCAGTCCAGAGCTGAACATAGGTTTCTAAACTATAAAATAAGGTTTATAATACAAAGTAACGCTGTATTAATGATCCTAATCGCTTAGTCGTGGTAATGGATGGCGCTTTTCAGTAGTATGTATTAATAGCGCTCTCGAGTTAAGAGCCAATCATTCGTCGTAGAGGTTAAGATCATTTTTAAAGTTACGTACCAAAAGGGATTCTTAAAGAACCATATTTAGAGGTCTCCGTTATTCATCCGTCTGTCTGTCAACGAACTGATTTCACAAAACCTGTGCCTGAGCTTATGAAACCTTTTATATGCTATGAGCTTATGAAAAAAAAACAGGGATGAAAAATAGATAGCCGATTCTCAGACCTACTGAACACATATACAAAATTTCAAAAGAATCGGTCCAGCCGTTTCGGAGGAGTACGGTAACTAACATTGTGACACGGAAATTTTATAAATAAGATATCCGGTGTATTTTCCGCCATTTCCTTCTCTAATGAACTTAGATACAGACCGACATAAAAAAAAAACTTCATTATAATAACCATACCTTTACCGTTCAGGCCGATCCACATTTTGTCCAAATACGACGTAGGTCGTGTCAATCAACACGCACACCCCTAAGGGCTAACAGCGATGTAAGCACATAGTCGGTGACCATGCTAAATAAGACCACAATTAAGTCCTTTTATCGGGGTTTTATTATAAATCAGCCGCAATGAGTAATACGGTAGTACATTTTAATGACAAGTGTTAGGCCAGATTGGTGGATTTAGTCCATTTATAATGGTTCTATTCATCATCACAACCAACCAGTCGTGATCAGTGGGTTTAATTAGTAGCGAAATCAAAGGGATTATTTAGTCATTCATTATTTTAAATTTCCAAATAGCTCAGCTTTCGTATCAGATTCCGTTATATCATTTACCATTACCATTACCCCCATGGGATATGTGACAGATTTGGGTATTTAAAAAACGAAGTAGACCGTCAGATAGATTTTCAAAACATGTTGGCCAATTTATTTTCTTTTATACCGTAAATAAAATATGGAGACGATACACTGCGTTGATAGCTCGTGTGACATCACGTCTTAATGCACTTTTTAATGACAAGTGACGTTACTACCCCTAGTTCCGATACGATTCACCATTCGTGATTAGTTTTATTTCCTTTATTAATGATTTGATAAAAGAAAGAATACCTATGCAATTTTTCTTGGAAATATAACTGACGGACTGGTCTTTTTTATTCAAATACCCAAAAGATATTTACAATAACAAAGTAAGTAGTTCAAAGATCATTCACACATAAAACTAGTCCCAATTCTAACGGAGATAAACAAATATTTCTCCAACAATCACAGCGACAGCATCGTCAAAACTCATTAAAACCATCAGCATAAACTAGTCTAGTTTCCCGGGGACCACTCAGGGCCCTTACCCCCTTCTCGTACCCCCTACTGGTGGGGGTGAAGGGGGTCGTCTATCAATCAGCAAATGGGTAACTTGGATAAGTCGCACTCAGTAACGTGCCGCTAAGTGGTTTTACTTGTGTTGCGGTTATTACTACTCATATATCATGCCTTGACTGCACATATTTTCTAATTAAGTCTTGGTGGATTGCTTTGTAATGTATTGGTTGTGGATGTATATTTATTATTACTAGCTGAGGCAATGGATAAGTTCTTCCATACTTTTAGTAATGCAAAGGTTGAAAACACTTTTCAAGTTCGGAAAACCACATGAATTTGGCAATGCACATGAAGTTAAAACATGTTTATATCATCATTGGAATTAATGGGAAACCCCTTTCAATGCATTTTCATAATCTGTTCATTAGTTTAAAAAATAAACAAATACATAGTTTAATTATAAAAAATAATACGATATCTACATAGCAACCACAAATAAATAATTACAGCCGTACGATCTGCCTGACCCAGATCTGAATGTTGTTTTTAATTAACATCCAACTTTCGTATGTAATAACTAAATAAATTAATTGCACTTTTATGATTCTAACACAATTAATAGTTTCACGATTATATTTAGTGCTACAGCACGAGCTGTTTACTTTCTAGTATTTTCTAATATTTAATCGAGTCGTTTTTCGTATTCTTGTGTTGTCTGGGGTTCTAGGATCGGTATCGGATTTTTTGTTCGCTTTAAAAGGTTTCTAGGGTGAACAACAAAAGACATTCGATTGCCGATTTTAGTATTTCCAACATTTTAAAAAGCGCATGATACCAAACCCACTTTTCAAATTTCGCATTCCGGATAACGTCGTAGAGTTTAGATACCTTCTCGGTTCTCGAACAATGTCTAGGCAAGAGTTCTCGAGTGAGTCTGTAGCTACAATGTAGGTATGCTAGAGGTTAGCAATTAAAACTTAATTGTTATATTTTAATACTTTTATTCAAACACGGGCTTTTACCTGTGGACCAATTATTTTTTTCCTATAAAGCCGTTGCATACGTTGCACAGCGTGTGACCTGTTAGATTTTAGGCGACTGTATTATATATTATCTAGCAACGTAACGTAAGTAATAATTTATACTAAGAAATCATACAGAGTAAATGTGATCGGATTTTGTTTTTAATATTCACAAGTGACATTAACCTTGTGATATGCGGCCTCGATGATTAGTTCTAATTTCAAAATGAATTCATCGGCGGCTTGACAGATTTAATAAATTAATAATCGTTATTTTTGTTATTAAAACACTTGTCTTAACTCTATAATGTATATGATTCTTGTTACAATACCTTTGCCGATTTATGCCATAATCGTCTTATAGTGCCTGATATTAACGGTGAGTCTGACTGGAAAGAACAAAAATATGGAAAAAAGAAAGAAAATTAATCAAGAATCCTCTCTTTTTTACTGATCAAAAAGCATTCGTAATTAATATCAAATCTATCCTAATTTAACATGGTTCCAACCATTACTGATTTCAATAGACCACTTTAGAAAATAAACTTAAATTGATAACAAAATCACAAATACTATAATTAGAAACCCGGTACTAATCAACAAATTATCGATAGGAGGCAGAGAACTAAATTGTATAATTCACTTGGACACGGTTCTAAACATTGACAGCAATTTTTCATACTTGTTTGTTAAACGGCGTCGAAAATGAAGCGTTCAGAATGGAAGTTTAAAATAACTAAGAAAGTATCAAAGTACATGACATTGGACGAATAAGTAGGTATTTGTTAATACATATATGGATAATATCTTTAAATATCTAATGGCCGAATATTCTAACGCCACTCAGTTTTAAATCGCTGTTAATTGAGCACTTTTTAAAGTAACGGGAGAACAGACACAGAGAGTATATTTTGAAGTTAGGTCGCGTTTCACTTTTCGTATGTGAGAACAATGGCTTTTTTTTGCTATCTTTAGTTTGGGTCCGTAACCGAATAGTTCAGTAGATACCTTTCAGCGCGGCAGCTTGTCAAACGATATCAAATGATTTTTGCATTACCAGCTATTTACAAAAAATTGTCAAATGGAAACAGGTCAATGGCAAAATACTATTCAGCAAATATTTATTCACTCTCTACTAATTATCAGGAGGTTTATCATACCTATTTTATATCAGTTAGAGACTTGATTTCAGAAGAATTCTTACTTACACCTTAGGTCACATTAGCAGTACCTTTATCCAGTCATCGAAAATTCTAGAAAAAAAACCACTGAGTCAGAGTTTTTTGAGCATCAATACGTTCCTGATGACGCTTTTTAGGACGCCGCGCCGTCTGGAAGCCTCTGGGGAAATCACGTTGTGCAATATCATGTTATTTACAATACACGTGTGGATACTTTAGCCTACAGTCTACAAGTCGCAGTGCTAACGAACTGGAAGGATGGCTAACAAAATTAGCCGTTTTACGTCATGCCTATACTCCCAAGGATTTCGTAGAATGCTATATTTGACCTTCCTGATGTATTTTGTGTAACGCCTCAATCAACGTTTGTGTATAATTGCATCTAGCTCTCTCTTTAAATCTTTAGTGATATGAGGTCAAATGTTTTAACTGCTTTACGATCTATGAAATCGACGCATATAAGTAGTGGCACTTATAATTACTATTTGCTAACTCACTCCTTTTGATTATCAGGAGTGAGACAGCTGAAAGGTAGACCAAGGGTTTGACATGAAACAGGACGTGGTGCAGTTTATATTATGTATTTCAAAAAACAATTGAATTTACAAGACCTTTACCTTCGCTAGAAGGGGTCCCGGAATAAATGTTAAGGTTTTAAAAAAATAAGCTCTATCGACGTATTGCTCACTAGCGATACCTACAGTTAAGTCCATAACCACATTTTACTAATATTTGTATATTTATGTGACATAAAAACGGCCTTTGATTAATACCTAATTAGTCAACCTAAATATAAAGGTTAATGTATTTGATCTACCTCAAAATTAAAAAAGAACAGTTTTACATTTTGCAATTGGTTTTGGTTAAAAGCGGATCAGTTTGCAGATTGGCAGAACCAGACATAATAGGTTTTATCGATTTAACATGACGTTCTAAATCATTTTAATGACGTACATACCCAGGCAATCTCTGACACACACGACCGAAGTTACAAAAAAAATAAGAAGTAATTATTATAAAAGAAACACACAACCTAGCCATAACTTCTTCAAATGTCTGCAAAAAGATCAGCATAATTTACAATAACATATCCATTCAGTACGGCACAAAGAAAACTGCCTATAATGTAAAAAATATCAAAGCGATTTGCGTATTTTTAAACGTAGGCAAAAGGTCAAATAATCCAAAACCAATATAACTGGAACTGACAGATTCGATTCAGCGTTACACCGAAATTGTTTTTCCAGTGGAAAACATTATTCTAGTCTAGTTTCTGACAGAAAAGCTGGTGATTGAGATGTATTGAAAACATCGTTAATTTAGTTATTCGAGCAGAGATTAACAATGATTGATAAATATATCAAAATTTATCATAAAACTGATATCAACTGTATTATAAATCCATAGCTAACTGTGAAAGCAGAGATAAAATTAGGTCTTCTTATCATTGAAAACTGAAATATATTCAGGATAAGTAGCTTACGTTCTTTCTTGGAGATTAAGCTAACTCAATATAAAATTACGTCAAAATCGATTAAGTCGATTTTCCGTTAAAACGTAACAGACTTTCGCTTTTAATTTCAGTAGGTATAGAGGAAAGAAAAACAACAAGGCTTTATCACCTTTCAGCCACAAAGCTGTTATCTGTACGAAATTTTGTAAAATATCTTCAGTATCATAGGTATTTAACAAAAGCATAATGAAACAAATAGAAGTAATAATCAAGTGAAACTTCTCCAGTTAAACGAAGCTTTTAAACCAGTAATATTATTATGTTTAGTTTTACGATTTGCCATGAAATATACAATTTATAACATCCATATTCGAGTTTACCGAGGCAGGGCAAGCTACAGTGGGTTTCCTAATGAAATTCTAGGAAAACAAGAGGGCCCTCGGGAAATTTGAGTAATTGATAGAAGAAACACGTTATTAAACTCATTTAATAATACACTGAGTACCTACAACCAATAAATTGCTGCTTTATTGTAGTAGGAACCCTTCAAAGGGAAATATTTGGCTTATTGAGTTTCATGCTATAGTAAATTTGATTGTTCATTATTAGCAAAATACACCTGCAATGATGACTATCAAAAGTTAAAGATTAAAGATTTTATCTATGACGATTTAGTGAATCATGGAAATCCACTATAATTTACGAAGATATTTATTGCAACATTTGATTTGTTAAGTAGTTAGTTTCAGATTCAAATTGGTGTTACCATAATACATGTAACGTATAATTTGCGTACAAGACGAATTGTATTAAAATGCTCTTGTTCGAGTATGTTAATAAGTGCAGTATAGGCCGCAAAAAAGCATTAATGATTCTATGATGTAACACAGTATACTCAACAAGTCTATAAGACCGGGAGAATTCACTTTTGAAACAAAAAGATAATGAGCTCAAGTGAACAATGCTACGTAATACTGTGAGAAAATATCCATGGAACAGGCTAAGTCGATCGTATCAAGAAATGGCATTATAAAGAGGCAGAATTTGGTATAGATACTATTCTTTTTCTGTCCCGTACGTTAGTTTTGTAGGATTTAGATAAAGCAGGTGCTGTAAATAAGTTAGCCATCAACAAAATTCTTAATGCACCTGTGTGTGCAAAACACAATGAGCTCCTATCCTTCTAATACTCTAACTAATTGGACGTCAAACTAATCCGAACAGAGATATCTCTAGCAGATACATTACGTACGAGTATATTTCAGCAGTAAATTTCGACCAGATAGTCTTGAAGTATCTGCAACACAGATTTTTAACCATACATACTCCTTTAATGTAACTTATGCCAGGACACAAATCAAACCAAAAATCATACGCGACAACGTCAACATATCAAATTAATTGCACGTTACACAGGATACGGTTATCAGCGCCACATTGCCGGAAACTTAATACGGAGTGATAATCCTATTGTAAATGTATTGGACGTCACAACTGAAGGGATTTGACGCACGGATGTCGGATGACGGGAGGGGACAGTTGGTCCTGACACTATAGAGGTCTTTGAAGGTCGGGCAGTGACAATTAGGAAGATCAGCTGATTATTTCAACTATAATTTCTGTAGACAAGATTTGAGACTGACAAGTTAGTCTCGTCAATTGTTAAATAGTGATGATATTTCCGTCAGACGTCATTGCTGGCATTTTCATTGACAGGTATTTCTAGTGCATAGTTGCTGATTAATGATTTACTTGCTTGTGATTAGATTCATATCGCTATCCTCTTTTTTTCCTTAAGATAATGCCATCTTTGATATACTAAATAAGGACTTTTTTTACTTTGTAACGCACTATATAAGAAGAAAAAATACTAGTTCAACATGCTTTATGTTGCCAAAAATGTTTTGAATACATTCAGCTAGAACCAATAACATAAAGAAAAGTCTACTCGGTACGCTATTCAATTTGATGATACGGCTCTAACCAAAATGCCATAGATATTAAAATAAATGTCAGTGGGCCAGCCAGCTCACATACACATACATTATGTAGTTATTACATTACAAGTTGTTTATACAACATATAATATATCATTGTAAATGTGATTGGGTTTTTTATTAGCTATTTCTTGCTTTGGTTCAGCTCCAAAGTTTAGGAAGGACTAGACATTTTTTTGGATGTTTAGAGGCTTATTATAATGAAATATTTAAGAAGACACTGGTCCTCACGAATATAAAATATACTAGCTGTGCCCGCGACTTCGTCCGCGTGGAATAATTATTTTGGGCATCATTTATTTTTGCAAAAACCTCCTTAGCTTTATAAATTATAGCTGTTACCCACGACTTTGTCCTCGTCATTTTCTGTTATTATTTAGGACAATTTAGTTTTTAAAAGTACATAATTTTAAAACAACATAATTATTTTAAAGTACCTACTTCTGCATAAATTATATTTTTAGTTTTATTTTCTTGTGGCAGAAGTACATATTGATTTTCTCCACAACCTGATACGTTGATACAACTCTTAACAGATGCATTAATTTCGACCGAATTTGATTACCATAAAAACTGTTCTAGTGAGTTAATCTTAAAAGATAAACATATACTGTCCTGGACATTTTTTTAGATCATTTCAATAGGAATAATTCTTTTATACACATATTTTTGGTATCTTGAACCGTTTTCGGAGCGCACGCAACGGAAGCCTTCAAGGATGAATAATTTTTCCCGTTTTTTTCACATTTTCTATTATTTCTTCGCTCCTAATAGTTGTAACGTGATGTTATAATAGCCTAAAGCCTTCCTCGATAAATGGTCTATTCAACACAAAAAGAATTTTTCGATACGACCACAGAGTACTTTGTAATATGATTCGACCCAGTAGTTCCTGAGATTAGGGCGTTTAAACAATCAAACTCTTCAGCTTTAAATATTAGTATTGATAAGACATGAAACTGATGAAACTATACTATAAATATTCGTAGCCAGGGGCGTGCACAGGAATGTGACACTGGGCATGCTGTGGAATACTTACGAATTGGATCACAGTTTAGAGTAAAATAATGATGCGACCCACCTTGTTAGATACAGGAGCTGCTGATTTTGACAGAGGTCATTAAATACAGGAAAATCTTAACACCGCGATTCAGAAATATGACGTCATCGTGACTGCGCCATCTAGTATATCAAAACGGCAGTTTGTGGTGTTACTTTGGGCGTAGATAATAGATGGCGGTGGTAACTATTATTGACTATTATAGTATTTATGTTAGCCCTAGTTATTATTGACTATTATAGTATTTATGTTAGCCCGACCTTCGGCAATAATATAATGGTGTCAAATCTTAACACCGCGATTCAGAAAACGACGAAATTTGCACAACGCCATCTATCGGATTTAGAATTTATCTATCAACATTAGTTCTATTTTTTGTCATAAGATGTCGTTGCAAGTACTACACTGAATTGCGTAACGTAATTATTTTACTTCTTGAATTCACTTAATTAATCATATCTTTTAGTAGAGTGAACCGATTTTTATCAAACAAAGACTAAGTTATACCTCAAGTTGCGTATAATTTTTGTGTATAAACATTGTCTGCATTGAGTTCGTAGATTTTACGTGATGCGGGAGGGACTTTCACCTCTCCTCTCTCCCCCCCTGTATCGGTTTCCGGGATGAAAAGTAGATATGATCCTTCCTCGGAGTAGGTACTATAACCATACCAAGTTTCATCAAAATCCGTTCAGTAGTTTTTGCGTGATTCGCGTTCAAGATACAGACAGACAGACAGACAGACAGACAGACAAAAATTTTTTTAATTGCATTTTATACTTCAGTATCGATAATAAAACGCCCCCCAATCATTTTTTTTTAAATATCTTCAATGTACAGAATTTGACCCCGACCATTTTTATTATAGTATAGATATGAGTGTACAAGTGTTTCTATACATGTACAGAAATATTTGCACACTCAAATATTCGTTAGAATCAGTTTCAAAAACAAATGTTCATAAACTCCATATGTATATAGAGTTGAACATTTGTTTTTATGAACAATTCCCCTTTCAAAGGTATCACAATAATAGAAAGAAGTCGTAGTCCGTAACAATACAACGACATTTAAAAATAAGGTAACGAACATAAACGTTGGTATGAATGTCTAAACCCGAGCATCTACAACAATAATATTGAAAATAAACGTATATTATTGAAATTTACATACGTAAGAGTTGTTTGAATATTTGTATAACGCTTATTACCTCCGTTTAGCACTATTTGGCTAAGAGAGCAAACATTGCGATGCGTATATTTCGTAAATGTTCTCAATTGTGTGCCAATGGCCCAAAAGTACTTACGCTAAAGTATAATATCTCTATTCAAAGAGATTGCGAATAGAATCTATTAACATTCAAGAAGGAATATTTCTGCAAATCAACAAAAAACAAGTTCATTCCTCTAATCTTTGCCAAAGCTATATTGTGGTCGGCTTAAACCTCACCGGATTCTGATGAACACCGTATTTAACATATAGCGACCGTCTATCTGGCCTTAACAACTAATTTTCTGGGTAACACAGAAAAAAGTTCTTTTGATCGAACACAAAATTTTTTTTAGTAACAACGAAATGAGGACAATGTTAATGCCCTCGGGATTAGAAGTTAGTCCTTGTGACTGTCATCTCCTATACTATGGTCCTGATTAAATCAGTCTATTTGGTAGCTTTCAGATTACAGCAAATATTTTATTAAAACATTTGCTGTAGTTTAATGAACGGACTTATCGAATTTAATGATCAAACCGCAAACCAATGTTGATCTCAAATGGTTTGGCTAAGTCTTAGAGTACTTCACGTGAATTGAGGGGAATATCTCTTAGATTATGAAGAACAGAATCAGTATTGTGTATTTCGTAAAACGACGGCGAAATGTGTATAATTATTGCCGTCACGTCGCTTTTACTCTTTACGTTATATTACCACTTACATTTTTGCATAAAACAATAAATTCATTCATTTTATACATAACATGACATTGCATAATAGATTCAAAGACTCGCGTATTCAATACGAGTTCAAAATTGATTACTTTTTCATTCCCAAGTACCAACTTACGTAATAGTCTCCGTTTCGATAACATTTCCTCTATTTTGTGCTCCAATCAAAATTCTCGGAAGAGGCGGGAAATGAAAATATGGTAGTATTCACATTTTCTAGCAGGACCGGATATAATCCGAGACCGTGGGAATGCGCTGACCTTTGACACTGGATTTGTTTGGATGAAAGGTAGTAGGTATGAAGAAATGTAGACCGGGTCGGATTCAAAGGGAAAAAATGTGGAGTGAACGGATATATGGACAGGATGTTAAGTAAGATATTGAGATAGAAATAATTAATAGAATGATAAGAGAAAGGGAGAGAGAGAAGGAAAATTACTTTCACTTTTTTATTTTTAAAGTTTTACAACAAAACAGGTATAAATATTCGTAAATTCATTTTTTTTAGGATTACTACAAGTAGACGCGGCAGCTGTCGAAAAAGATGAAGGGTTGAACAAGGCGCCTCCTTGAGAAATGTTAAAAAGGCGAATAGTCGAGATGACTGGAAGGATTGGATCGGGCAGATATAAAAAATATATTTTTAGGTAATAAACATGAATCCTTGGTTTAATATAAATAAAAAAATTTCAGACTATAATTAAAGCAACCGCAACATTTATGTCACTGATTTTTATCGGTGGGATTTTTACTCTTAGCAACAAAAATGGGAAAACACAGAGATTAAAAGTCATCAACTAAATCAAAATCAGTCCTGGGTCACCAGTCTGTGCTCTCGATAACGTTCAGTTTCACGGTCACTCCTACGCACAAGCCCACTCTAAAACTCAGATCTCGTGCAGTTTTCAAGGGCGCCGTATTATTTACTAACTTGCAGCTGTGCCCGATTTATCTTTAGAAATTGCCGAATTAAAAGGTATGAAGGGATCCTTAGATAACTTTTTTTTGAGGATAGAATTGTAATTTCTGATATGTAATGGAATAGAGGCACTTTATGAAGATCACAGAGAACTTATTTCTATTTGAGAGAATTGTTTTTCATCTGCATACTGACCTTTCGCTGTTTTTTAGCTGAAAAGAAACAGCTCAGAGCTTCCTAGTACCAAATTAAGTTGTAAAGGTCTGCTATAAAACCTCCGATATAACCGTGTCTCTTAAATTATTACTTTCGATGCGAAACTTGGGAGATCTTACCCCTTAATCGGACTTTCAAAAACGCTTTAACTAGACAACAGCTGGGCAGGGAATTCAGACTTCGCAAGTTGTTGCTAAGCGAAAAGTTACAGGGACCACAATTCCGTTAAAATTATTTGTTTTTCATACTTTAGTCCTTAAATCTAGAGAATAAGTAGTCGTTTTGTGTTTACGAAAAGTCAGATTTGAGACTTTAGAACGAGAATCCACTTAATGGGAAGTAGAATGCTGTTTTGTGATGTAAATTTGAGACTTCTTCGGTCCTTGACTCGCTGTTTTCAGATAAGGGCAGGGAATAATAGATTTTGACTGATTTCTCTTTCAGTTTATGGCAATTTTTCGCATTAGATCTGACTAGTTCGAACAGCTTAATCGATTGCTCTTTATTAAACCTCTTTAAAGTCTTATATTTTGGCACATACAGCGTAAAAAGGTCCGAGTGCTTCGTGCATCCACTCTATATTGAGTAGGGACTCGCAGTAAAAATAGCTGCGGAGGAAAATATCTGATATATACTTGCCACCTAGTAACATTAATAACGCGAAAACCTCTCAATTCAATACGAACCCACTATATTAACATCGACGAACACAATAGTACTTTTCCTCACTTCTTACAAAGTATTATGAGGATATTTTATGAATAAAAATAACCATAGCAACACAATGAAGGCAACCTTACATTATAATGAACGTTACTTGTTCAGTATGTTTCAAAACAGGATTGTATCAATTAAACATAGTGACTGAAGGAGGTTATGTTTACTGATTAGGTTCATTGATACCACTTTGAATCAGGTTTGGAATTCGATGTTAATTGATACATGAAATGTTTTTGTATATTTTAAAGTTAGTAGACTTGGAAGACTCTTATTGGTTGGTTGGACAATCTTACTATACTTTTTAGGTACCGATAATGGTAATCGTCGTCGAAATCAGATGCGAATTTCCTCACGGTTCATCGTGACAAAACCGGCACACGGAAGATATTTTTAAGGGAATGTCAAAGGGTGTAATATAATCTGATACCAGGTCGTACACTAACTATACGATAAAAAATCGGCGTTTCATGCATTACGTGTTGATTCTGTTAGGTCTTTGCAGTTTACCTGTGTGCAGGAGTCTTACGACTGGCAGGTGTCCATAACCCAAAATCATTTAAAACTACGACGATAGCCGTCAAAATAAGATTTGCGGCGAAAGTTTGTGGGATAAATATGTGCCTATAATTTATAGCTCATTATCGTGATTGCGTATTTAATTATTTCTTTATAAATTAAGGATAAATATTAGGTATATGAAAATTACTTTGCAATATTTACCCATTCTATTGGGATTTTGGGTTACATCATGTCAAAAATGTAGTTTAGGTGTAAGACGGTATTATTAAAACTGTACAGAAGATGTGTAGTATATTCCAAGGTTAAAGTGAACCTTTATTCATATAAAGGTAAATATTTATTAAATATTTTCCCCATACCAAGCAGGTAAGATATTTCGTATTTAATTTATGCTAATATTGGAATTTAAATTAAGTTCTGCTGTTTGTTTTGTTAAGATATGAGTAAATTTATTTGTGTGACACAGAAAAATATTTGTGTTTTCGGCTCTTTCTAGATATGAATGAGAAGTTGATCAAATATTAGGTATATTTAATATATTGTTTCAGTGTTCTACATTTTTTGTTTACTAGAACTGAGTTTTCATTGTAACATTGTTGTCAACTTTTATCAGTACTGCAGGGGTTTTTACAAACATTAAGTCTATTGATACTCACAGTTTACTCACGTGTTTTCGAATGATAAACATGAAAACGGTGTCTGGGACAGACTGGATGCGGAAGGCGGAGGATCGGCGCAAATTGGGAGAGGTTTATGTCCAGCAGTGGATTGCATTAGGCTAATTGACTGATTTTTCGAAATCTCTTGTCAAATTTAAATTATTATAGACAGAGTATATCAAAGAAATCAATTCAAAGACGAAAAGAAACCAGAATTAATAATCACACAAATGCTTGTCCGATAAAGTTAATAAACTTTGTGCATTTTGCAGTAATTTTGATATTGCACTTTACTAAATCATGTTGTTATTTAAATATTTTTTCCTATCATAATAATTTATCCTGTAACCTTATACCGATGGAGACAATACCCATATTTTTAAATCTCTGTGGAGTTCTGTTATCCTTATACAAGCAGTTTTATGTTTGATTTCCTGTTGTTTATTATCATAACCATAACTTTTAAAGAGAGAGGTTTTTGACTGAGTTTTAATACTTAACCAACATGATAATGATAAAGTCATTTCTCATGTATTCTCCTATTTAGAAAAATGTATTAATGTCCTGTAGAATAGTTGTTTTTTTTAAGAGCTTTCAAGATTATATTAAAAAGTGCCCGGTGTGTTCGTTCAAGACTAAATAAGAAGTAAAAGTTAGAGTACAACAAATTTATATAAATAGGATACTCATATCATTAAATCCTATCATACATGAAAATCAAAACTCAGAAGAGAGAAGATATATTTGCCTGGAGTATATCTGCTCTCGATAAAAATATTGGACACTTTCTGGTTACACTTTTAAGTGCATAGCTTAAGTTGGTTTTACATCTTACTGGATGCCACTGATACTCATTTGATACCAGTGTGAAGGGATTAATGGTATTAAACATGACAAGTCACTACCTATCCTATACAGACCATTTTACTGGACACAACAGTATCCCATAGTAAGATTGTTAGAACAAAACTAACACAGTATCCTAATATAAGACTCTCAGATCTCTATAACCAATAACTACACTTGTAATCTCAAACATAACAAGCAAATCTCCACAACTGCAACTAATTATATACAGCAATTTCCTCAATAACAATCATAAAACATTGAATATCAATGTAATATCTATTCATACACTCATGTTTTGAACACTGGAACCTTAGCAACTAAGTCACACATGAATAATTTCCACCTTCAGAACATTTCTATTATAATTTCAAATCAATGCTCAAGCCATAACAATAACATTTGTAACTCTATTGTATAAGAAATAAGGTTCATAGTTGTGTGTTCTAGTTTTAATTAAGAGAAATTATGAGCTGATTTTATTATTTATATGAAAAAAGGCAACTGTAAGTGGACATGCTACTTTGCTTACATGTTTAATGTATGATATGAATAAGTATTATGGTCCTGTCTGCAGTTATTGATACATTCTACTCGTTTTTATAATCAATTTAAGTACTGAATCTTGTAACTGGTCATAAACAGTTATAATTAAAATCGTATATTCATAAGTAGTTTGAAAAACATCAAGTTTTTTAAGTCATAAAGTGAAACAAGTTTCCAATTCAGGTTTAACAGACAAATGTTGTTTTGTTTGTCATTCAATAAACAAACAGAGTACTGTAATTGACAGGTATATAACGTAAAACATGACCCGTCGTCGTAACTTGTTGTAAACTTAAACTTAGTTGTGATTGTAGAAACTGGAGTAATAAAATACGGTATCAGGTACCTACCCTCTCTGGCTTTCAAATAAACAGTGTTCGCGACGATATTCTCTAATTCCATCAGTTCCAGTGTGGCTGATTTTATCGTAGACCTTCCACGAAGCAAGAACCCGCCGCTGCGGCCCCTCAGCCGCCTGCCAGCCGCGCACGACACTGCCCATCAATCTGCTCCGCGCGCTTCAACACAACTACTGGCGCCGGTAACTTATACACATAACACTACACCGAACACAGGTTAACGTAATCCAACACGCTGAACAGCTTCAAACGCTGCCGTCGGCAATAAAGTCTCAAGACGCAACAGTTCACGTCTACGGTTCACGATATCCAAGGGTGTGGTGGAAAGGACGATATCATGACAGTCTATGAGCGGCAAACGGTGGCGCGGACGCTCGTATGCGTAGGTAACGGTGTAAAATGGTTAGTTTCTTTCAATATATTCGCAAAATGAGCACACGCCCGAATTACGCGAGTTATTGATGACGGACAGCAATACGCTACGAAAATTACCACTTTTACAGTGTTTCCAGTTTCCAGTTGCCATACCGTTACAAAAAAAAATACCAAAAATTTTTTTTCTACGAATATGGTAGAGCAATTTATAAAAAAAAAACTTTTTAAGCGACTGCACAAATGAAGATTTTGTAATGTTTTTAGGGTTCATCTAAGAATAAGTGATTCGGATTAAATAAAAACTAAGACCTATTGTTTTTTACGTCAATCAAAAATAAATTGTTGTAATTTTATTTTATTAACGGTAAAGAAAATGATAACAAACTGTATTAAAATTTAGTGCAGTTTGTAGAGAAACACGAAAGGTGGCGCTGCGGTATGGTTTTATTGAAAAAAAAATGTAGAAGGATATTGAAAAAATGGCAAACCCTATTAGAGTAGATGCGAGATACAATATTTCGCAGCTACTCTAAGTCGCCATGAGGAGTTCCCCTTTTTAACCACTCTTTAAGTTCAAAAACTATGCATTTTAAAGCATAGGTGAAATAAAATGATTCGCCATCTCGCTGATTTTCACAATAATACAAAAAGTAACTTGGAGAAATATATTAGAGTACCATAAATATCACTATAAATCTTAAAATTCACAGCATTTTATGTAAATATGATATGGATCACGGGATGATGGCAATTGAAAGTCAAAAGTCAAAGTCAAAATGCTGTGAATTGGGAAAACAAAAGATTTAATTTTAGTCATGGGACACTATCAGGGTAAGAAACCTGATATTTCTCAAAAGCGTCCACAAATCCAACATTCAGAGGAATTGTTGAAATATTTTATCAACGTCACTTACACTTTTAAAGATTTATTCCTATTTATGGTATGCAATGTCAAAAAGAGAAACAAATAAATATTTATTTGATCAATCATACAGGTACTTGTTAAACCGATGAACATTCATTTATTTTCGAAATAAACTACTATTTCAGATTACCTTTAATTGTCATGGCAATAAACTATACGTCAACTGGAAATAGAGAAGTCTCTCTAAATTTTGCTATGCCGCAAAAAAAATGAGTTCACCTGAACTTTATAAACAATTTTTATGAAGTTCCTTAAATAAAAAAAAGGAAAATGTGAGTATTTTGGTGCGTATAGGGCGTTATCTGACAGTTCACTCTAAACGAGAATCTTGAGTTTCTCGAGGCCTTGAACTTGGGCCTCATAGTAACAGTTTCACCAAAAAACGTTTCGGTACCACTGAACTTTTAAATACTAGACAATGATTTGTTGCGCACAATATTATCCAAAACATCTTAAACAACTGTCAATAATAAATAAACTAGTCAATAAATAGAATTAAAATTAACAACGAATAAAATACTCTTTTTCTAACTCACAACAAAATATTTTTCTTATGCCGTAGTATTAACTAAACGTGGAATTTGTAATGGCGATTACAACTGTCTGACTTGACAGTTAATAGTCAACAATAGAGAAGCATGTGTTTTGATCTCAATTAACCGAAATTACAATATTTACGCAATATTTTGCAATTAATGTATTATAAGTTTAAATAAGATAATCAATCAATATGAAGGGTGATCCGTGTACAGTTTGCGAAGGAACCGACTTAAAGTTGCATGACGGGTTCTATTATTGTGTAGAATGTGGTACACAAAATACAAATGTGAGGGAGACAGTTGTGGAACAGAAGGCACTTGGAGATGGCACATTTGCAATTGCATCCAGAAGAAAAATTGTTAAACTTCATGACAGTAAAGTTCAAAGTAAGTTGGTGACATTATTTTAGCTTTTACACCCAGAAATGTTTAGGGCTTGGGTGCGGCTACGCGCTAAACTAAAACAAACAAACCGAGATTGCAAATAAGTGTGAAGAGTTTAATCAAAATCAAAATCAAAAGGTTTTTATTTCGAGTAGGCCTTCTCAGGCACTTTCAAAACGTTACTGACTCTAGTTGCGCGGTTCCAAAATGTCATTCTTATGGAGAAGAACCGGCAAGAAACCAGTGGCGAAGGGTGAATTTTCTTAAAAGGGAAGCCCGTCCAAAAATTGCATTGTTATCATGCAACGATAAACAACAAGTACGGATATGTTTTTTGTCTGAACATGTATTTTAGATGAATTAATAAGAGCATTAAACCCTGTGTAGCTCTATTCACTACTAATATTATAAACACCCTTGAAAATTAAAAAAAAAATAAGAGAAATACAGTAATAATTTTACAGTTATAAGTACAATAAATGAATATCTAACTGATAGACAAATTAAAATGTATAGGTACTATAAAATAAAATGCAACTAAATAATAGAATATTAAATATATAATAGTTGGTTGCCACATAAACATGGACTTAAGTGCATTATAATTAAAATATGAATATTTATATTGTTGTTAAGTTGCAAAACAACAATATACAACACTTCTAAATTACTTATATATATTATCATATTTAGAAGATTGTAATGTTATAACAATAATACACAAATAGTATAAGTACATAAATACAGAAATTATAAACACAATATTTTAAGCCTTCCTACATGTGTACTATGCTATGTTGTGCATATCTACTACTAAGTTGTCCTACAGACAAGGTCCACATTTTGATTTATATTACTATGTGGAATGAAATAAGATATTGAGTATTGGATCTGAGAATAACAAGCAAGGGAAACAAAACATTTAATTTAATTTAAACTTCTTGTGAGCCAATGATATTTTGTCGTTTGTCGTAAAATGTTTGATCGTCATTTGTAATTAATTCAAATCATGTCAGGTTTTTTTCAAAACTCTACTTTGAAAAAGATTTTTTCTCAGTCAGCAAATAATCTGTTAGACAGCATTCTACATTCACTAATGCCGCTATATTATCGAAATTAATTAATAATAACAAAAATAGCTACTTTCTAATAGATCTACAAACTAAATCAACAATCTTAGTAATTCTGACTTACCTAAATATTATTTTATTCGAATAGACGATAACCAAACAATAACACTGAACTGTTGTAATTTTGTTTTTACTGCACAATCACTACACTGATCAAGTAATAATACTATAAGATTCTAAATTATGATACGAATACACCAAATCTAATGCAAATAAACCGGTGAAAATAACAAATAAAACTTTTATAATATTAGCGCGAACGTAAACGTCAGCTGTCATCTGTTCTGTTCAGTTGACGTACGAAGTTCATATTGCATCTCTTTCTGGCGTAGGCATTTATTTTTTTCTGTCTTTGTCATAAGCCGAAAATCAACGGCTTCCCTAAGTCCTATTGGCCGCGGTTGTTCAATGTGTCAAACTACATAATGTGTCTCACTTTTACTCAATGGAGTAATAGAGATCGCACTATGAAGTAGATGTACGCGATTCCCAAATCGCGTCCCGGCTTACCTTTTAACGGGTAAAGCGAATCGTGGGTTTACTCAATAAAAGTTGTAGGCCTTTATTGCATGCGTTTTGCTCAAAAAAAAAGTTTAGGCGTTTATTGTTATTTTCAAGCAAAGGCTATAGACGTACATTATTATTTCGTAAATTATTATTATAATTATAGTTGATATTTTTAAATGATACTTAAATAAACAGAATCTTAGTATTTGCCATATTTCAAAAGGGAAGCCGGTAGGAATCGAGTTATATGGACCCTTCGCCACTGCAAGAAACTCCATAAGTTACTCTTTTAAAAATAGAGAATACAATTTAAATTTACAATAATAATTATGCAACAACAACGTAAATTAGCAAAATGTACAGATTGCCAAGTAGGGGATAAAATATTCTTTAAATAAAGAAAATAGAAAATAATGTCAAAAGAAAGAGGAACCCGACTATTTTACCAAGTTTTCGATGTTGATACATGTACAAATCTTATAGGCACAAGGAAATAAAATAATAATAATTATAATCTTACATACAAAAAATATGTAGTCCTAATCGAACCCTAACAGGAATGTCAAGGCATGTCAAAGATTCTCGAATTAGACGCTAAGGGAAAGCTGATGAAAATACGCAGTAATAATAATACTAAATTATAAGCTAGCAGACTGCCAGGGAGACCACATGTGCAGAGATACTACATCCACGCGCGCCTATCCTCTACGTAATCACTAATCGAATAGTACGCTTTACTTAACAGCTGAGATCTTACGGCATTTTTAAACTTATTGCTTGGTAATTTAATAATACTATCAGGCAGTTTGTTATAGAAACGGATAGAATTTCCAAGGAAAGATTTAGTATTTGTTTTAGTTAATCTAAATCTTGGAACTGCAAGTTTATTTTTACTTCTCGTGTTCATGCTATGAAAATCACTATTTGTATTAAATTTATCGAGGTTTTTACGAACATACAATATGTTCTCCATTATGTATTGCGAGGGCATGGTTAGAACATTAATCTCTTTAAACGTATTTCTCAGGGACTCACGGGGCCCCATGCAGTAAATTGCCCTAATAGCGCGTTTTTGTAGAATAAAAACAGACTCTGCATCGGCAGCAGAGCCCCACAGCAAAATGCCGTATGACATAATAATAGAGTCATAGGTCAGCAACCTGTATTTTTGTATGTCCTACCTATACAAACCTCAGTGTAGACAGTGTAGAGTTATCCTTTTAAAAATACAGTGAACCTGCATTAATCCGAATGACGTTTTGCAGTGTAATTTTGGGCTATTCAATTCTTTTATCCTTAACCCCTGTAGCCAAATATTGTAAAAGAGGACCTTGTAATCTGAGAAACAGATTAGTGGTTCTAGCACAAGTTACAACCTATTTAATCATGCATTACACATAAAATATTGTGATTTAGATTTTCAAGTAGTTAAAAATTGTTAATATCTATTAAATACTATAAAAAATATGAAAAGTATTTATTAAAATAATGATGTTTCAGTGAGCGGAGAATGGTACAAGTGGCATGCATTCAACTTCATCATAGTGGGGTTAGCGGATGAACTGGTAGCACTGGGGGCTAAGCCAACATTCAAAATTAAACTCTTGTGGATCTGGACGAGATATATTAAGAAATATCAAAAGAAAAATGAGTTAGGGTGAGTATTTTACAAAATTTAATGTCATTTATTTTGACATTGTCACTTTTAACTAGTTCACTATATACAGATGAAGGATAACAGGACGGCATTATCATCACTATACAGTATAAAACAAAGTCGCTGTCTGCCTGTATGTTTGCTTATATCTTTAATACCAAGCAAAGAGTTTTGAAGCAGTTTATTGTATTAGATGCGAGTGATTCAAGAAGGAGGTTTGTATGAATAATACATCAGTATTCCACCTACGCAAAGCTGGGGTGGATTGCTAGTTTTGAATAAAGTAAAAATCTTTTACAATGAAATAATTACTAAGTTTATTGCTGTCTATGAAAAGAAATTCTTGGAGTGCATTGAGATTAAGATTATGTAACATAATCATGATAAAAAAGTTTGTTCAACTTTATTACTTTTGATATAATGTGAAAACAGAATCATAAGAAAAAATGCACCTGTGCATTTGTGAATTTCACATCCATTCAACAAGCTCTACAACTTTACATCTAACTCATAACAAACATTTCAGATTATCGAACAAGAATCAAGAAGAAAACCAGACACTAGCGAGTTTTCTACAAAAGGAAGTCAGCGGGAGCGAGTCAGAACAAAAAGATGACGAATTAGACACAGAAGGAAAGAAAAAACCTAGATCCAAGAACATTATAGTTGATGGGTCTAAACGAGACATCAGACAAGTGTCACGCGGTCTCATCCTATCCATGTTGTACCTAGCTCTAAACCTAGACAAAAGCCAAATACAACTGTCACATCTATACAGATTCATCAAAGAAAACAGATTAAATTTCTCCAACTTAGATAGGTACGTCCCTGAAGATATTGATTTAAAAAGTATAGGGCAATGGTTTAACTTTTTACAAAGTAAGATTTGTAGCATGCACAAGGTCCGCGCGCTTTCAATGTCCTTGTTACGAAAATTGAATTTGGGGCCTCCAATAGTTCCTGATTTGAAGAAAATGGTTGATAACATTTTAGCTGAACTTTGTCTGCCACATGATTTGAAGCCACTGATTTTCTCGTTAATGCATTACCGACCTTGTGATTTTCTTGATCTTAGTAACAGGGCCAAAGAACATTTAGTTAGGGTACCAGATTACGAAGCAGTTACCATGGCTTATATTATTGTTGCCATGAAAATGTGTTTCGGTTTGGATAACAATTATGAGATCAAGCTATCTAATGTTGTAAATAAGATTAACGAGGAAAGAAATCTGTCAAAATCGCACAGAATAGGAAAATACTCTGAATCAAGTTCAAGATTATTTTCTTTCAAAGAATGGTGCAGTTATTTGCAGTTCAGAAAAATAGTTTTATGTAAAAACTGTTTATTTATGTCAGATCAGAATTATTTGGATATTGATGACTATGTATACTTGGAACATATGGAGGAATTACCAGTAAACAAAAAAGAGTTGCAGGATGAAACTGCACATGACTTGATCAGCAAAATACATGTTGAGCATAATGTTCATGTGATTCCTAAACATCTGTTTGTACCAACTTTGACGCCTTTGACGGATTATACAGATATTATTATAGAATACACACAGGATCCAGATAAAAGAGTTCTTTTAAGTGAAGATTTTACGCAATACTCTCTTAAGTATGCTTGCGAGGATCTAAATCTAGAAGACGAAAGTAATTTCAATGAAAATATCGTCAAAGGCGTCAGTGAAAACGGAAAAACTGTTAAAGCAGATATTCTAGGATCTATAGTTGTTAAGAAAAGCAAAACCAAAATGGTTTACGTAAAGAATTGTGAGAATAGAAACTGGATGATTACTAATCCACCGACTATTGAGCATGTTACGTGTGATGGACCACAAAACGATAGCAATGATAAGGAAAGTGATCTTGGGTATGATTCGGAAAACCCAGCAGCTGATAAAGACGGGAGTGTGGACAATGTTTCTGTCTCTAGGCAAGAGAAAGATGAACAATCAGACAAAGATAGCAATATTGACAATGTCTTTGTTCCCGACAAAGATCAAACAGAACAAACAGATCATGAAAGTCATAAAGAAGATGACAATAGTAAAGCAGAAGAAACAGTTCAGAACAAAAGTAAAGAAGAAAAACATGTAATAATAACAGAAGAAGACGCTGACAAAAACATATTTGATGACAATTTTATAGAACTCGACGCTAAAGATGAAGCAGAACAAAATTTCTATGATGATTTAGATCAACAAGACCAACAATGTCCTGATGATGGACCAAATGCTTTTCACGACGAGTTTCCTAACGATGACCTTGATAATGCCAGCGATATATCAGAACATACTGCATTACCTGCCTTCAACCCAGACACCTTCGACAGGGAGAAAACAATTAAAGAGCTAATACTAATGGCTTGCTCTAAATACAAAATTCCAATACCAGTCGAGTATAAACCTAAAGAGCCTAGAAAGAGAAAAACAGATATGTTTGGTAATGTAGCAGGACCGAGTTCTCCCGTAAAAAGAACGAAGATAAGACGCGGTGATAGTAAAAGGAAAGTACAAGAAATAATGAATAATTACTACAATCAAATGCACTGGGATGCGATAAATACAATGCAGCAAGAACTTGGGTTAGCTATAAGGAAAACGACGTTTGAAGATATTATGAATGGTACACCGGGTACCGGTAATGAACCATCTCTCTCTAATTATGACCAAAATAATGAACGTGTTTCTGATTTTAATGAAAATGCATCGATAGGAAATGGCAATCAGTCAATTGTAACTCCTCAAAATGATGTTGAACAACCGGATGCTAGTCCGGAGGAAGACCTAGATGAAAATCTAGAAGCAACACTATTCGATGAAGACGATCAAATTTTATTAGATCAACCCAAGGGTGATCCGAAATTCGACGAAGAAATGTATGACGTCAAACAGCTTTACATCAAAATAAAACCCAATGAAGATGTCGAAGAAGACATTTTTGATTTAAAAGAAGACCCAAAATTCCAAGAACTGATCACAAGTAAAGTTGAAGAAAATAGAAATAGCAGAAAATTTTCTAAGCTCAAAGCAGAGCCGTATAAATCTAAGTACGAAAGCGACTCAGAAGATGAAATACCATTAAAAGCTATATTGGATGAGAGGAAAATGTATGAGGACATGATGGCTGCAGAAGAAAACTACGAACCTTTGATAAATAAAGAATTTATACCAGACTTTAAATATTGGATCAGACATTATGACAGAGACTATATGACGCGATCCATGGATTTACACAAAAAGTTTGATGAAGAACTCAAAGAAAACACTCCAGCTAGTTTTTATTTTGTTTTACAAGAGTGCGCGTCTATAATAAACTGTTCGACTTTCTACCTGTATAAAGAGTTGCATAATTTAGAACAGTATTGTGTGATAAAAGCTAAGAATCCGGATTAAGCCCGAAGACTGGTCTTGAAGAAATTTTTTGTATTTGATAAAAGATGTTAACTACATGATTACCTATTCTTGTGTGCATATTACTATGTAACTGGAATGTGCCTACATTATCATTATATGGTCTTATTTGATGGCGCCATGTATACTGTCGAAAAGCAGAAGGTGAACAAGCGGCAGTCTGCATACTAAACGGCCCATGAGTTTGTTTTTGTATAAAATTACGGTAAATTGATTTACGAGATTTTTTTATTGCTTTATGTAAAAGAAGAGTAGGGAAAGCGTTAAGGTTACATTTTAAGCGATGAGTTATACATTGCTTAAAATCTGAGATGAGGTTGTTGAGATGGATGTGTGGAGTGATAATAGATGATAAAGTAAGGAATAAGTTTATAAGGGGAAGTTTGAAAGTAGCTCCTGTTACAGAAAAAATGAAAGAAATCGTCTATCTTGGTATGGGCATGTGATGAGGAGGGATGAGACTCATGTGACTAAGATAGTGATGAGTATGAATATTGATGGATGGAGAGGAAGGGGAAGGCCAATTGTTTTTTTGTTTTTTTTACCCTCCGTTTATGTATTTACATCTTACTCAAACCTAGTCATAGCGTAAAAGCCGTCTTTTACATACCGTACCTTTTTGCCATACTACTCTGTCGAGTATGAGGGTGAGTAAGGTTGTTGTCTTGCCTCCTAAACTCCTAAAAATGTAGTATTAAGATAAAGTTATCACAATCTAGTCAAACAAAAGCGGCCTTTTCAGTCTAAGTATACTAAATGGAGTTAGTACACGTATATTTTTCTAGGTATGTAGATTTAGGGAAAACTTGATGTTGGATATTCTAGATTTAGATCTTAAAAATGTTGGTAAGAATTTTATTTTTCCTAAATAGTATTTGTGTAACAAGTGCACCATAATGTAAGATACTTTAAAATAAGTATTTTGGTATTAAATAAATGTTGGTAATTTGGTATGATGTTGCACAAAAAAACTGTGATCTGTCTAATATCTGCTTACTTTAATATATGTATTGTTTTGTATAATTTTCGAAATGTAGTCAAAGTGACACCACCTAAAAAAGAATAACGCAAGTATATAAATATATTTCATGACCGAATTTAAAATCAAGCAGTTGCGTGAAACCCCCTGTATAAATACTTGAATATTTTTGTATGTGTACAAATAGTGTAACAAACGATTACTTAAGTAGTTATAAAATGGTAGGTAACTTAATGTTTCAAACAAATGTGATCTAATTATTGAATTTCATGATATGTCTTGTGATTGTAATAAATGTACTATACGAATAAAATTTGTTGTTGTTTTTAATGTGTAGTGCCAGAATCCCTTTTTATTACAGTTCTGAATTATTCCAATGTGTACCAATGATATTATAATATCATTATGTATACCAACTCCAATCCTGACTGACGATGGCTGATATTATTCTAAACCCTAATGTACCGTCGGTAATAACAAATCTATAGGTATAGTGCGTTTCACGAAAGAGTTCCCTTCGCCGTTTTGTTGGTACTACTGACTGTCAACTACTGTCAAGTACGTCAAACCCTTTACGCAACAGTGTTTTTTAATTGTTTTACGGTGTTAATCATGCCGAAGACCCTTAAAAGTGGTGAAAGAGAGTTGGTGTTGAAAGTAAAATCATTTTGTGAAAGAGAAAAACGTAAAAGGAATCAATAATTCCATTAGAACGTGTGAGACTCCGCGTCGCTACCATGACAGGTTTGTAATATAGGGTTACCAGAACTTTATGCTTTCTATTCCCCATTGCTACCCCGTTGGTATGTCGTGATATTATATGTGCATATTTTTATATTATGAAGTATACATTCTTGAAATTGTTGCATACAACCAGAAACGACACTTTTATGAAATAAATACTATGTTGACTGTATTTGTTAAGTGATTTCATTAATTTATACATTTATTATTTATTGCTCATTATTAATGTAAATTAAATTTTAAAAGAGTTATACGTATCACAAAAAAAGATGTCGAAATGTTTAATATACCAGGTATCTAACAGCTATGTTCTATGAACTTCCTTCAATAATTCCAATTTCGTTAAAAAGACTTTTAACTCACTATTATGTAATAAGTTTGTTTTAGATATATCTGAAAAAACTGTTTCAAAAATTATCAGAGAAGGTTAGGTTGCTGCCAGTACAGCAACCAAAATTTCAACACCAGGAAAGCATTGTCCTAGAGGAAAAAGGGTTAAGCTGGACGATTTTGAGCTTTGTGCATTACGTCATAAATTTCATGAATTTTATGTTGTAAAGAAATAGCTGCCAACTCTTACTAAACTGTTTCATGGAATGAAATCAATACAAAAATGACACTTCTGACAATAGTGACACTGGAGATAGTGATAGCAGTATTATATCCGGTGTTGGGCATTTACACGAGCAAAGTTATTCGAAAAAGTAATATTGTTGTTGCAAATAAACAATTATTATAGTTAAATAACATGAGTTTTATTTGTATAAATATGTTATACACCCCATTTATAATGTTAGGTAATCATTGTTAATATAAATATACCATCTATTACATAACTATATCAAAATATTAGGTCGGGGAAAAAGATTTTTCGCATTATAGTATGAATGAACTTGTAATAAAATCTCTTATAATTGAAAGTTATTTTAAAAAAAATAATTATAAAGAACATAATTCCAAATTCTAATTTCATTAGAGAGAGAAAGATTTTATTACAAGTTCATACATACTGTGATGCGAAAAGACTTTCCCCGATTATTAGGTAATATAATCATCATTACCTGGCCACACTCAATTATGCGCTACCAACATAACGGCGAAGGGAACTCTTTAGTGAAACGCACTATACTATACAAGCTGTTGCCCGCGACCTTGCCCGCACAAATATTGGCTATAGCTGCAAAATATTATTCGGTTTATGGTTTAATGCTCTAAGATCCATACTCACAAACTTTTCGTTTAATAAATTAGTAGGTGTAGAACCTTTTATATACCGATACTGCGATACTGGCCAGTAAAACAGTCACTTAGAAAGAAAAATTCAAATTCATTCCTGGTTTTGTCACTGTCAAACAACGAAAGTAGTATTCAGAGAGCAAAATGTTTATAAACAAGTTGGGCCCTTTGTTGCGAAAGGCCTTATTGCCCAGCAGTTTAACAAAGCGAAATTTCGCACAAGTCGGTGTAGTAATATCTACACCAGCGAGAGTCAAGTGTTCAACGGGAGTAAGTTGATCGTTTTATTTGTTTTGTGTCACATACGAAATTAGACTTAACTGTATATTTAGAAGGCTCTTGCGGCTGCGGTGGTAGATTATTCTTAAATAAACGGAATACAGGCCTTGTACGCGTGACCCTAGAGTTAGGTATCTTGTCTAACTTAGCTTCAGGTTAACCAGACTGGTCCATACTCGATACCCAAAATATTATCCTAGTGATTATTGAAGCAGAAGTAACAAAATGTATTAAATATTTTCTCTAAAATCTGCTTATGGTGTTTTTTTTTATGTTCTAGGAGGAGTTGTTGCATATAATTGTGATGTTTGGCGTATGGTTCTCACCAGTAGCGTACTTTCACTCTCAGATCAAGGTCTGGCGTCGTGAATACATTGGCGACCGATAATAATTCTTAATTAAAGTAGTTTAAAATGAATTGAATAAACTGATTTGCGTAATATTTGTGTACATTTATTTCCACCCTTTTGTTTCTATAATACTACAAATGCGTTTCTATAATAACTAACTTTAACGAGCTTTTTAAAAGGTTCTATTGGATGCACTACCTGTCTGACAAAGCCTGGACTGCTCGACTGGCTGGCACCATCATGTCCGGTTTATTTATGACTATTCATGAACGCAACAGTAATTTAGCGGATGACACTTACTGATACTGACATTTAAATGTCAAACAATGCGGTGATTTCTGTTGCCGCTATAAGTTTTGATTACCACAACAACAAACAAAAATAAAATGAAAGAAGCTAAGCAGTCACAAGGCCAGATTCCTATAGAAGATCTGGCCGAGTTACGTAGTTATTTCGCTTCGCACAATCTTGTTCGCGAATATAAAGCCCATAGTTCTAAAGTGCATTCAGTTGGTTGGTCGTGTGACGGCAGACGACTTGCGTCGGGCTCATTTGATAAAAGCGTGGCTATATTTACATTAGAAAGGAACAAACTGGTAAGATGCCATACTGCTTACTTATATATTGACCATATACTCCGTAACTACAAAAGTGAGGTTATGTTTATTATTTTGCGTTTGTATAGGCAAAGGTATTGCACCATTCTGTTTATATTACAGGTCCAAGACTTCACTTTCAAGGGTCATACAGGGTCTGTAGATCAACTATGCTGGCACGCGTCGCACCCAGATCTATTAAGTACAGCCAGTGGAGACAAATCTGTTAGAATATGGGATACTAGGTAGTTACACACGTTATTTATGTAGTTTGCTTCCAGTACTTTAACCTGATATGATAAATTTAAATAATCATCGAACAAATTCAATTATGCAATAAATAATCGGAGCCCCATCCCAGCATGGATTGACAAGTATTTCTAATTAGCTGTCGCACTCGACTTTGCTTGCACGAATGTCGCTTACATTTGCAAAAACTCTAAAACAATCATTTAAAAAATAGCCTATGTGTTCAATCCAGGGTGTCAGCTAACTCCTTACCAAATTTCATTGGAATTGATCCAGCCGTTTTTGCTTGAACCTTCATATTTAGTAGAATGATTGGTTTCTATATATATTCCACAGATCTCATAAATGTGCAGCCACAATCCCTACAAAAGGGGAAAACATCAACATAGCGTGGTCCCCCAACGGTAGCACCATTGCGGTCGGCAACAAGGAGGATTTAGTCTCCTTCATAGACACCAAAACATATAAAGTGGTATGTTGTTACCTAACTAAAATATAAATTAATTTACTGCGGTCATGGGTGGATTAATGGAGTTCATCCGTGACCATGGTCTTTACAACTCGGCTAAAACACCAGGAGAAAAGAAATACCGAATTATATCGCGTTTACGACCCGTTTGCTGTCTAAAATATGTTTACAAGTTGCAAAAGTTTAAAAAATAAATTAATTTATATAAAGGCTCCATGTGCCAACAATATTAACATTCGATTCATTAATCGGAATGACAAATCATAACTTCTGCAGTACAAAACAAATATTTTGTCGGTGAATGTCTTTCAAATGTTTACTTATCTAACATGAATATCATATGAAAAAATCTGATAAATGGAGATGCATGCACCAGTGGTTGATTCTATGAACTTTTGTGGTTGATTTAATGACCACAAACTATGACACTATTCCTATTTGTACCTAATACACACCATTTTCGGGAAATACCTAGAAAAAATATCATTCGTTCTAAACAATTAAATGCCCAGCAGTGAGATAATATAGGCTTTTAATAAAATAATAATAATAAATATCTAGTAGTTGCCCCATAACATTTTAGATTAAAGTTTTCAACAAGACCTCTGCATGTTGGACCTGTGTCCCCATGTAAGCCTTTAAAAAGGACCGGGTTTCTTCCTTTGACGTTAGCCCGTGTATTAAAAGAGATACAAATAATAATAAATATCTAAACAATAAATGTGGTTATTTTCAGGTAACAGAAGAACAGTTCAACTTTGAAGTAAACGAGATATCCTGGAACAACACATCAGATCTGTTCTACCTGACCAATGGCCTGGGCTGTGTGCATATACTCTCGTAAGTCCTATTCACATATCAATTGACTGTACAGATAGCCGAGTGGTATAGGTCGCCACGCCTTTTAACACTGTCACGGGTCCGATCCCTGCGTAGGAGAAGAAATTGTGCCATCTACTCATCCACAATGGCTTGTTCTGAGTCTGGGTGTTATTGTGCATGTGAAACCCCCCCATACAAGGATTAAATTACTTAGTGCGGGAGTTTTTGTTCTGGTGGTTAGTGGCCCTAATAACTATACTGGATGTCGTAGGTTCAATTTTCACCCAGGAATCAAATCTTTCCAGAATGTGCCTGTTAATATCTTAATTTTCTTCCCAAAAACTAGCATGTTTACATTGCGCAGAAATCAATGTGTGTGTGTAATTTCACACAATCACTCAATGAAAGCTACCAATTTCGTTAGCTTAAAAAAAAACTATGCCCAACAATAACCAATTTCCACGTTCCTCCCACAGCTACCCGTCCTTAGAACTACAGACAGTGTTGAAGGCCCACCCGGGCACGTGTATCTGCATCGAGCACGACCCCACCGCGCGGTACTTCGCCACGGGCTCCGCTGACGCCCTCGTCTCGCTCTGGGATGTCAACGAGCTGGCCTGTCTTAGAGTGTTCTCTAGGTATGTAGAATTAATTGTTTTCGAATTGTACTGTTGGTCAAAGGCTTATATCATTTAAATGTAAAATAAAAAAATAAATAAATTGAATAGGTTGCACATGGCCAGAAATCGCAAAAGACAGAGAGGTTTGGCAGAAGAAAGGGGTGGCCAATTGGTCATTGCCCAGCTATGGTATCTTTATAGGCTAAATAACAAAAAAGAATTGAATGACAATGTTATCAAATTTCTAAATACAAAGGTGCTTAATTATCAGTAAACTTACAAATGCCTACCATGTATGTTTTGACTTACTTATTCTCCAATTAACTTCAATATCTCTATACAGTATGTATATTTGAACGACGGACTTATTCAAACCACCAATAGTTTATGCAAAGACTTCACCAATAAACGTATAAACAATAAAAAAAACCCTGATTAATGACGAACAAAATCGTTCCAAAAAAGTCCTAATAGCTTCGCAACGTTTTAACACCCTTCGTTTATCGCAGAACATATGCGCGGTCAATGACCGACGCCGACGTAGGTATGAATGCATTTCACTGCGCGGCACTCGTCGTCGACATCACAAGGGGCGCGGGGGGGCTTGCGCGCTCGCTGCCTTAGCGGCGGCTCGTGTTTGGCGCGTGATATTAGGCATTTTGCGCTCTGTGTTCATAAATACTGTATTTTATCGGATAGTTATATGAAAAACTAGCTTTCCGCTCGCGGCTTCGCCCACGTGTAATTTGGGATTGTGGCGTTTTTTAATGATCTCGACAGGACTTTTTTTCATAGACTAAAAATTGTAACAATTTGAATTATTATACAGCTTGAGTTACTCAGGGATGATGTAGCTTTCTAATGGTGAATATTTGAAAACGATAAGTAGTTTTGGAGTTTGTCGATTACGTTATGTAACAAAAAGTAACGCGAGACAAAAACATCGTCTAGAAAAATTAAAAGTATCAGTTGATCTCCTTCCTCCCCCCCCGCCCGCTACCTAAGGGCTTGCTACTCCAAAAATCTCTTCTTAGTGGTCAATTGTGTTACAGGAAGCCTTGTTCAAAATATCAGACTTCTATACCGAGAGGTTTCGGCTGTGCGTTAATCAATCAGTCACCAAATCGCACCCGCGAAATCACGATTGGAGGGTAGTTTGGAAAAACTTACATAACCAAACTTATTCACTTGCCTATGTGCGTGTTCGTGCCAATTTTTAAGTTTATAAACCTAAGGAATAACATTTTTCATAGAAACGTTTTTACCCCTTTTCGCCCCCTTGGGGGTACAATTTCCAAAAATCTTTTTTTAAAGCTCACTTCCGTCAGTAAAGGAAGCTTTGTTCAAAATATTACACTCCTACACCGAGCGGTTATGGCTGCGCGAAAGTCAATCAGTCAACCAATCACAACCCCCTAAATCACCATTGGAGGGTAGTTTGGAAAAAATTATAATGCCAAACTTATTTACTTGACCTTATACGTGTTTGTGCTAAATTTCAAGTTTATAAACCCAAGGAATAAGGTTTTTCATAGAAACGTTATGACCCCTTTTTACCCCCCTTAGGGGTTGAATTTCCAAAAATCCTTTCTTAGTGCACCCCTACATATCTCAAGGAACCTACATGCCAAATTTCAGCTTTCTACGACCAGTAGTTTCGGCT
This sequence comes from Chrysodeixis includens, assembly GCA_941860345.1. Lineage (NCBI taxonomy): Eukaryota > Metazoa > Arthropoda > Insecta > Lepidoptera > Noctuidae > Chrysodeixis > Chrysodeixis includens. Next base: position 5,020,674 of record OW796115.1, read on the forward strand.
GTGCGTTGTCTGTCAGTCAGTCAGTCAGTCAGTCAGTCAGTCAGTCAGTCAGTAACGGAAGAGTTTTATATATATAGATTAAGGTCATAGTTTTTTTACATATTTGGGACGAGAATCGAATACTGACCACCCTCCTTCAATAAGTCCGTCGTCGTTCAAATATACATACTGTATATTCCAATGTTTTGTACTACAGATTGGAATGGCCGGTCCGCACGCTATCGTTCAGTTTCGACGGGCGCCTGCTCGCCTCCGCCAGTGAGGATCACATCATAGACATAGGGGATACGGAAACTGGTAAGAATTAATTTTACACTAGATACTTTTGGCTTTCAGACGTTTTAGTGCAATCTTATTGACTTTTGGTGGAGATAGTTACTTTTATAATATTTTTCACTTTGATGAGTAGTTTCCTTTGCATGTAAATAATGTTATAGTACTATTTAGAAATCGTAACGAATTTGAGAAAATTGATTCGTTTTATGATTTGGTTAATTTTCGTTATATTCTGTACCGATGTTGCACATCATCTTCCTGCCCTTATCCCATTTTACTTGGGGTTCGCGCAACACGTTTTTTTCTTCCATTCTCTCATATCAAACTTTACAGTGTCATTTACTCCTTTTTCATTCATATCATATCTGAACTAAAGTTTCCCAACTAACAAATTTTACTCTAATTTAGGTGAGAAAGTAGCAGAGATCCCAGTGCAGGCGTCCACGTTCACAGTGGCGTGGCACCCGTCGCGCTACCTGGTGGCCTACGCCTGCGAGGACAAGGAGCCGCCCGAACGCAAGCGCGACGCCGGGAACCTCAAGCTGTGGGGGCTGCCCAACAACAGCTAGGGGGGCTGCCTTACAACAGCTAGGAGATGTGGGGGCTGCCTTACGACATCTAGGGGGGGGGGGGGGGGTGTGGGGGCTACCTAACAACAGCTAGCGGGGTGGTGCCCAACAACAGCTAGGTAGGGGGTGTCTAACAATAGCTAGGAGGGGATGTGGGGGCTGCCCAATAATAGCTAGGAGGGGGGAGGACTAGGACTTTATACACTTTACATAATTGATGCTCAATGACTGAAGCGTTTCGCAGAATAAGCCAAAATAGTGAAGAATGTGTAGTTTCACACCTGCATTCAAAAACGACCCTTTTTTTTGTAACTTAGTGGAAATTCTCATGGACTGCCCTCGCCAGGGGGTTGACGAGGGGGTGTGCCGGACTCTTACCGGCTAAAACCACTGGAGCGTCCTCATCTGCCTATGGCCAAGGGTATGGGGCTCGCTTTCGTATTCACCGCGCAAATTCAAAAAACGGCCCTTAGATAAGAGTGATATCGTTTAAAATGGGGGTAATTTACTTGCAGTTGAACTTACGATTAAGTGCAATCTTCACTCATGTGTTTAATAGATGAAAAGTATTGCAACTCAAACTGTTTCAATTTGCTTAATACTGGAATTTTCAAGTAGATAATCTGACTCGGAATGAAACACAATAAAAAAATGACAAAGAAATTTCATCTAAACCACTCCTGATACATTTTATAAGCTTTTCCTGACCCTGTTTTTCTTAAGTATTAGATCCTTTTAAACTTAACGAAAACAACTTGATTCAAATACTGGTTAAAACAAATAATAGATACACAGTATTTTATTAAAAGTATACAGATGGGTCGTACATTTTAAGTATTTCATAATTTTACTGTTAGATAATGCAAAAAGAACTTTATGATTAAGCTCTTAGGACATAATTTTATTAGTGAAATATTTTAAGTACATGAGAAAAGTTTTCAATGTAAAAAGTAATTTCATTAGTCGATAATAACTTCGAATTTAAGTCTAATTAAGGTTTAAAATAAAACTACAAAGTTATGTTGGTTTTTTATTATATTATCACAGTAACCCAATATATACACATTTATGTTCATAATTAGTTATAACACAACATTAATTTAATTATAATATTCGAGGTCAACTTGTTATAAAAGAACATTTTAATAAAATAACCCCCGAATACTGAAACTTAACTTTTAGACATTCTTAAATGTATACCTGTCTCTATTTTGTCACATAAGAGAGACAGAGAAAGCATGATAACGGCTTTAAAACTGATTGAAGTTTCAGTCTTCGGTCATGACCTATAGCATAGTATAATAAATATAATATACACAGCATGAAGTCATGATATATTACATATTTTGTTTGTAACGGCCGAGTTAGTTTCTGCTGTATGTATTTATACTATGCTGATAGTATCCATAGGTTGTTTAATTTGATCTCAAACTAAAAATAATAGTCATCTTTAACACAGTGCTACAAGGATCTTTTGACACGCGGACGTAATCGGGACTAATGCCGTTATATATGAAAAACCTTTTGACAGACAGTTCAGTTGATTCTTGTTGCGGATATGCACACCGGCGCCCTCATGCTAATGCCATCCACGTGCCAAAAGATTCTGGTATATCTATAAAAATAATGACTACGATTGTAATAGGTTGATCAAAAAATCTACTAAGTATATAAAACTGGACAAAAATTTATTATAATTTATAAAAAACAACAGAAACAACTAGCTTTCAAACAAAGAATAGTTAACTAAAAAAAGGAATGAAAAAAAAATAACCCATTACAGTGGTTGGAAAGACTTCCTAAAGTGAGACACTAAACACAAAATTTCTATAAAATAATTATTGTGCGTGACGTAGTAGATTACATTTCCGGCAAAAAAAAATCTATCCAAATTCTTTACAAAAAGTAACCTAGTTTTATTTTATCTCAGACGGATTAATAATTATTTGATCTTACGGGTTGCTAGCTCAGAATAATTAAGGACTCCTGTCGATTTTAAACTGCTCAAGCGATCAAGATAAAAACGCATGAGTGTATCGTTGTATCAAATAGGGATATCGATTTTTTTTGTCTACAAAAATACGACACGCATTTTACTTTTAAAAAATCACTAGAATATTATTAAGAATCGGGATTTTGTCCCCAAACAATCTATGTACTTCGGTCACTTTTATTGGCAAGACATCGAGCAATGTCATATTATTATACATGGGGGTGTATGGCATTGCTTGATGTCTTGCAGTCTTGAAGGTAGCTTTAAAGGTAAGGAGTGGGGACTACTAAACTTTAAAGCTACCTTAAAATTTATTGTTCAGATAAAACCAAAAATACATCTAAAATTACTTACAACCATAGACACAACACACTTAAACGATAAAACGGTTTACTCACGCGTATTTATCGGGATAGCCCGACTAGTTTCGTACCCAACCAGAGTCCTTAATCATGAGCTGACGCGGCGGCTGACTCGCGAGTTGAACTGAGTAAACCGTTATATCATATAAGTATGAATTATCTTCACGAAAGTTATTACAACCATAGACAACAGTTCACATACCCAGTCAACATCCCCTAGACTAGTTATTCACCACGCTTCCACCTGGAACCTGCCTTCAGCCTCCAAGCTCTTCATCAGAGCCTTAGCATCGTCCAGGCTGTACCCACCGGTCTTGCACAACACATCCTCTATGAATGCGTCGCGGACATTGTCCGGCATATTCTTGGCGTTGCCTGATATGTAGATGTATGCCTTGTTTGTGATCAGCTGCCAGTGGAGGTCGCGGTGCTCGGCGATTTTATGTTGGACGTAACTGATTAAAGGAAATTGAGGGGAATTATTAATAAAATGAAATAGTTAATTCTGCAGTTAGGTACATTTAGCACTTTTAAATGTTAATATTTGTTCAATATAAGCTAGCTGGAGCTGATATTTTCTAGCGACAGCTTCCATTTCGACGTTTCTTCTCAGAATTCACATAGTCTGAGAAGAAACGTCGAAATTAACTCGGGTTTCGTGTGTTGGAGTTAGTTTTGTTTTATAGTTCAGTAATGTAGTAATAACCTGTGCTAACTGCCCAGTTTTGATAAACAGGATATATTTATTTTTGTTTGAAAGATAAATTGAAAAAGTTTTAGACCAAACTTATAAAGGAGCGATTGTGTACAGTTCGTTCGAAAATACGATTGTGGTGACTAACTTTTGATGCTGACGGTACCTATCTCCTTAAAACTAGTAACAACAAACTAAAACTCACACTTTATCCTCCTGATCCCTTGAGAAAGCGCAGAACAGAGTGAGTTTGTCCTCTTCGACGAGCCTCTCTAACTCGTCCCTGCAGTGGAAGTCTTTCTCCCTGTACCGGCAGCCGAACACCAGATGTAAGACATCTTTATGTGCCGTCTCCTGCACTTCTCTCTCTTGGATGAGGCTTCTGAAAGGCGCTAGACCAGTGCCAGGGCCTATTAGGATGTGAGGAATTTTCTGGAAAGGAAAAAGCATGTTATTGAAAGGGTTAAGGTGATGTCTGGGCTTTACTACATAGTATAAATAAAGTCACTTAATATTATGTGTGGCTATCTGTCCTTATGTTACATAAGAACAGAAAGGCTGTAGGCAAGCATACATAGGCTATGTATGCTTAGAACTTTAAAACTATGTACGTAATGAATTTTGATAAATTTATTTTTTGTAAAGTTCTCACTTGAGGACTTTTTCGAAGTGGCGCAAGATAGAGAATCATGTAAGACCTTGAGGGAGGCCTTTGCCCAGCATTGAGACACTACAGGCTAGTAAAAACAAAAAAAAAACTTACAACATCCTTCGGAAACGCAAGACTCCCAGTCTTGACCCATCCATACACTCTATCCCCGACTTGCAAGCACTTCAGCCAGTTGGACGCTAGCCCCAGCCTGGGTTTCTTCATCTTAGTATTATACTGCACTACGGCGACTAGCAGCTCGATGCTCTGCCCCTCTGAGGGCAGGGCGCTGCTGGCGATGGAGAACGAACGGGGTTTGATCGTGGAGAATAACTCGAATAACACTTCGAGGGTTAATTTAGAAGCTGATTTGTGGAAGTCGTGGAGGACCTGGAAGTAAAGATAACTTCTTTTACACACACTCACACGTACACGTTTTTTTTTACTTTTTTTCTATTTTTATAATAAAACTTTACTCAATTATTTAACACACACACGCACACGCATACATACACACACTCGCACACATACACGTTCTTTTTTTATATTTGCTTTTGTTTTCACTTGCTGGCATTTTTTGCTTACAAGGAACCGAAGGAAGCTCCAATTACCAATGCTTTTTTAAAAAGGGCGTCAAAATAAATCGTTCTTTAATTCTAATAAAAAAAAAAATTCATACTGATACTGCTGGTCTTTAACCTCTACGCCTTGCCTGGAACTGCTGCAGTCTTACTTTGAGAAACAGTGGTAGGTCTACGCCTTCTGGTTTAATATTTGTGTTATTTTTTCATCCTTGTTGGCATAAAACTCTCTAGTACTCTATCAATAAGAACAACTACTCTATCCATTTATCAATAAGAATCAGTATTTATTTATTTTGTTTACTTATTTTTATGCCTGAGTGGTTTTGTTGGTTGGACAATGACCTATCTTCTTCCCTACAATATTCCCGCTAACTTCGTAATTTCAAACCAATTCAATGGGACAGGATTCAGTAAATCCCACTCATTTTCCACCTACCTCAAGCACAGTCCTCTTCGGCCTCCTACAATAATTAAGCCACTCCTCCTGCCCTTCGGGGGAGCTGAGCTCTATACACTTGTCTCGCTCTAACCCGTCCTCGGACACCTGGCCTAGAAGAGAGAAGACGTACTGCGTCGGGAAGCAGCGCAGGTCCCAGTACTGTTCCGCTATCTCGTAGATAGTGTGCGGTTGTTGTAGGAATTCGGGGACGGGCATGTCTGAAATTTAATGTTATATCTTATACTATCTGTAGCCCGCAAATTTGTCTACATAAATATCGGTTATAGCTGCAATGACATTACTCCTTTATGACGTAGTCGGTTATAAAGTAAACTATGTGTTAATTCAAGGGGTCAGTTAACTCCATACGAAATTTCGTCAAAATTGCTCTACACGTTTGAGCATGAAAGAGTAACAAACATCCATTCTCATAAACTTTAATATTTATAATATTAGTAGGATGTAGACTGAATAGATTGAATATGGTTTCAAAACTCTTGTATAAGGTACATATTTATTGTTAGAGATTACTTTCATTCGAATGTCTTAGATTGTATTTTTTTATTTATTTTATGCCACACGGCTCATTAGTCTTTTAACAAGTAAACTTATAGCTCGAGTTTTTTAGCAAAATCGCTTTCCAAACGCAATTACGTATATTCGGAATGCCGTTTGATACCGATAATTTTTGCTCACACCGTACTTTTTGCATGTTACTTTATACGTCAGCTATTGAACTTACAACTACACAGTTTAAAATACAAGACTTTTTCTTAAACAATAATTCTAGTATCCTAACTAAGTTATAATTAAACTAGCTGTTGCCCGCGACTTCGCTCGCGCAAATATCAGATTTAGTGGCAAAAGCATAACCCCTCTCTGACGCAGTCGGTTAAAAAGTAGCCTATGTGTTATTCCACGGCGCCAGTTACCTTCATACCAAATTTCATCAAAATTGATTTAGCCGTTTGAGCGTGAAAGAGTAACAAACATCCATACATACAAACTTTCACGTTTATAATATAAGTATAGATCTTTTAAATTCGAACATTAGGTACAATTATTAGTGTTCCATATAATTAACTCCTCTTAATCGTCATTCGAAATCTTTCAGAAAAACCTTTGTAGGAGGGAGTGTAAGAGTGGAGAAAAAGTATATTAAAGAAAAGAAAAATTTCTTATAAAAAAGTTATTTATTATTCATCTTCCTGCCATCCGTCCTCGTTGCTCAGGAACCTCCTCTTGGCCGCCGTGTTCATGTAGGGGCGCAGCGCCCACTCCGTGTCGGCCGCGTCCAACGCGTCTAATGTGCCGAGCTTGATCTCGTAAAGCTTCATCTGGAAACGGGGACCGATTTCTGATAGCTCGATTTCCTTGCCGGCCTAAAAAATGAAAGAGAAACATTATTTAAAGCCCTGTGTGTTTTTTTAAGAAAGGAAAATTTTAAAGATTAAAACCATAGATACGGATGGACAGACAGACAAGACGAATCTATAAGGGTTTAGTTTTTTGCCATTTGGCTACGGAACCCTAAAAACAGACGACTTGTTAGTTTAGCCCACTCTGTGTAAGAATCAATTACTATTGTAGCGTAAATCTATGTAATTATTATTACGCAACAAGAAATATTTTTAAATTAAGCTGCATAATTTATGAAATCATAGGTCTTTTTTTATTCGTTCACATTATCATTCAATCAGTCATTAAAAACTCTATTTATTTTCGTCTGGTAACACAAGTTCAAACCACCATACCTTTTTGTAAGTGTGCTGTCTGAAGCATATGTAGTCATCATTGTTAGCGAATGTGATCACTCGTTTTGAATCAGGCTTTGGCACCGGGAACAAATACTTTAGAATACTCATAGTTCTCAAACCTGGGGAGAAAAGAAAAAAAATCTGACATAAAAACACAAAAAACAACATATTTACAGGGTGTTTTCAATTGAATATTTTTGATTTCATCATTTATGTAGAAATTTCGGAAAAATACAGATAGTAAATTAGTATCCATATCATTAATTTGCAACTTGTAGATATTGATTATGCCTAAAACTAGTCGACCAATTCAAGCATTGTTTTTTTTTATGTTTGATATACGACTCCCGCACTAATTTAATACTTGTATCGTGGGAACATACGTAACCTTGTATGTTTTACAGACATTCAATTCACATGCAAAGAGACACCTAGACTCAAAACAAGCATTTCTGGCACGCACAAATTCTTGTCCTACGCAGTGATCGAACCTGCCACACGTCGCGCACAGTGGTAATTGGCCTAGTGACCCTATACCACTCGGCTATCAGTGCAGTCAAAAAAGTGGATTAGTCACGTCATTTTTTAGATAAAGAAAACGAAAATGTTGATGCATTTGCAAATATTTTTGGTCTAGATAAGTAAAATTATAGCTTTAAGCTTACCAAGGTCAGTCTTAAAGTTATGGAATACAAGATGTGGGAACTGTTCGCTCATGGGCCCGATGTCCGGTATGTCGTGTCGCATCACCACACCTGATAGCGTGAAGGATGCTGTCGGTCCATAGGGGAGGTGGCAGATTACCTGCGGAGTTAATATGCTATTGTAGATAGTTGATGAGGAAGATTTTATTTCAAGTTGTATATATGTTCCTCGACCGATTTCGGCCACGGCGACCACTTCGCACTCCGGTTTACAGTTCCATTTGTCGTTGGAGTAAAAGTCGTTCAAATTGTAGTAAAAGGATTGATACTACATTGATGTATAAAGACCAGTCCAGGGAATACTCTATATTTTTTTGCATATATGTTTATTCTTGTGCTTTTTCACTAGTATAATTTTGTTTTGTTTTTTATTTTATTATTGTAACTAGTAAATCATTCTATTAATTATAAATAAATTAACATTTCTGAACACATTCTATATTTGACACTCAAAATTTGTGGATTCATAAAAAAAATGTATTTAAGATTTTTTACAATCCACTAATCTAACAGACAAGTCCAAGTAACATAGTACATCAAACTCACCAGACTGTCGGGCACACCTCTATGCTCATGCACCACAATGAAGTCTGTGACCTCATTGGCTCGGCATGCATGGATCAGCTGGGACATCTCATAGCCACCACGGTTCATACGCTGGCTGTTTGGGAATATTAACCTAGAAAAGATAAGTGTTTTTAGATTGTGAACATTAACTTGAAAGGGACAATGATTTCTTCAATCAGATGGAGCTAGAGCTTAAAATCTTTGTTGTTTTTTTTAACAACTCCCATATAGAAGAATTTAATCCTTGTATCACAGGGGGTTTCACAGACATGCACTGGGACACCCAGACTAAGGAGAAGCATTTGTGGAATGCACACATTCTTGTCCTACATGGGGATTGAACCCGAGACACGTCGCACACAGTGCATTGGCATGGCGTCCTATACCACTTGGCTATCCATGCAGTATGGATTTGTTAAAATCAAGAACTTATGAGTTATATTAACCTACCATATAGTTGTTAACTTACTAGGTATCATTTACTATTATACAAATAGAAGCATTTTATTTACTATCTTTCAGACTTTAATTTTAACTCACATATTTGGAAGAAAATAGTTACCATAATTTATTAATTCTAAAAAAGACTGTCACCATTCAATAACCATTTTACAAGTACACTGTAGCATAAACTTGGTAACTTATCAATTAAAATACCATCAACTAAATGTAAACATACACATAAACGGTTTTGTGGGGCATAGATTAAGATATAGTTTATAAGAAACCTTATAATAATAAATAAATAAATTAAAATACCATTTACCCACCTAAGTTCCTTGACAAACATCTTGAGCCTAGCACTCGGCTCTCTGGAGGTGGTTATCATGATCTTAGGGTCCTCAACGCCAGCGTATCTATACTCGTCATCCTGTGAGCTCTGTGTGTTTGCCCCGCCACTGAAACCACCAATAACCGCTGCTCTTTCAGGGCCTAAAATGTTTTGTTTAGATGTAGTAAGGTGAAATGATAATTAACATAATTATAGGATTATTATAATTATATTGTGTAGTTTGTAGCTTACATGACAATTTAATAATGATACAATTTTAATGCACAGTACCTTACCATCAGAATGTATAGGTATAGCTTAAAAGACAGCTTTAAGGTTAGACTGTTATCCCAAGGCAACAATACTTTAAGTAACACAAAAAACACTGTATGATAGCTAGCCATATCATAGGTTATAATTATTTATGTTTTAATAAATTCCACAAGAAAAATACAATAAATGGGTAGTAAAAGCTTACCTTTATCTTCATAATCTATTCTCTTCTGTAGCGCGAGGGCTTCTTTTCTTAAATCTCCGTGAATCGGTACATTTTCTTCTAAACACTTTTTCAACTGGTCTTTTTTCGCTTGTATGTTCTTTTGCTTGTCTTCTACCGACTTTCTGTACAAGTACTCGCGGCGCAAACGCGCCTGCCTTCGTAGCATTTTGTATTTTTAGTATTATATTAAGTTTTTAAAGTAAAATATTTATTTTTATTTGATAAACATCACGCACTCCAAGACGAAAGTACAGCAGCGTGACAGTTTTGCACGTGTGTATTATGACACTGACAGATTGCGTTTAGTTATTGTGTGGTGTGTTCAGTACGTTATTTGGTTTTAATGACCAGTGGTTCTGGGACATAGTACAATTATTAATGGTAAATGGATTCCTTAAAAACTTTTCGTAACCCAATATTCCTACGCCATTTTAATTATTAACCTCGTAAATAAAGTCATAAAAGCGTCTATGCCGCTTAAACTTTTGTCGGTAATAACTAAACGCATGCAGAAGTGCGTTTAGGAAGTATGCTTTCAAACAAGAATTTCGTTTTTAGTAAGATAAAATTATTTCGCTTCGGCCAAATACGACATAATATGAAGTACATAAATAGCAAATTAATGCAAAAAACTTACCATTATGAAGTTCTTCGACTATCAAATTGTAATGAGGTTTTATATCAATATTGTGTTCATCAAATATACTGAATAGGTCTTCCACATCTTCTTTACTGTTTCTTGGACGAATGTTAAAAACATCGCCTGGTTTGTAGTTTATTTTTTTATCATTAGTTGTCTTTAAAGTCATTAGTCTTACATCCTAAAATATTATTTAAATATCTGTTAACATTCTTTAATAGATAAAGATGAGTAATTAAATATTATCAATGTTCATTGTTTTTGTTTATATTATTTAATTTTAAAGATAGTGGGTTTTTATAGAGATAAAGTATTATGTATAACTTAAAATATTTCAACAATTTAATTATTTCCTTTCAATTAACACAAGCACTAATTAAAAGTTAAAATAAAAAATGTATGTGTTCATTAAGATAAGATTTTTTATAGCTAACTAGGTCCACAGAGCTGTATTTCTCTTGATAAACTATGTTAATCAATATCAAATTTGATCAAAAATAGTCAAGCCATTCAAGCAAGAAGAGGTAATAAATATACATACACTTAGAAATTATTGTGTTTATCTTAATAGTATATTAAAATATAAAGAGTAATTTAAAGAGAGACTTCTAACATACTTGAAAATGTGATTCAGCAGTTGTCCGCACATTTTTCTCCAATTCAAACAGAGTAGCATCTATAAAATGGTCCTTGGCCCCTTTAGCAAAATATATATCTTCTGTCAAACCTTTACATACAATATCCTCTTCACATTTCTGTAACGACACTTTCCATCTCGGAATGAAAGTTGTTTTTATATTGTCTGTTTCTATATGTGGGTAGTACTGTTTCAGTATAGCTAGGTACTGCTTCAGCCACGGGGCCGTCACGGCGTCATGGCCCATGTCATGCTGATAGTCACAAAGCCCTGTTTAAAAAAAAAATAAGATTAAAAAAAAGTTACATTATTTTTACCCATGATCTCAAGATTAGATGTTTGTTCCAAATTTAAAGGTATTGATAAACTGCTTACTTTTTTTTATCTTGATAAATAGTGTTTCAAATGACACAGTTATCACAATTTGTTTTTATAAGATAAGGAATCTAATGTAACTTCCTAACAGTGCATTTTTTTAATTCATGTTTATTTTCAGTTACCTATATCGAGTAACGGCGTCGCCCCCAGCTGCAGCAGCCGCTTATGAAGCTTTTTTCCAGCGAAATTGAACTTTAAATAAGACGAGTCACCCAAACCAAGAACACCAAATTTTAACCTAACCAAGGAGTTTGCAGGCAGGTTCTTGCGCAGCAGAAACTTCCAGAACCGCTTCATATTGTCCGGCTCATCTCCTTGGCCGGAAGTAGCACACACAAAGATCGCAAATTCTTCTTTTATAAGCCTAGATATCGGATAATCGTCCATGGCCTGCACCGGCCCGCGAAATCCTAAAACTTTAGTTATCCGCCAAATTCTTTCGGCTATTTCTTGAGCAGTGTAGGTCTGGCTACCGTACAGCACAACAAGTCTTGGTTGTTCACTCATTTTAATAAAAGACTACAGTACTATACGAGGAACAAACAAATACAATTATTATCAGCTGTTTTGACAAACCATGACGTTTCGATTATCTTGCTTGACTTTGACAGACCGCAGAAAGATAATTATGTTCCGTGGTACGGAATTGCCGTTCCAAATTAAGTCTCACTGTTACAGGAAAAATCCAGTAAATAATGTTTAATAATAATTTTGGTCTCAGATAAATTTATTAACAACAACAACAGTAATTGTTTTTCTAAAATCACTAAATTATTTCTTTGGTTTCTATTGTATTTATATTTAAAATTTTAGTTACACATGACGGATAGATGTCTTTACAGGTGTAATACTCAAGGGTACACTTGAGTATTTTCTGCTGCAAATAGATTTTCTTCATTGATATTAAAATTTTCATGCCAACGATAAAGCTCATAGTGTGCCTTTAAGTGAAATAGCTACGTATGAAGTAGCTATACGCATAACCCCCTTTTGGAAAAAATATAGAAACCCCCTCGTCGTGACCTTATCGTGAACGTCAGGCGCATCGTGGGCATTCAACCTTGCTATTTGCTCATTCCCTACCTAATGTAGTATACACCTACTTTCTCGCACGTGCCGATAAAAGCTATTAATATTAGCAAATAAGTCAACTGGAAATAAAATAAGTTCAAGTTGTTTTTTCGACCCTAGGTAGCTTAGCGCATTAAATCAACAAGGTAGGCATGAAAGCGATTAAAAATAATACAGCATAAAAATCCACACTGCGTATTTCTCTATTATATTCTTCGTAAGTAAGTAGTACTTATGACACGAAAGTCGGAAAACTGATTTTTAAATTAAAAAAGATGTGTTTTATGAATTATTTTTATTTTTTTGCAAAATAAATATAACCAGGATATTCCCATGCATCAAAACTTAAAAACAGTACCCTTCCCTTTGGCCAAACGTGTTGATTTTTAGGTACGATGAAATTAAAACAAAACCACATGGTATTTGGACACGATAAAGTCCCTCATTACGTGGTTACGCTTATCAGTTAAACTTCCGTTTCACCTCGTAAAATGACAAAAATAAACTAATTATTCAATACAGAAATTTGTGTGAATTGATTATTTTTAACTTGTTTCAAATTAAATGAATATTTAATGTTTTTTTATAAAATGTTATTCAGCGACAATCAATTCATTTTCAAATTTATTTTGAAAATTCTAAGCACTCGTTATGTACGAATTATATGCTACTTATTAAAAAAAAGCTAGGAAAACGCCCACGTGGTCCGGCGTTATTTACTCAGAAATACACAAAAAATACGGATTTTTATTAAGTTATCTGTTAAATGTTTTCTGTTTATAAAACAATATTTTTACACGAATTAGAGACATGCTTTCATGAGCATCGAATGAGATCCCCTCTTATAATTTTAAGATGAAAACCGGCTTTCAGATGCCTATCAAAGTTTGGGAATTTGGCCCATACGTTTTTAAATCTCCAACCCCATTGCATCCCCCGTTCAATACTATATATAGTTCTCTCTATTGCACTCATCGAAAGTGACCTTCTATCTCTTTCATATTTGGCGCACGGCAGTCTCGTTGCCCGAGTTGGCGGGCTTAGTCGCTCCGGCAGAAAAACGCGGGAAAACGTTACAGTGCAGTGACTTTTTACTTCTAAATATAATTTAGTGAATTAAAAAGAATATTAAAATAAACCAAAATGTAAGTAATATTTTTAATAACGTCGTATTATTTGAATTCTTTTTGTTAGACGTGTTTTAAGCGTACTAACATTCGTAACCTTTGACATTTCTCTATTTATAGTGTTTTTAATCATAAAAATCAAGTTTTATATATTAAATAAAGCTTTAATATTTAAATGTTAATAAATGAGAATATTTATAAGCAGGAAATAACATTGTAGTTAAATATTATGTCGTCTGTGTTCGGAATAAATTGGGAACAATTTATAAAAAAAAATACATCGAGGTCCAATTTGAATAAGAATTTAGCATTTCTTGTTTCATAAATACTATGGTTTTATTAAACTACACAGTTTACTTACCTACATACTTAGGTACATACCTACGTATGTTTCTTTTTTATTAATATGTAGTTATAAATTAACAAATTAGTACAACTATAAAAAATAATATTTCGATTTAATAATAACGCCATTTAACTTAACTCATCCTTTAAATACCATCCCATGCCTTTACCTACACCTATTTTTAGATAATCGACGTAATTAATATGTTAAGTTGTCCATGTGAATCTCTTTTAAATCTAAATGATACCGTTAACTCTAACAATAGCACTTATTTGCAATTTAAACCAAACCCTAGCTTTGTAACGTAATCTTTAAAGTAAAACTTTAAACGCCGGCAATGTTACGTCATTTTAAAGATAACAAACAAATTAAAAAAAAAATGATAACATGAGCTATGTGTAGGTATCTAAATGTAGAATTAGGTACCCTGTAAAAACGATATACATTTTTTTTTTATAATAGGAACAATAGTAACCATATTTAAAAAATAAAACGTAATTCTATCTGTCATTTACATAATAAGCATAATGTAATAGATACCATAATAAAAAAAAACTAATAAGCTCCATGCTCACACATTCCATTTTCAAATGCCCAGCACAATTTTCCCGCGCGCCGACTTGCGTCAGATGAAACACGTGGCGTCATCGATCGCCCCCCCTCCTCTCCTCTTCACCCCCGCATCTAGGGGTACGAGTATAACCCCAAAATGTCTTTTACCTTTGACCCCAAACGAAGGACGCTGTTAAGAGAAATCTATTATACCTACTTATGATAATACCATACGAAATTGGTACCTACGAATCTTTTAGCGGACGAATCTTAAGATTGAAACATTCGTTTCAATTTCGAATATCGGCGAAAACAATTATAGAATTCTTATTTCAAATCAGGGCTTTTAAGTGTCAATTTTAGCTGTACGTTTCATATAAGATTCATATTAGAAATATTTTATTTATTGAGGAGCTTTTGCTTATTCTATTAGACATTCTTGTGTTAGAGAGAATCTTGCAAATATCTTGATTCTAGACAAATAAAAAGCTAGACTTCCCTAATGCAGCAATCCAGCCAGCAAATTTCATCAGACAATAACACAATTGATACAAAATGGCGGCTTATGTAATGACCAATAGATATTTCGATCTGCAATTACTTTTTTCAAGGTGCAACTCATTTGTCAAATTACACTTTTATTCGATCAATAGATTTCTGTGAAACGGTTGTTTAATTTCAATTATTTGTCGTAAACTTTACATTGATAATTGGATATCATTAATTGCAAGTTAAGGTTTTGTACAGTTACTTGAATTAAGTACCATTATTTTTCTTGAATTACTTTTGTAACCTCTGTGGTCTCCCAGACATAAGTTCTTTCTTTCACACAACTTTAGTCTCCGATATCGGACGACTTCTAAGCCATTAAATAATGACCAAAGATTCTTTTTATTACTAAACCTCCGTTGTCTGTCTGCATGCTTCTCATATACCGTGATAGCTAGAAAGCTGAAATTTTCAAGCGTGTCCCCAAACGTAATTTTTAAGCAATTTTTACTCGATCTTAATAAACAAGTAGTTTAACAGACAAAAAATAAGTATACCTACAACAAACGTGATTTTCTATTCTAGATAGTACGGAACTCTTCGAGCGCGAGTTTGACACGCACTTGGTCGGCTTTTTAAATTGAGATATAGGCAGCGACATTAAAGCAACACTTTTCTAACTTACAAAAGCTGTTATCAATCTTCACTTTACACCAGTACAAAGGTCAATGCTCATAAAGTCTCACTGGAATCTTGAAATCCGTCTTATCATTACGTATTATCATTGAACTATCTCCCGGCCTTCAACTCTAATGCAGTTGAACTTGTTACGTCAGTGGTATGCGATAGTAGTCTTTATTGCTATGTATTAAGATATATCAGTGTATTGTTTTTTATTTTATTTTTTTGTAGAGATTTCGACTATCACCTATGTCGTCAGAAAGTGCAGCCTTGGAATAAAATAGCAGTTACTTCGTCATTGACACTAGAATCATTAAAATAATACTTTTATTCGGACGTAGCTAGACAAAATAAAAATTGTAGAGCACTTATTTAGGCCTAATTAGAATCCAATCAGTATTAATCCTTAAGCTTAACTACACAAAGCATTTTCTCGATTGTATCATCTAATATGTAACCACAAGCATTTAAAGCAATCACCATTATACGCGTACTCGTAGCTTTTTGTGGCTTTTGCTCGGATAGAGAAAAAACAAAATACAAATTGTAGAACACTTACTGCTAAGATATAATTAGAATCCATCAATATTAATCCTTAAGCTTAACTACTCTAATCATTTTCTCGATTGAATCAGCCATTTTCCAAGACTAAAGTTCCTTTTTATCTTCTTCGCTCCTTAATACGGTTAAGCATCACTTGTAAACACTTCACAAAGTGCCCTTTACTGTCACAGCCTGCCTACCTCACCTCTTAAAATAAGATTGCTGCAGTTGTGTAAGCGAGATGGCGCGATACACAACGTAGAGCGACGCCTCGCTTCACAAACTGCAAGAATCCTAAAATCAAAAAGTTTTTATTTCGGGTAGGCCTTCTCCGGCACTTTCAAAACGTTACTGACTCTAGTTGCGCGGTTCTAAAATGTCATTCTTATGGAGAAGAACCGGCAAGAAACTCCATAAGTAACTTTAAGAGATAGTGGTAGGTTTTAGTTTCGTTCATATGACACATAGATAAGTTTTTAAGTTAACTGCAAATTATATGAAAGTTAAGGCTCTCTAATGATTATGGAAGACGGTAAGTCGCAAGTTCATTAAGCATCGTATATTAATGTATTTCTACTCATCTAAAAACTCTAGATAGATAGGTATAATTGTTTACTGTTAAAAGTACATACTCTTGTTTTCGGAGCAGGGAAACAATTTTTTAAAAACTAAATTTAATAAAACTAAAATGGGAAATTAAACACAAATATGTGTAGCCGATTCTGAGACAGATTTAATTCTAACTTATTTACGATAATTAGACCCTCGGGAGAGACATACCCGTTGGGTCCGGCTTATCTTATTTCTAAGAACACTGGTAGACAGCAAGTAAGCATTAATTATATTCTAAACTTAATCTAAGGCTGGGTGTCACCATAACTACATATATTTCTACTAGCTGTTGCCCGCAACGTCGTCCGCGTGAATATCAGTTATAGCTGCAAAAGCATAACCCCTCTCTGACGCAGTCGGTTAAAAAGTAGCCTATGTGTTAATCTAGGGTGTCAGTTAACTCCATACCAAATTTCATCAAATTTGATCTAGCCGTTTGAGCTTGAAAGAGTAACAAACATCCATACATCCATACTTACAAACTTTCGCGTTTATAATATTAGTAGGATTATTGTTTACTCCTAAAAGTACCTAGCAAGTGGTGTAATGTGGGTTGTTTTTTTTTGATCCAAGAAAACCAAAAAAAAAGACAGTTCAAAGTTTCGGTTTTTTTTTCTAGAAACAATCGTATCAGTTCGTTGATACTGTTCGGCCTTGAAGAGCTTGCATATGTTAAGGTCAAATGTAACAATATTTATTCTTTCAAATATTCGGAGACAATACAAGATTATGTTTAGTACACTAGGTACTTTTGAGTGCATACAAAAACCATTAGAATTATTCAAAAGTACCTATAAAAATTCTGTAAAAAAACAGAGTACAATCAAAATACTATCGTGTTTGTGTTCTTTTGATTGTTCCCCAATAATTGTAATCCTATCTAATTTAAGAATAATCCAGTAAAGAAAGAAAGAAAATACATTTAATTGCGTAATTAATAACGCATAGATACGTTACATTATCTGGAGTGAATATTAAATTAAACAAAATGGAGCTAAAATAAAACAAAGCAGTTAGAATCAGTGTTCAAGATAACTGCATAGATCTATAAAAAGACTGAGAGAAAAGCTATTTTTTTTTTAATTTGGGACTAGCCCACCACACATGCCCGTCATTGCAACTCCTGTAAGCCAGGATCTACAATGAGACCAACGAATACCACCGAAACAGTGAAGCTCGGTGTGTCCCAGGGGAAATGATTGACTGTCTTGGAACCTGCAACGAAATTAATCAGAAATAGTAAAAAAGGAGGAGTAGAAAAAAATATAGAAGAGAGAAAAGCTAGTTTTGAATACACTTTAATACAAATAATAACCCTTTACTGTCCCAGCAGGGTATTATTACGCATCCTATGATGATACGATCTCCCATTACTCCATCATCCAGTACCTATATAATTAACCAGTGGATAGCAGGGTCAGTCACCCGATGGCCCACTGACCTACAGCTTGCAAGTATGGAATATCGATTGAGTATCGAAAGCTATAAGCTGCTATTTGGGTAGTTGAGTATATCCTTAAATTGGTGTAAGATTAATATGGATTATTTCTGTAGACTCAGACTAGTACTAGTTATTATTAGTTTATTGTTAATGTCTGTAATAGAGCAAAAAAAGAGGTTGCATAGTCCCTGGTATACGCTCTATAACATTTTAGAATTAAGTTGTCAACAAGGCCTCTGCGTGTATTTGGACCTGTGTGCAGGTTTTCCGAAAGAAAGACCGGATAAGATAATATCCGGTCAATCCCTAAAGTTATCACAGGAATGAAAAGAGATGACAGCCTTGACTGCGGAGCGGAGAAACCGAGAAATATTAACCAATTTATTGCGATGAGCGGAGTTTTTTTTTATTGGTTAATTAATATATCCTATTGGTTAATTAATAAATCCCAGTTTCTCCGCTCCGCAGCCTAGCTCCGCTCCGGTGGACAGGCACCCTTAACAAAACCTTCTTCCTCTATGGAGGATTAAACATTGATTAAATCTTGCTTTACTTACTGACGATTCCAGATTTAAATATTGGAATTATTTGTGACTTTTTAAGCTTAAATACTAGTATAGAGTTGGCAGACACCCTGGATTACCACATAGACTGCTCATTCTCTACAGGTCCCCCCGCGGGGCGTAGCTAGTGCTATATAAGAGAAAGTACACAACTGATAGCTATGCAAAGGTCGTGACTTCGTCTCGAGACAAGGCCGTCGCGTAATTAAAATGGAAATAACGCTGAACAAATTAAATAATACAGTCTACGGAAAGGATGGTGTTATTTAACTTTAGCAATATTCCACAATAATAATATCGAATCGAAGTTTTTATATTTTACCAAAATACGTGATGATATTTAGACTACTGATTTTGTGTTACATAACATTTTAATTAATTTTGTAAGTAGGATTATGGTTTAAAAATAAAAATAAATACAGCTGTGAAAAATAAAATAAAATAGACAGTATGTACGCGGTCTTATCGCTAATAGCGATATCTTCCAGACTACCTTTGAATGACAGGTAGAACATCCTACTAATATTATAAACGCGAAAGTTTGTAAGTATGGATGTATGGATGTTTGTTAAACGGCTGGATCAATTTTGATGACATTTGGTATTGAGTTAACTGATACCCTGGATTAACACATAGGCTACTTTTTAACCGACTGCAAAAGAGATAGGTATTGGTTTTGCAGCTATAACTGATATTTGCGCGGACGAAGTTGCGGGCAACAGCTAGTATAATATAAAAGGTAGATGACTGGTGCACTGTTGTAAATATGTACCTAAAAATATTATTAATTAGATTAATGTATAAACAAAGTAATCCCATGTACGCAAAGTATGTGACGAATTTTGATTTTATGTGAATAATCTAAACAATAGAAACATTTCTCGTATGTAACCCGTGATTGTGTTATAGTAAGTTGCGTACATACGATTGCAGTATAAATTCTATCATGTATAAAATGTGTTAATTAGTAATATAAAATCTAGGTACCCATTTAATAGACTAGATATTCTCCTTTTATTCAGAACGCGTTCATTATTATAAACCTCATTAATTAAACGCAGTGTTGCGTGAAACTATTGATCTAGTTTAAATATCATGTACAAGCGTTGAATATTCTGTTAACATCTTTTCCTATTTATATTTATTAGAATATAAAGATGGGAGATAGAAAGTAAAGATTATACTTAATGTTCTTTTGCCTTCCTTCTTCTGCAAACAACGCGGACGACCTCGACGACGACGTCCTTCCTCTGGCGTCCAGTAGGTGACGATCTTTGCCCAAGGGTCAGGCTTCATTCGAAAACGATGTATATGTTATGGACCAAGTGATAAATTGAGCAGTATATATAATGCCCGGGCACTATGAAAAATGCCCAATATGAGAGTGCACTTTGATAATAATTATTCAAATAATCAAATTGACCGGGCACTATACATATGGCCTATCACCTTTTGGGCAAAGTAATACAAATGTTACAGCCAAAGTGATCAATCTGGATATTATAGATACTGTTTAGCTTATTATATATAATATCTTCGAAGAATTAGATAAAGTAATAAAACAAGTAGATATTCGTTTCAGAATTAATTTGTATTTTAATTTGCCTTAAGCGTACATATCATAAAGATTATTTTAACAATTAAAATAACATAAGATGATATTTTCACCTCAATAAATATAGATTTTGACAAATAAAAAAAAAAACCTAACCTCACCTAATTTAGGTTAGGTTAGGTTTTTTTTTTATTTCTTCCAACATTACGACCGCAATCAACATCGGAACTCGAACTCTTACGGTGTCCCCAATTGCAGCCATGGTTTATTTAGCGCTTGATACAACTTAAATGTAGCATTAGTATCAAATTGCCCAACTATCATTTAGCAATATAATAATGACCTAGCGATATGATAATAATGAAGTTAAGATAGTAATTAATCACTTAGCCCGATAATGCTAGGCATTATTCATAATGCCCAAGCATTATAAATAATGCCCGCATTAATCACTTGGTCCATAACATATATAAGCCTCTCGGATCACTCTTTCTACTAAAAAACACTTCAAAATCCGTTAAGATTTAAACATGCAAATGAACGGACAGAAGCAACTTTGTAGTATATTATGAGTTATAATATACTTTGTAGTATATTATAACTTATGTATCATAATACATAAGTTATTTTAAGGCTTCTCAGATCTCAGTAAAATTTTATTCTATGAATTGTCTACTCCAGCCAAAACTGTGCAGCATTTACGTCATTTTCGTAGCAAGCTGTATAACTATACAGTGTGTTCAGTTGGCGCCACCAAACCTTGTGTCTTGTGACATAGTTTGGAGGCAGGCGTCAATATAAAACGTATTGTAACACCATAGGGTTTCTATTAAGACTTATTAACTTATTACTTAAAGAAGGTACTTGTGTATCGAACTAAGTTAATTGTTTGTTTTCTACCAGTTTCCATTGAAGTTTATTTTTATCTGTCGGTCAATATTTTTTTATATAAAACTGTCAATGACAAAATTGCTATTTACTTTAATTAAATGTTTTCAATCCAACACATTCATTTGTTGTTGTTTTCATACGGCGTTAAAGGTGTTAAATTTTATACGTAATTAGGTTATCCATAACGAGTACAATAGAAACTTCAAATTAGACTTTCATTTGTCTCCCGTATCGAGAGCACAAGAAGCAGTGAAGGGTTGGCGATGAGATGTTTTCTATTATAATTTTGACGTTCAAAAAGTGCCTGTAGCCTAATTTGAAAGTTTAGTTCTAAACGTAGATGCATTTGTTTAGTAAAGCTTCTGTCACACATTGTACTTACTGTATTATGAATAAATAACTTTTGACTTTGATTTAAAATAAGTCAATAAAAAAAAATGTACATGTTTTTGCTCGTGACTGTGCACCCTACCGACTAACTGACGTCAATTACTACCCTAGTATAGCAGGCTACAGACATGGGGTTGGATCCCTACAACAATCTGGGTCACGGACGACCACTCGGCCAGCTGCCCAACGTGATTGAAAACAAGTATTAGTATTAGAGTATTTTTCGTCAACTCGTTATGTCAGTGTTATCAAACCAGTTCTATTAGCGATGTTTTGAAGAGACGATGTGATGGGAGTGTCTTATGATTAAATATATATTTTTCTTCTCATTATTAATTTTAGGGGGTTTTTGTCTACATGGATACGTCAAACCTATCGTAGCTTATTGTCTAATTTACAAGTATATAAGTATACATATGTAAATTAAACTGAATCATTAACTTGGTCTAGATCGCAGGTTATATTAACGTGATATGATAATTATACACCTCATCAGATCATAAGTATATAATGGTTTATTTGTCTAGGTAGTGTAAGGACAATTTCCTCAATTTTTGGTGGGTTAAATGTCTATGAAATATGGCTAAAGTATACTATCATCTAAACCCTATTCTATTTTCAAATTAAGTACCCAAATTGTTATTTCTAGTGACATTTGTAATCGTTCCAACTTCGATACTTATATTTTTAATTATTTTGTAAAACCACACCCACAACCGGCTACAGTTATTATTCAAACTAGTTATTCAAATATAATAAAATTATAAACATTTACTCAAATGTGGTGCGACGTACGATAAATTCTGTATTTTTACAACATCAACGAGTTTTTTTATTATCAAGATCTCTTAAGAATGCATTATATAGTTACAGCCCCTTCACATACGGTGTCTGTTTTATCGGATACAATTTTTTTTAAATATTTCATCTTCATCGGTTGCGCATGAACTTGTAAAGAGTTTCTTGCCGGTTTTTCTCTAAAGGAATTACATTTTTAAACACATATTAGAGTCATTAGTTTTGTAATATTTCAAGTTTCTTAAGCGCCTTTTTAGGGCTACTGGAAATAAAAACTTTTTGTCATCATGCAGGACACAGTAGGGTTTTTGCGTATAATAAACATTTTCGGTCGTTATAAAACTGTATCTGATTATATGGAAATAAATAAATAAGTATTCCACGAATTTCACACAACACCATTTAGTCTCAAACTAAGCAGAGCTTGTACTATGAGTATTAGACAACTGATAAACATACTTATATACTTCTAAATACATACATACTGTACATAAATTACACCCAGACAAAACAAATGATCGTGCTGTCAAAGAGATCAAGATCAAGTGTGAACTGGCTCTAACTTAAATATTACGAGTAATCTCGGCCAAATGTTATAAATCCGTCTTAAAACTAAGACGGCCGATTACTTAACGCGGTCATTACTTTCCAAGGTTATAATAGAAAAAATGTTTTGTTACAGTAATTAATGCTATTATATGCTAACCTCGCTCACTGAAATCGATACTTTAAGATTTTAATTGGTTTGTCTTTCGATTGTATAACTTATTGAAGATTAATTCTATTACATAGTATAAAACAAAGTCGCTGTCGCTGTCTCTTCGTTTAAAACTACGCAACGGGTCTTCTCTTCTATTTGTTTGTTAATCTTTATCTTTAACGCATTTTAAAGCGGTTTTAGACTGATACTGTGATTCAAGAGGAAGGTTTAAATGTAATACATCAGTATTTCACCCGTGCGTTATACAATAAGAATGCAAGGACCAAACGTATGTTTTTTGGTCCTCGTGTCCGTGTTTTGAGAATGAGCCTAAGGCGCAATAAGGAGAGTTTTAAATTCCTAATAAGTATGCAAATCCTTTAGAAACTTGGATTAGGAATAAAGATACTTATATGCCACAGCAAAATTTTGTCGTTAGGTGATATGTCACTATCAAATAAAATATACAGAGAAATAGACATTTGAAATGCCACTTAGGTAAGCGGTCATCGTGCATATGGCCATAAACCTGTGTTCCCTTATTTTTTTATCTTTTTGTTTCTCTTGGGAAATCATCAAATGACCCCGCCCGCTGTAGGTGCAGCGGGAAGGAGTATCAGACTTTTACTGACTAAAACCCACTATGTTCCTTCTGAAGCCCTTTGAGTGCCGGGGTCGCGGTAACTCTTACGAACCTCCCGCAGCCCCGGTAACCCTTTGTTCCCATATAGAAGATTTTTAAACACTTAATCGTAAAACATTGTAGTTCAATTAAACAATTCATTTAACATTGAAAATGTATTACGTGAATCCTTGAATTAAATTCGTGTTTGATTGTTAGATGATTAATTAAACCTCATAATGAACGTTAACGCCGGCTAAATAGGCAGTTGATTTGAATTGATTAAGCGAATATACCTAATTGTGCAGAATACAGAGTACTACAGACGGCCTAACACCGTGTATGTTGTGGAAGAGAGATGCCGCTCTATAACGTGTAGTGCGCTGTCACACTTCCACAACTGCAATAATGTTTCATTGAGAGGTGGTGGTAGGTTTCTTTCTTGCAAATTTATGAGTTTTAATTTAATTAAAAAGCGAGTAATGTTGAATGTTCTTAGCGTTCCTTAATGCACGTAAAATGTCTAATAAATAATAATGTGTATGAAAATATATTTTATTAAACCACATACGTGGTTGAAGGTACATACCTTATGTACCATCAACCACGTATACTAATCAAGAGGTTTTTATTTCGAGTAGGCCTATTCAAAACGTTACTGACTCTAGTTGCGCTATACAATTCGTAGGTACTACAATTATTAAATAACAATTATGACCTTCTCGACCTGAAATCACAATATATACCAATATAGTTACTAAGTATTTAATATTAGCACGAGTAGATAATAATATGTGAAATCAATTACATTATTTCAAACATTGTCAGCTGTATCAAATTAAAATTTTCCACTTAACTCCACTGCAAGCGGGAAACAAAAATAAAAAAAAGAAATGCTATAAACAAGAAAAGATATTAGTAACTAAGTTAAGCCCAGTCACTAAGCACCTCTTAGAAAATTAAAAAAGAATGGGTCCTAAGTAACTGCCTAGTAAACACCATTAAAACTACAATCCCGGCAGTAATCACAAACTACGCACTGTAACACATTGGGAACTCGAAACAGGGCAACAGTTGCGACCCGACGACCTGAGATAACCGCTATCAGACTCCCGTCACTCGTTAACTATCAGATTGTTGACTGTATTTTGTTTCAATATTACATATTATTTGTATAAAAATAGACAGTAATCTTTCCTTGAGGTTTGTTTTTCGTCATCATCGTCATCTTCCTGCCTTTATCCCATTTTACTTTTCGGCGCATTTTGTTTTTCAGATCAAGTAAAATTTTGTTTATTCGGGATGAAATATGATATTGCTGCAAAGAGTGTGTTACATGCGAGATGACGTCAGATAGAAACGTGTGGAAGAAAAAGACATGCTGCGCCGACCCTAAACGATAATTAGGATAAGGGCAAGGGTAACTCTTTTTGAACGGCAAAAAGTTAAAGACTTCACTCTACGTCTACCACTCTTTACTGCTTCTTATAAGATAACATCATCCACAGCTAAACAGTATCTAATCTCTTTTGGAAGTAGAACATGTTTCAAGAGAATTTCAGACTTTAAATAATATAACGACAACGGAAAAGGTTTTACTGTGGTTTTAACAAACAATTTGTTCGATGCTTCCATTAAAACTTCGACAATGCTTAATGGATTTTGTGTACATTTCCCTGAGTCGGAAGACAAATCGATAGAAATTATTACCGTAAAAAGCAACAGCGTGGACTCTTTATAAATATCGACGGAGTTCATTTTTTATCTTTTGATCTATGTTAGCACTTATTTTTTCTTTTCCTTTTAAACGGAATTTATGAATATGTTTTCAATTTTAAAAAGTTGATTTTTTTGTCTTATAAAGTTTATTTGTTTTGACAGGCATATTGGTCTAGTGGCTAGTGGCCCTGATTGCTATACCAGAGGTCGTATTTAAATGGTCAACAATTTACACCTAGACACAGGACAAAATTTGTCCTATGTCTGAGTGTAATTTATCTGTAGCATGTATGTATTTAGATGATAAAAGTACGTTTATCAGTTGTCTAGTACTCATAATACAAGCTCTAATTAATTTGAGACTAAATGGCGTTGTGTGAAAGTCGTAGAATATTTATATTTATTTACTGAGTCGTAAATAGTTATTATTTCATAGATCAGTTTATTAAATACATCCTTTCCGAAAGTCTTATTGGAGTAGTCGACACTGGTCAGACTCAGCGCTTATTAGATTGCTAAATACTGTCATACAATGCTACAACCTAATCCATACAAATATGTATATCATGTAACAACACATTTGCATATACAATTTTGCTTTGATACTCACACAATCAAACGCTTGAGTCGAAACTAAAATAAAAGTGGTTCCAACGCGCGTCCTTGAGGGACCCCTGCGAAACGTTTCTATTTAGCCCTCTGTGTGACGGTCCTTTGACTCCGCACAAAAGACGTCTGGGAACACTTCTTTGTGATGTTCACATGGACTCAATTGGATTTAAATCTTTTGTACGGACAGATTTGTATACTGGAGTCTTGTACGTTCTCATAAGAAAATACTGGACAGGACAGAACTGGAATATGTTCTATAACATTGTGTTATTACAATGTATGATCTACAATACAATGTTAAACATAAAATAAACTAAACAAAAATATGTGTGATCGAAATAAAATAAAACATATTAATTTAAGTAAAGGATGTCATAAAACAACCGAAAACCCAAGGATTTCGTCGACTTGCGTAAAATATCGTTGGTCGGGTCAATTATTCCGAAACAATAAGAAACTTATCAAGTTGAGGAAAACAATATTAAATATAAGATAGTTGTCACATGACTACCTACCTACCTACTAAAGTGTATTAATATGTAGGAAATTAAAATCACTATCTACTAGTTACTACGCCGTAGCGCTACGAAGCCCAAAATGCATAATCCAATTTACAATTCACATTGCTTTAACACGTGTACAGTTAAATTAATATCGCCTTTATCTCATACTTATAAAGTTCATTTTCATTAATCGTTGTTGCCACTTTCATGTGGTCTGTATGTCTAAAATGAACTTTACTGGTATGAAATAAAGGTGATATTCCTTTGACTGAGTTCTTAAATTTCTCAATTGCCTTAATCGAATTACAGCCATTCTGATGAGCTGCAACATAAGTGCGGAAGATACAGTTTAACACATTATGCGACGCGGCGACCTCCTTGGATTCATTTGATGGAATTAAACCTTGACTTTTGTATATTTCTGTTATTTTCATTGAAAGAATGATTTAGTATTTAGTATGTTATGGGTTTGAAGCCGAACTGTGATATACATACATAAATATTGTAGCTTAGAGTCGATAGGTAAAATAAAACAGGTGCGTTTTGTAATAAAGTTCATAACCTAATAATAATGTCCGGACCGATTTCGGCCACGTCGGTTAGCGTTAGCAGCTAGCTAGGCGGAATATTTTACTTGAAATGTTACGAATCTAGACGCTTTCTACTTATATCATAAATACTAATTTCTCTAACATTAATTATAAGAATTCCCTTATCATCAACTAAAACAGTTGTTTCAAATCTATCCTACGATTCACAATAGAAGCAGCCAAATATTTTCGTCAGTTCGAGGACACTCCGCTAATCTTATTAAGTAACGTTATCCAATCAGTTAAGAACGTCTCGTGTCACTGAACTCTACGTGAAATCGAATTATGTAAATTAATAACTAGGTTCTTGAAATTGTCTAAACAACTTGAAAATTAAATATTTTGACCCCAAACATATTTCAAACAAGGCATTTCTGAAATATCTACATCATACATGCTCCAGAAAAGCCTTGTTGCTCATTAACTTCAAAAAAAGGAGGAGGTTCTCAATTCAACCGTATTTTTTTTTAGCTGTCGTATCCAGAGGCCCAATGTTCTACCATCCTTCTTATCAATATAAATAAACAAATTCTTCTCCAATTTTCCCAGGTCACCAAAAAGTAAAGAAGAATTGGAGACGGAGGCGTTGAAGTCTGATGCAGAGACGGATCCTGAAGCGAAAGGGGATGAGGGGGCCTTGGAAGCCAAGATGTCCCTGATGAACGGCATCACGGTCATCGTGGGGTCCATCATTGGTTCTGGCATCTTCGTGTCTCCGACTGGTGTATTAAAGTACACTGGGTCTGTGAATGCCAGTCTTCTTGTGTGGGTGGCTTCGGGTGTTTTTAGTATGGTGAGTAGTTTTAGTGATATTTTTTTTGGGATGTGGATATGTTAGTAAAAAATCTAGGTTAAAGGACATGGTTTAGTGAAATGATTAATTGTTATAACTATTTTGTGT
The DNA here is from genome assembly GCA_941860345.1 of Chrysodeixis includens. NCBI lineage: Eukaryota > Metazoa > Arthropoda > Insecta > Lepidoptera > Noctuidae > Chrysodeixis > Chrysodeixis includens. The sequence goes on from OW796115.1 coordinate 5,048,900, forward strand.
TCTACGTCTATCGTTAGAGTTTTGAATTGCTTAATTTTAGGAAAACTACTTGAATTTTTCTTACGACTTTTGTAGGGGTAAGGGAAACTTAAACTTAAGCAAAACTTAACGAGAAACTTTTAAGGGTAAAATTACAATTTTATCAAATACCTTCTGCGTTGCAATTCCATAAGTAGTATTCGTTTCTTTAGTGAATACTCAATTAATTCTCTCCAAAAAGCTTATTTCTAAGCAATCAAAAGGAGAAATAAACCAAAAATAGCTCAACCGATATTCATACACATTTATATAATACATCTATACCTAGTTAAACCATTTTCGTTTCTATTCAAGTCCAAATTTAGTCCAATTTAGAAGTAAGAAGAGGGAAATGGTCAATCTTGGCTTGTGTATGATTGACTCGTTGACTCGCCAATTGTAATTGGAAGATTGACTAGTATTGCAACTGACCCGTTATACATTCGACTATACGGCATCCTGATTTATAAGAATAGCTTCTACACGCGTTTACAATGAGAGATCTACTTTAGAAATACTCTGCTATTAAGCAGACCCAGGCGGAGATGGCGAGATAACCTGGATTCATTTCTACCAAACTGGTCAACCGTGGCTCTTGAGAGAGACAAGTGGAAGAAGAGTAGGGAGGCCTTTGCCCAGCAATGGGTCATCTCAGGCTACTAATAATAATAATATTTAGTAGGTAGGTGCTCCATCACATTTTAGATTAAAGTTCTCAACAAGGCCTCTGCATGTTGGACCTGTGTCCCCGTGTAAGCCTTTAAAAAGGACCGGGTTTCTTCCCTTGAAGTTATCCCGTGAATTAAAAGAGATACAAATAATAATAGCTCTTAAAGTCAGCCGTGTAGAACCGTTAAAGTAGAACACTGGAAAGGGATTTAATAGTATTTTTGCTTTCCAATTTCTAAGAAGATTTTTTAAATACCACGATCACACATTTTCTTTAGCCTTTATACCTACTAACTTAACCTAAAATTAGAGTAGGAAAGCAGAATTCTTATTAGTAATAAATAATAGTAGTGAATTTGAAGAATAAACCCAATTATATAATTATATCTTCTTTTATATATTTTCTTTATCATCTTTTTCCATTGTCTCAAAATGGATGTTAATTTACATTTATCACAGAAACAATTTTCTCGTACAAATCAAGAGTATCCCTAAGGACTTGTTAGCAGACTTTACTTATTTTAAAACCATTTTAATAAGGCGGTCTAGAAGATTGGTTCCACAAGACATATTGCGTTTATTCTCTAAGGGATTTATACACCGTGACTTTTAGGTCGTTTTAAAAAAGCAGCCCAGTTCATGTATCCAATGACTAGTAAACGTTTATAATAAAAAAATATGTTTTTTTTAAGATTTGAATGAATAAAAATATTATTCATTATTATGACACAAGGCAGTTTTACGAACACTCTGTAGTGAGCGCGGTCCGAACCTTGTGCCAAAGGGGCCGCGCGGGCGGCGCGGCGGCGTCTTATCACAGGTCATTCACCTTAGCGTAAAACAGCTGTCTTACTATTGCAATCATAATGTTCGCAGTAAGTATGTAGCATGTATCTTCAACAGTTTGATACGTAAACATTTTTAACAGGATGTTTCATATTTCCAATGTATTATTTATTTTTTTCATGCATATTATTTTAATTAATGATAAAAAAAATATATTCGCGCCTAGAGGTATTTTATGACGGATACATTGTGTGGACGACTTTTTTAAAACGACCTAAAAATCACGGTGTATAATAGCTGCCATTTTGTAAAATGAGCAAGCGTGATTTAAACACTGTTTTATAATTTTCTTTTTAAATAGAGAAGATCAGAACAAAAGATGTTTGTTAGGTGATAGATTACGATTAGTTTCACTAAAAAAATTAACAAAATCGTGAGCCTAACGTTAGATAAATTTATGATAAAGATCCTTCTTATAATGAAGACCTCTCCTATAATTTTACGTTGAACTATCTGACTGACATTAAAAATATTATTCATCTACCTTACTCTAAGTGGGCTATAATTATACAGTTAGAAAATTTATAGTAATTAATTAAAAAGCAAGGAAAAATAATAAACAATTTTGAATGGCAGTTTTATGGGTATTTTTTCTTTTAACAACCTAGAATTAGGTTTGAATATGATTGGACATCAATCACCGTGTTTTATTTGCGCACAAAATTACTTACTTTTTATTACTGTTTAAAAATAATTTTAGAACCTATAAGTTACCTATAAGTTGTCTGTAAAACCTTGGATCTGTATTAATGCTGCTGGTATTGATCTCCGCTTTGTCAACTAGTGCACTAATGCGATCGTCTTATCATCATCATCTTCCTGTCCTTATCTTTTACTTGGGGTCGGCGCAACAAGTCTTTTTTTTCAACGATCACAATTAACTAAAATTATATCGCGATTGAATATTCATATAAAAAAGATTAGGGAACTAGCTTTTCCTGAGGTTTTGCCAGCGCGGTCGGGTGGAAGACGGTTATACCTGCAAAAACAAAAACCTCGTTATACGCAGTCGAGTAAATAGTAGCCTATGTGGTATTCCAGGGTGTTAGCTTATTATATGGCATTCTTTATTGGTACATGCTACACTCCAAACCATGTATAAAAGATCAAGGAAAAGGTTATTGAACTGTTACCCCACAACAACTGCTTACTTATTTAATACCAATGATATAATTCATAATTGCGATCTAAATTATTTCTGGTTGATGTCAGTAAACTGTAAGCATTGATTTAACATTTCGACGTTAACAAATACTAATTGATTTTCTTATCTTATTTAGAACTAATGGACCACTTAAATGAGGTATTAAATTGTTTTCCGGTAAAGATTTCATATTTTCATTCATTTAACACTGATTGTGAACTGTGGGTGGCATATTATTATAATATTGCTAATCTCTTTATGGCACGTGTATTCAGTTTTAATTACTCGCAATCACGCTAATATTATAAACGCGAAAGTATTTGAGCATGTGTGTGTGCGTGTTACCTCCACAAGCTTAAACGGCGACATCAAGTAAACATATAATGTCTCCAGACCGATTTCGGCCACGGCGGCTAGAGTAACTATGATACCAGCCAGCTACGCAGGACCTATTATAGTGCACAACCGTGTGCGCAAACACAGGTGCACTCTCTGTTCCTTTTACTCTCATAGCCCGATGGGACGGTAATCCGACACGACCGGAGATAGATCAGGCGCAGGACCGGAAAGAACACGGAAGCTGTGATATTTATTTCTAAAGCGCACACAATATTCGAAAAGTCGGTGCGCGACGTGGAGATCGAACTCGAGACCTTTGACTTAGCAGTCATACGGTCTTACCACTAGACTATCATATCATCATCATCATTCCCCTGCCCTTATCCCAATTATTATGATTTGGGGTCGGCGCAACACGTCTTCTAGACGTGTTGCTTAAAGTTTTGGCTATGGTTTTATAGTCGGCCGCCTGCCTGACACTAACCCTCTTTGGGAATGCGATTGTTGGTTGTTTACCCGCCACCATTCGGGTGACCCAAGGTGCTTGGTACAGTGCACTGGGTCTTAAGGTCCATTAGTCGCCTTTTACGACACCCAGTGGAGGATATGGGGTGGTGCTATTCTTTATATCCGGACACCACACGGGCACTAGGCTATCACAGCTTCATAAGTAAACATACAGAAAGACGAGCGTGAAAGAGTAACAGTACATTACTTACAAACTTTCGCGTTTACAACATTAGTGAGATAAAGTTATTTGGTGATTGACACTGTATAATGAAAGGCCCATTATCTCATTGGAGTGGTTCACAAAGTGTGTGTAGTTCAAATCAGTTCGTTATAAACAGTTTGTTATCACTGTCACATGGCCGGGGCTCGATAGCGAGCCCGCCAGAGATCGACAGCATTTTGTTTTTACGAGACGACAGCAGCATTTTGACAGGCCTGTTGGTCTAGTGGTTAGTGGCCCTGAATGTTACACCAGAGGTCGTGGGTTCGATCCCCACCCAGGACAAATGTTTGTGTGATGAGCACGATTATTCTCTGTGTCTGGGTGTAATTTATCTATAACTAGCGTAACAACCCGCCCCGGCTCCGTACGGGTGTAATGCTGATACTAAAAGTACTATAGAAAATCTGTAAACGTCGTATATAAAAACAATGCGGCCTGCTCCGGCTTCTCCGCAATTTTTAAATCTGTAATATCTTCGAAAATATTTATGTGAATCATATCCTGTAAATGACCATATAAATTTATCTTAATTCAACAATGTACTTAATTGCATAATGTGACTAATGTGTAACTAATGTTGTATTGGTTAAAATCGCTTCGAAAATTAGCTATTATTTGTCGTAAAAAGTAAATGACAAAAAAATATTGTGGGATATCCATAAGAGATGGACATATACCATCGCGGAGTTTTCTGTAGACCTTTGCAATGTGTACAAATAATTCGTACATTATTTTGATAAATCTCGTAGGGTTCAGCCTGCGTTTGCAATGTAAGCGGGAAAAAATGATAATTAACGATATCACATTAGAAACCTCAAAAATAACAGTATTTTTCCGTATTTCCGTATTAACAGTATTTTTAATGGATGTTATTATACACATAAACCTTCCTCTTGAATCACTCTATCTATTAAAGAAACCGCATCCAACTCCGTTGCGTTTTTAATTATGTGATTATTATGTGTTCGGGCCGTTCTTGCCACGGCGACTAGTGTTACCATGACACCAGCCAGCTACGCGTTACATATTACCTATAGTGGGTACACTATAACAGTCCTAAAGTCTGACCACTAGGTTATCACAGCTTTATGATGACTATTATAAATATACTCATACAAGAACGAAATATCAAGACAGGTCCCCTTTTCTTTGAAATGTCACAAAGTAATAATAAATCGTTACGGGACTTGCACAGAATATCTGTATTGTGTACGAATATAATATATCTGTAGGTATATATTCATACACAACCGACATGCATAGGTATTGTATTTATATACATGTCGTGGATTCACGTTTTAAAAGAGGAATTAATTGTATTATTCTTTTGTTTCACGTACGTATTTTCTTATTGCATCGATCTTTTACAGTGAAATTTTTGATTTGTGTTGGAAGTTGATTTAGAGAAACTACTAGCAAACGTATACAATACTGTACTAATTACGCATAAAATTTAAATTAATAAACATACACCCAAAGGTTTGTAAATAATATACGATTTTTCAAAGATCGACAATTTAAATTAAACCGGTTTTAATGTTAAATTTCTTACACGTGTTGATCTATACTAATATTATAAAGAGGCAAAATAATTTAAAGTAGTACTATATCACTACATAGTATAAAACAAAGTCGCATTCTTAGTTCTCATGTCCCTTCGAATGCTTTTAAAATATATCAAATGTTACCAAATGTTTGTAACTTCTGTCCCGTCATAACATGGCGACAAAATTACTTGTTGTATAATAATAACGATCACATGATTAACAGTCAATAAGCTTATCAAATTACTTACTTTGATTCTCATTTATCAACGCCATATTTTTATAAAAATATAAACTAGGAAAACACTGAAATCGCGCCTTTTAGAAAAAGAGAATGTTGAAAAAATTATGGGGTTAATATTATAGTCTGCCCTAATGGTAAACGGGTGGGTCAAGAAATTTGGTGTGGAGTTAGTTGACACCCTGGATTAGCAACTTTTTAGGCTATTTTTTAACCGACTGCAACAGAGACGGATAATGTTTTTGCAGCTATAACCGATTCTCGCGCGGGCGAAGTGCGGGCAACAGCTAGTAAAAAATGGAATATGAATATATTCAAAACAAAATAAGATCTAGCTAGAAAAACAATTAGTACGAAATAATGAAAATCAATAACAATTATGTTCCAAACAATAAATTAATAGTAACCTAAATAACTGCAATCAATTAGCAATAAAAGATAATTGTAATTTACTATCTGTTTTATTTAGGTATTCATTATAACAATTAATAATAAACTATGTGCGTCTTATTACTCACGTAACATTTTATCTTTCAAATGTAGATAAATCTTTCTCTTCCATAAATAAAACCTGTTATTAACTAAGCCAAATATAAGTAACTACTATATGAAAACGATATATAATCGTAATAATATATTTATGGTATGTATAAACTGTATTTTTTCTGTTTTTTAAAAGAGTAACTTATGGAGTTTCTTGCCGGTTCTTCTCCATAAGAATGACATTTTGGAACCGCGCAACTAGTCAGTAACGTTTTGAAAGTGCCTGAAAAGGCCTACTCAAAATAAAAACCTTTTGATTTTGAATAAACCAACCAATAAACTTCCCACTGCTGGGCACAGGCCTCTTCCCATATAGGGAAGGTTTGAGCATTAATTACCACACTAGCTTACTGCAGATTGACAATATTTAAAATCCAGGTTCCCTCACGATGTTTTCCTTCACTGTTTGTCAATAGTGTCTTAGAATAATTTAGAAAGTCCACATAACTTCGGAAAAGTCACATTAGCCCGCTCTGGGGATCGAACTTGCACCTCGTGCATACAAATCCATACATAGAACCGCAAGGCCACCACGACCACTACAATTAGTTGAATAGACATCACAATTATTCTCCCAAAAATCCGACCAAATATCATGATTTATTAAATATGCTATTATGTAAGTAACGGACACATGTTGTTTATGTATAAGTTATAATATATTTATAGGTAACTAGTCCAAAAGAGGATGTCAAACCAGAATGACGAGATTTCATAATAAATAGAATAACGAAGCAGGTTTTATATACAGTAGGTATCTTTATAATGAATTGAATATTATAAATATATTTTAAAATTGCACAATGTTGTGAAATTCGATTTTGAAACCTGAAGGAACCTGTTATGAAGAGATTTCATAATATTTTTAGTCCTTTTGAAATCCGTAAAATGAATACCAAAAAAACAAGATGTTATTTCCTTGTAATAAAAATAATTTCAACCTGTTATTGATCTGACCTCTGATTGGCTTTTTTATACAAAAATAAATCCTACTAATAGTATAAATGTAAAAATTGTGAGTTTGGATGTTTGTTACTCTTTCACTTTCAAAGGGCTGGATCAATTTTTAAGAAATTCGGTGTGGACTTAGCTGACACATTGGTTTAACACATAGGCTATTTTATAATTAACTGCGGAGGCTTCTATTTGAGGGGCTAATGTATTTGCAGCCAATACCGATATTTTTTCTTTTTTTAAAAAGGACTCGTAAACTAAAGGATTGAATCCTCGTATCGCGGGAGGGTTCCCTACATTTAATTCACATGCACAAAGACACCCAGACTCAGAACAAGCACTTGTGGAACGCACAAATTCTTGTCCTACGCGGGGATCGAACCTGCGACACCTCACCTCATACACTCGGCTATCCGTGCAGTCAAGTTATTTATTTACTAATATTTGCGCGGACAAAGTCGCAGGCTACGACTTAACACAGAGGTAATTGGCGTGGTTCCTATACCACTCGACTATTCGTGCAGTCATCATCATCTTCCTGCCCTTATCCCATTTTACTTGGGGTCGGCGCAACATGTTTTTTTGCTAAACATGTTGCTAATGGATTTGGCTATGGTTTTATAGTCGGCCGCCTGCCTCACACTAACCCTCTTTGTGTACAGTGCACTAGGTCTTAAGGTCCATTAGTCGCCTTTTACGACACCCAGTGGAGGATATGGGGTGGCGCTATTCTTTATATCCGGACACCACACGGACACTATTCGTGCAGTCAAACAATTTATTTACTAATATTGGCACCGAAGAAGTTGCAGACTACAGCTCGTATAATTATACTAATGAAGATTTGTTTGTCTACAGATAGGCGCATACTGTTACGCGGAGCTGGGGACCATGATCCGGCTGTCGGGCGCCGACTACGCGTACATTATGGAGACCTTCGGGCCTTTCGCAGCCTTCATCAGGCTCTGGATCGAGTGCATGATTGTCAGGCCTTGTTCACAGGTAAGTTTTATTTATTTATAATAAGGATGTGTTATATGTTTTTGTAAGGCATACTTCTTAAAATGTGCTAGAGGTACCTATATTTTTAAGATAAAGAAAACCAGTCGTTCATTCAAAAGTTTCCAGAGACCAATAATTAAATAAATCTGTGTATAGGTGAATATAAAATTGTAGAGAAACGTAAGGAAAATATAGATCATAGATTGACCAATTTGACCATTACAAAGTTGAGACAATTACATTGAACAAAAATGCTTTAAAAGTACAGTATCACAAATACATAGTAATCGTAGCCATAATACCTACCTAAAGTATTGTAATGAAAGCACTAAAACCTATCAATAAAAAGGTACTATCAGAACAAATAAAACCTTCATAGTCCGACCTTCATACAATACATACCCACATAAACTTATTTTTATAGCATTTAAGAATAGAACAACCCTTGTATCGATTCGAAATTTGAATATTCGTATGACGCAATACTGAAAGCTCAGTGTGTCATCTACCGTTGGTGGATGATGACGTTCGTTGAGTATTCTTATTGCGTAGGAAACGAGAAAGGAATATAAATTACAGCTTCAGGGGTTCCATTAAAGTAGGGGTGACACTGGAGATTTATATGGGATGGACTTATTTAACTTCTTTTGAACTTTGATGATGAAGTCTACTATTGATAGACACATTCATTTTACTTTGTCCACTTTATTTATACTTACACCTTTATACGTACCCCTATATCCATTTAATGAACTATTTTATGCCCTGTAAGATACATACACTTTAAATTTATAAGAGTCTTAAGAGTTTTTAATGCAACTTCATACATTAATAATATTGCGTAAATCAAGTATCAACAAAAACGTTTTTACAGTGATTTAAAAAAGGTATTATAATAAGCCGCTGTAGATCTATAACACAGTTACTGTAACACCCCTAATATACTAGACTATCTGCTCATGACACCCACGGCTGTCTTATCAGAACAAACAAATTCATTTCGCTAAGCTTACTAAATATATTCTTCTTCCTTTGGATTCCAATAACTTTAAATGTCAAAGGAAACGGATATCCTTTACCTATTATATCCTATTCTATTTTACGAGAAAACAGCACAATATTGTGCCGGAGATACGATTCCATAGTGTTCCACCTTATTGGCGCCCGACGTGGGACTTATTTGATAGTTATTTCACGGTTATTTGCATAGGGATCACGTTACAGTGACAACTGATTGAACTTTATTACTTCATAAAGTTTATTGTCTGTTGCATTGGAATAGGGGAGACTTTATTTCAATTTTGTTAGTAAATTGTTATTGGCGCACAACGTGGGGCAAATCTTTTCATTGGTTGTTGCTTTTATTTTATTTAACAATTGATCTCACAGTATAATAAAACTATAAGGTTTATTTGTTAGGTTTTGTTGCTAAAAGTACAACTTTCTTTTAATATTGTAGTAAGGATCAAGAATGATGATAAGGTTTATGGCTACTGAGATTGTCAGGATACACATACTATACTATTCACAAAAGTCTTAAGAATTTTCTTAGCTGACGCGAGTTTCATACCGATAGTTAAAACTCATACAATGTGTGCATTGTAATGCTTGAAAAAGTTTTAGAACATTTCTTTAACAAGAACTGCCTTATCTGTGGTGACTTTAATATTGACTTTTTAACTGATAACAAAAAAAGAAATGACGTAATAAATTTATTGACATGTTATAATTTTAGACCGGTAATTAGCTCGACCACTTTTATTCGAAATGACTCTCAATCTTGTATAGACAACGTATTCACTAATTTACCAAACGACAACATAACAAACTGTGAAGTTGAACATAATGGGCTGGCTGATGGACATGCAGGATTATTATGTAGTACTGCTTTCAAAAGTAATGATTCATGCAAAACCGTGAAATGTAGTTCTGTACAGGTTACAAAAAGATTTTTTAATGCAAAAAATAGAAGGATGTTCAGGGATTTGCTTCTGAATCAAGATTGGACAGATTTTGGCATTAACACATTCATAAAGCAGTTTGAAGCAATTTTCTCACATTCTTTCAGCAAAAGAAAACTACATGTACGCTTAACACGTAATGTACAATTGCGTTGGGTAACTAAGGTAGTAAAGGTTTCCAGTAAAATGAAACGATTTCTCTGTGCTGGCAAAGGGAATAACCAAGATCTCACAGTAACAAATTATCGAAAAACATATATTTCTCTGTACAGGAAAGTTATAAATATGGCAAAGAAGCTAACAGTACAGTCCAAATTAACGAACTCAAAAAATATTTCGAAGGATGTCTGGAAAATCGTAAATGAACATAGAAACAAGAAAATCAAAGGCAAAACAAAGCTTGTTTTAAAATCAAACAACAAGCTCATATCAGAACCATCAGAAATTGTTAACATTTTTGCTAAACAGTTTGAGTTTAAACCTTCCTCTCCGATATGTACTAATACTGCAATGGACATTCTACGTAACAGTGCAAAAACAGTGCCCAATGACCTAGTTCTAGACCCAGCCACACCCCACGAGATCTATAAAATAATTAAAAAGATGGACGACAAAAAATCTAGTGGGTACGATGACATATCAATATCAGTGATAAAAGACAACATCGTTATTCTAGCTGAACCATTAAGTGTATTTTATAATAAATGCTTTGAGGAAGGTGTTTTTCCAGATCAATTGAAAATAGCAAAAATAATACCTATACACAAAAAAGGATCGAAAACTGATCCAAAGATGTATAGACCCATCTCACTGCTGCCAACACACTCAAAAATTTTTGAAAAGTTAATTAAAGTTAGATTACTCAGACATTTAAATTTAAATAAAGTGTTAAATAGAAGGCAATTTGGTTTTCAGAAAAACGTTGGGACACAGGATGCAATTTCTACTCTGTTAAAGGATGTTACAAGTAGGTTAAACGATAAGCAAAGAGTGGCAGGGCTTTTCCTAGACTTAAGTTCGGCCTTTGACACAGTAGACCACCACTTACTACTAAAAAAACTGGAACACTATGGTGTGAGGGGCAAAGCCTTGGAACTATTTACGTCATATTTAAAAAACCGAAAGATGTTTGTGGAGATCCAAGCATTAGTAAAAAAGAGTAACTCTGCTAATAGAGATTACTTAAGTGACGAAACGTTTAGGTCAAGACTGTGTCCCGTACACACCGGCGTCCCGCAGGGCTCCATATTGGGCCCAATATTTTTTATTACTTTTGTTAACGATCTCATACAATACATGAGTGAAAGAGTAGCGGGATCTATACAGCTGGTGGTTTTTGCTGACGACACTAATGCAGTTGTATCAGCAGGAAATATAAACGATTACGGGCTGATTATTGCGAAACCACAATGACGGCCAAAGAAGTAGCGGAACGCGAGAGGGAGTCAACAAGTGAAATCCCATCGCGCCGCAGACGTCGCAGGCGTCGACGCAACGACCTGCGGCCACCATGAGGTCGGGCCTGCGGGTGGCAGAGAGGGCACTCTGTCACCCGATCAGCTTACAGGCCATGAAGAAAACGGACGCGTCGTCCTGCGCGTCCGTTCTGATGGGTAGTAAGGGATGGGCTCTTTACACCCACCCCCTCAGAGAAGGAGTCCGGAAGGACTGAAGCCTGCCAGAGTCGCGGAGAGCATGCGCAAGTGATCCCGCGACTATGGTTTTGGCAATAGAAGGGGCCCGGGGTGTTTTTGGTCGGTGCGAGTCCGACATATCCCCATGCCGTGCCCTCGGCGTGGGTTGAAGTCATTAGATTTTCACCCCGGACACCAAAAAAAAAAAAAAATAAGGAAATACACCGTGATTTTTAGGTCGTTTTAAAAAAGTCGTCCACACAATGTATCCGTCATAAAATACCTCTAGGCGCGAATATAATTTTTTTATCATTAATTAAAATAATATGCATGAAAAAAATAAATAATACATTGGAAATATGAAACATCCTGTTAAAAATGTTTACGTATCAAACTGTTGAAGATACATGCTACATACTTACTGCGAACATTATGATTGCAATAGTAAGACAGCTGTTTTACGCTAAGGTGAATGACCTATGATAAGACGCCGCCGCGCCGCCCGCGCGGCCCCTTTGGCACAAGGCTCGGACCGCGCTCACTACAGAGTGTTCGTAAGACTGCCTTGTGTCATAATAATGAATAATATTTTTATTCATTCAAATCTTAAAAAAACATGTTTTTTTTATTATAATCGTTTACTAGTCATTGGATACATGAACTGGGCTGCTTTTTTAAAACGACCTAAAAGTCACGGTGTATAAACGATCTCAATAGTGTAGTGAATTTAACTTTAGATACGTTTCACAATTGGTTTAAAATAAACAATCTTAAGGTAAATGCCAGTAAAACCAATGCTATGCTCTTTCGCTCAACTTCAAAAAACAAAGACACAATTAACTGTGTCATGAATGGAGAATCAGTGAACCTAGCTCCAGTGGTGAAGTTTTTAGGAGTTTACATAGACTGCCATTTAAATTGGAAACAAGAGCTAATTCATTTAGAAAAGTCAATCAGCTCAGCCTGCTATGTGCTGAGAAGTCTTAGAAATGAGGTTGGCCTAAAACATCTAAAAATGGTCTATCATGCACTGATTGAATCAAAGCTGAGATACAGCATTCTCTTTTGGGGAGGTAGCTATGGCTATAATACTCAAAAAGCTTTCGTATTACAGAAAAGAGCTATAAGAACCATAGTCAGAATACAACAGGAGGAATCGTGCAGACCACATTTTAAAGAAATGAAAATATTGACAGTTCCAAGCTTGTATATCGTGGTTCTCCTTGCTCACTTAGCAAAATACATCCACGAATATGAGACTGAAGGAGAAAGGCAGAAAAGGGAAAGCACGAGAAGGAAAGAAATCCAGACAAAACATGTGCCTAATCTTGACATTATAAAGCATAGCGCCCACTACAAATCAATAAAAATATTTAATAAACTGCCTACAGAGATAAAGGAATTAGTGTATACAAGAGGTTTTCAAAATAAACTTAGGCTGTTCTTGTTAAATAAGTGTATTTATTCTGTTGACCAATTGTAAATTGACAAATGTTGACATTTCAATTTTATAATGACACTAGTTTTTAATTTAATTATGTGAGGATTATGTTAATGTCAATAATGTAAACTTGGATTTTATTATTTTAATTTAATTACTATCTTGTCTTGTAATTTCAGACACAATGTAAATTGTTATTGAATAAATAAATACAAATACAATATTGAGATTGGGAACGGAAAAGGAAGGAAGCAACCACAGACTAACAACCAAAGTTGAACCTGTTTGAGATGCGTTCCATTTTACCGCGACCCTGGCACTCAAAGGGCTCCAGGAGGAACATAGTTCGTTTTAGTCAGTAAAAGTCTGACACTCCGTTCCGTTGCGCCCACAGCGGGCGGGGCCATCATTCCCCTTGCCTTCATCCTAATTATTACTTGGGGCTGGCGCAGCATCTTCTTGTTCCATACGTTTCTATCTGACGTCATCTCTCAAGCAACACCCTTTGATGATATCTCACGAAAAAAAAAGTTGCGTTCCATTTCACGATATTTTTATATTTGTTATAAACATATTATTTATTTGCAGGCAATAGTAGCGCTCACATTCAGCGTGTACGTATTGAAGCCGCTGTTCCCGGAGTGCGACCCTCCTGAAGATGCCACGAGGCTGCTGGCAGCCTGTTGCATACGTAAGTCTACCTTATAATAATGAACTTGAAATAGTGATAAATTGTTAAAAAAAGAATATAGGTGAATGCTACGCAATTCAACTTCAGACCATGTTTCATGCAAATAAACATTTCTTTCTTTCTTTCATATTGATTTGTAAGATTTCCCATTAATTATATGGTGTGGTCATATTTTAGACAACAAACTGGTCTTACTCCTTTAGGTAGAAAAGAAGTATCGTATTTTAAACCTTTATAATTACATCGCGAGTAAGACCCGTTTGTAGTCTACAATATGTGTTCAAGTTGCGAAAATTTAAATACATTGATATGGTGTGGTATTATAAATAACGTTTCTGCATATAGAATTCAATAATTTCTTGTAAAAAAAAATCTTCACAGAACAAAGCATAAAAATAGATTAAAATTTCGTCTTCAAATCGACATGAAAATTTCCTATTCATCCAACATCCCATTAAAATGACCGCACAAAATAAACATCAGTTTATAAATGCCCTGATTTTTTCCTTTTTTCCATTTGGTATTTTGGCAAGCCACCAGCCAGTAGGTACTTGTCCCAATTCGGTAGCCGTAGTACCTAATCAACTTTGTTCAAACGTGGTTGGAATTACTGACTCTGCCCCTGCTTTTTATACTTTGCTGAACGTTTTTAAAATTCTATTTTCGTTTTTTGTTCTTAACTTTTTTTGATAGATTGGAAGTGATGGGAACTATGGCCGGTTCATTTACATCTACGAAGCATCATTACAGCTATCTACGAAGATTCAAACTATTTAAAAAACTGTAGACACTTATTATAACCATATGATATCTCCTTAAAACTAACCTAATATACTTGTGAAATAAATTCATAAAGCGTCAAAAATAATTACGTCGTCATCTCTATCAATGGTAGAAAACGTGCCCAGAAGGCTGGCGGCATTACCACGTTGAATAGCTTGACTTATTGTCTTCTATGCTTTTATAGACTTATAATTTGATAAGTCCCAATTTGATATAGGTATTGGGACCAAAGAACCACTCATACAATATGAAACCATCCATATAAAGAGATTATTTCTCAAGCATTATTAGACCAGTAATAATAAATATCCTACGCTATTCACAATTCACACGCAACAAAGGCGACATATTTTTGACCAGAGAGAGAGATATTAAATTGAGATGAAGTGATACCGTCACAAGGTAAAGACATTTCTCAGCGAAACGAGGAAATATGCGAGATATTTAATAACTTGAGTCTGGCTTGAATAGCTGCCGGAATACAGTGTGATGTAGTTATAAACATATTTATATCGCTGCCCCACTTTACATATTTGGAGCATTTAAGAACGAGCTCATCGAATAGTTCTTTGTTAAATAAAAGTTCGGTTTGGGTTTTATACCCTTTTCACTCCCTACAATCGTTTCATATTTATAATAGTAACAGAATTCCTTTTTTTAAGAAGATTAATGGACTATACCGTACCCGCGTTGGGCGCAAATCGCCCCGTTAGTTTTTAGGCAAAGATTCGTCACTATCATTTGTGATGCGGCTGTGAATTTTGTTCCTACTACAGTACAATGTGTGACAGAAACTATACTAAGCAAAAAAATATCTACATTTAAAACTAAACTTAACTATCAAATAACATCTTCTAATAGTCAAAAAACATGTCATCATATCCATCAATGGCGAAAAACATGCCCAGGAGACTGGCGGCATTACCACGTTGAATAGCAAGGCCAATTCTTTGTCCAAAATATAGCCCAGCTTTCTGTTTATGGAGTTTCTTGCCGGATCTTCTGCATAAGAATGACATTTTGGAACCGCACAACTATCTAGTCAGTAACGTTTTGAAAGCGCCTGAGAAGGCCTACTCGAGATAAAAACCTTTCGATTTTGATTTTGTTCCTATTAAAGCAGTGTCTCTTTGTCTCCAGTGCTGCTGACCTTCGTGAACTGCTGGTCGGTCCGCGCGGCCACGAGGGTGCAGGACTGGTTTACTTACGCCAAGCTGTTAGCGCTCTTCATCATCATCGCTGCCGGTATCTACCAGCTTTGCAGAGGTAAGTGTTATACTGTATTCAGAATTAGACTTATCTGTATTTTTATATTAACTTTCCTGAGGATTCGACTCGCGACCCCGCTGCCACGTCAGCTCGTGATTAAGGAAAAAAACTTTAGGTATTGAATGAGATCAAATCAAAACTCATAAAGGCTGAGATAATCCTTAAAACTGAAATAAATACCGTTTACCACACGAACCCAAGTCCATTCAACAATACCCAAAACACAAAGAATAGTCATTATTCAAATTAAATTGATTATACCCATAGTAGGTATACCCTTGAAATTAATAAACCGCGTCTATTTGGTCAAGTGTCAGATAGTTACAAAGGCTGTTACGACAGTCTAAGTCATTATACTGATGACCTAAATACGTATTACTTAAATATTGGTTTAATATCGGCGAAAGACGTGGATTGTCGCGGATCCGAAAGCACGATAATTTTTTATTATAAAAATAATGTCCAGACCGATTTCGGACACGGCGGCCAGTGTTACTATGACACCAGCCAGCTACGCAGGACATATTATAGTGCACAAGCGTGTGCGCAAACACAGGTGCACTCTCTGTTCCTTTGCTCTCATAGCCCGATGGAACGGCAATCCGACACGACCGGAGAGAGATCAGGCCAACATTTTGACATGCCTTCCGAAACATTAATTTGCTACCATTCTGACAACAAATTTTGCTATGATACAGATACTGTCCTACCCATTAAAAGGAGTAATAGAGTACAGATAGACTGTGATATCAGTCATCATATAACTGTGACGAAAATCAACAATCTGAACCCAGTAAGACTAAAATACGGTGGGGGTATAGGTCCAAATAGGAATATGGGCTAGTTAATATTAACCGTCGCTGGAAAAAGCTCACTGCAAATAAACTGCCCCTATAGCCAAAACAAAACTACGGTGAATTGCTAGCATGCTAGCATGATTAAGGACTCCGGTTAGGTCCGAAACTAGTCGGGCTATCCCGATACATACGCGTGACTAAACCGTTGTATCATTTAAGAATGAGGATAACGGTTTATAAAGAACGTGTGGGAAACAAAATAACAAAAAAACATCGAACTCAATATCACCGTCCTTGAAACGAGACAAGCAATCAAAAATTGCGTTGATACATGTATAACAATATTACACAACTTCTAGCAGTCAGCTGTTCACAAGGCTCTCCTGACCCTGCTCCACTTTGCTATGCAAATTTGAAATATTCATACACTTGTAACATTATCAACTTGATTTTTAACACGATTAAGAATGTATAAGCTTGAGAAATATTGCGCTAACAGGTCAAAAACGTGACTTGTTGCGATGGATATCCGTCAGATGAATTTGTTGCGATCCGTATTGCGAGCTGTATTTTTGCTACATCGGCCAAATGACGAGACACAAATTAGTTACTAAAAAAAAAGATTGCAATAGTAAATCGATTCCTTATTCTTACGACGACTTCCTTATTCTAACAACGGTTGGTCCGTAGTGATTCATTTTTTTTTTTTCAAAAATATTATGTATTTTAAAATGATATAATTTTTATTTTGGGTTTTCAATTTATTACTTCGATGAAAGATGATTATACTTATATTAAACCATATATTACAATGCCTTAGTAATTCGTGAGATTACCAACACATGCGAAACAACATGCTGCAATTTTGTACACTAGATTATAGTTAGAATGAGCGTAATTTTTACTACAGTCGCTTCAAAGATTTACAACAATACTATCTATTTGACAAAGAGTCACAGAAGGACACCCATTTGTCTACTATTATTACTCCAAAACGGCTTTAGTACAGGCCTCAAAAAACAAAACACTGCAATTTAGTAAACGCCGTTAACGAAGGAAACCATTTCTTAGTCTAAAGTTATTATGCAATTTAACATGCCAATACCAAGTCTCCTTAAACTAGGATTATACCAATGGAGAGAAAAGAGCGAGACGGCACTATGAGAAATGTAGAGCGCTATCTCGCTTCCACAGTATCGGGTTTCATTAATATTCATCGCAATCTCGTGGTATTTCAACTAGATTCGGTCTCGAGACACGTTTGACATTGAATATTGCGTCACAAGTGTAACTGTGTAGGAAGTAAGATTGCCATTCATTAACAACTTCGCAGAACGACCAAATAGTTTTAGGTAAATAAGGAATACTTGGAAAGTGATTTTTTTATATGAAGTAAGTAGCTTTTGACCGCGGTTTCGGTTGTTTACTTCCTTTTGGCATTCCAAAAATATTTTTTAAATAAAATTAGCCGTACCATTTTTCGAGTAATTTTTGAGATTAAGATAGACGTAGAAATAAGATGCACGATTTTAAATATCGTGCCTGAGCAAATTTCTACATGTTCTGAAAAAAAAATCTTATCACACATAATTTGTCGTGGTAAACCAAAATATTTTTTTCAGTTATCAGGTTTCCTTGATCCAACTAGTTGTTGTATAATCGGGCTTCGCAAAAATATACATTCAATTTAAATAAAAAATTAGATAAATAACTATAAGATACGAACTAGCCTAAAATAAAAACAAAATAATATTCGTCAAACCATCTATTCACGTAAACAAATCGTCAGACAATACCTTGAACAGGCCGCTCTATGTCAATTGCAAAAACTCGTTAGCAATGAGTTCAAGGGCGCGCTGATAAAGACCAAATGATAACCGCGTCTCGGGCAAATTGAACCGGCGGTACTTCAGACCCTGTGATTGGAATCGAATGCTTCTGTCAGATCCAATGTTTGTAAGGAAATGAGTCTTTGTGTGATGGAAATTATGGTAGGTAAAATTTCCAGCGAAAGTCACGCAGAGCATGCGCGAGCGATCCCGTGAAGCTGGCTTATGTAGTAGAAGGGGCCCGGGATGTTTTTAGTCGGTGGGAGTCTGACATATTCACACGCCTGCTCTCGGAGTGGGTTTAAGTTATTAGTGTTTAACTCCGGGAACCAAAAAAGTGTAAAGTTTCGGTTTTTGGTAGTTAAAGAGGTAACAGAACTCTTTGTGCTGATGATGACTAAAGGGGATGTTTTAGTAAGTTAAAAATAATATACCTACTCAATATATTTAGTACTCAATAGTTTTATTAATCCCCTTAAGCCCGGACGCCTTACGGGAGTTTTCTCCCGCAAAAAGTGACTCAGACAAGAAAATTTAGCATAGTGACACACCAAAATGCCCAAATTCCCGTAGATTTTACGATGAGTCAAACCTAGTAAATCGTAACAACCGAATATCACCGACAATACATTATAATATGGGATAGTTGATTTTTTATTAAAAAATATTTGATATAATATTTTGCCATTGAATTCATAATTAATTTTAATTTATTTGTTGTAATCTTTATCTGTATATCTAATTCGACACAATAAAAATTGTTAATGAATGAATAAATGATGATGAAAACAGTATTGAAAGTCGCACAATACACCGTGATTTTTAGGTCGTTTTAAAAAAGTCGTCCACACAATGTATCCGTCATAAAATACCTCTAGGCGCGAATATAATTTTTTTATCATTAATTAAAATAATATGCATGAAAAAAATAAATAATACATTGGAAATATGAAACATCCTGTTAAAAATGTTTACGTATCAAACTGTTGAAGATACATGCTACATACTTACTGCGAACATTATGATTGCAATAGTAAGACAGCTGTTTTACGCTAAGGTGAATGACCTGTGATAAGACGCCGCCGCGCCGCCCGCGCGGCCCCTTTGGCACAAGGTTCGGACCGCGCTCACTACAGAGTGTTCGTAAAACTGCCTTGTGTCATAATAATGAATAATATTTTTATTCATTCAAATCTTAAAAAAAACATATTTTTTTATTATAAACGTTTACTAGTCATTGGATACATGAACTGGGCTGCTTTTTTAAAACGACCTAAAAGTCACGGTGTATAGTGTCATCAAGGCCAAATACTCAATCAAATCAAATTACTTATACTTATAAGAAATGATCGTGATAATGGCTCTTAAGGAAAACAGCTGAACTTTTTCTGCCATATTGAACAAAGTATTTGATAGCACGGATAGTTCGTTAATGACAATTCTATTGTTTGTCTGTATCGTTTTTGTCTTCATAATAGTCTTACATAATAAATTATATAAACTAGATCGACTCATAGCAAGAAGTTATTAGAAAGGATAAAACGTTTATATTCGTCATTCCCCTGCCTTTATCCCAGTTATTATTTGGGGTCGGCGCAGCAAGTCTTCTTCTTCCACACGTTCCTATCTGACGTCATCTCGCAAGTCACACTCTTTGAAGCCATATCATCTTTCACACAATCCACCCATCGTTTCTTTGGTCGTCTTCGTATATTAACTTAGTTAAAATAATCTTGAAGTTTAATGACTTAATCCTAAACGGTCAGCCACAGGTACTCTAGGCCTTTATTTAGAAGCCAGCTCTAACTTCCAACGGTCCAAATCAATTGCTCTGCTTCGGCTCTCAAAACAGACTGATAATCAAATACCTACATACATATTACAGATAAATTACATCCAGACACAGAACAAATGCTTGTGCTCACCACACAAACATTTGTCCTTTATGGGGATTGAACCCACGACCTTTGTACAACAGTCAGGGCCACTAACCACTAGACCAACAGGCCAGTCAACCAATTTAGCAGACCGATTAGTATCTTCCCACCCTCCTTATTCTTTCCGACAATAATGGGTTTATCAAGAGATTACGAGAAACTCGTAAAAACAACATTTCCCACCGATATCGGATCGGATTGCTGTAGAATAATGAATTTTAAATTGATTGACAGCACATTATCTGGCTTATGAATATAAAACCTAGGGCGCTTCAAGGTGTACCAGAGTTTTTATATCTGATACAGTTTTATTACTTTCCTGGTTTGGTTTGATCGTTATCTGTAATGAATATTAATTTAGGTATTTAAAACATGAATTTATTAAAAAAAGGACGTTAAATACTACACTACACTAGATTACTATCGCTGTTGTGACGTGCATCGCGTAGTTAAATTAAATATCTGTTTTCCACGACTTTTCACACAACGCCATCTAGTCTCAAACTAAGCAATGCTTGTATTATGATTACCAGACAACTGATAAACATATTTATATTTTAAATAAATACACACTATAGATAAATTACACCCGCTAATTACAGAGCTCGATAATTACAGAACAAATGATCGTGCATGCACCACAAAAACCTTTGTCCTGGGTGGGGATCGAACCCATGACCCCTGGTATAGCAGTCAGGGCCACTAGACCAATATGCCAGTCCTTACCAAAACCATAATTGTCAAAAACCCATCCGAGTTAAAAAACCTTTTTGATCGTCAAATCGAAGTATTCTATTCTAGTTAACATATATGTCGGAGAATGAATAATTATTTATTTTTCGAGTGGCAAAGAGGCTGAATATCGTTAGCTTCCTGACCTTCATGTTGATGTTTTGACGGTGACATTTTAAAAAGAAGTTTATTGGTATGTCAGTTCAATCTGTCAGTAGTGTGAATGTCGATGGAGCTGGCTCTCTGGCTCCGGAGACTTCACCGGCGCCGGGTGTGCGCACTGACTGAGAAATATTTAGATGGCGGACGGAAATTATCAACACGTGGATTCTAATCCGTTTGAATCTGCGACAGCAGCGGTGGGATTACCTCAAGGGGCATCCTACGAGCCTACTGCGATGCCAGCTACAGAAGGATATTTTACGTCCTAATCTTCAGCGTAAAAAAATGTGGCGGATTTAGCTTGGGTAACCGAAGAAAGTCAACCATGTGCCTCCACACCGGAAGCATGGGCGACATTCTTCCAAAATATGTTAGCGGGTTTTCAGAATTCTGACCTACAACCTTCCACGAGTACTGGTTTACGTAGAATACTGAAAGCGAGTGAAATATTCCTACCACCATTTGATCCAGACGAGTGTCAGTTTACCTACTGCGGTGCGTACGTATCCTTGATGTAAAAGTTGCAAAGAATTACAGGAGCGGCTTTCACGGCAGTTTATAGCAACAAAAAGGTTTCACGACCTTTCTGTGACATGGCGGAGTACAAGAGCGATCTAGCAGCAACGTACCTACGTCGAGTATTTTACGAACAAGTTGGCGCTGGTAGATCGACAGGAAACTGGCTGGAACGAGCCCAACCAGATTTAAGTTGTCATTTCTGGTATTACGGATACTCAGGTATGGTCAGAGTTGCTTAAAATACCCAAGATGACGTTTGTAAATTTTTGAAAATGCCTTTTGGTCTCTCAAATGCACCTTCTGTTAACTAAAGAGCAATAAATAATGCTCTCAAAGGGCTAAAAGACAAAATTGCTGATGATGTTTCGGTTATTTCAAAATAAACCTTTTAGAATTTGGAGCGCGTGTTATCGGCTCTGTCAATGGCAGGTTTTACATTTTATTGGAAAAAGTGCACTTTCCTTAAATCTTCAGTAGAATATATGGGCTATGTCATTAGTGTCAATTCTATAAAACCAAATCCTAACAAAATAAAAGCTTTGGCTAACTCTCCTTTGCCTACATGCGTAAAAGAACTACGGCAATTTAATGGTCTTGCTGGGTATTTCAGAAAATTTGTACCTAACTTCTCATCTATCATGGCACCCTTGTACGCACTTACTAAAAATGATGATAATGGGTATGGACCGCCGAGCATACATTGGCTCATTCTGCTGTGGTTGGATATGTGACTTCTGCACCCGTGTTGACTATCTTTGACTTTAGTAAACCAATCGAACTCCACACCGACGTGAGTTCGATTGGATATAGTGCGGTGTTATTTCAAAAGGATGATGTACAACTGAAAATTATTTCAGTCAGCGACCAACCGATGCGGAAAGCCGATATCACAGCTACGAGCTATAGACTCTAGCCGTTTTTTAAGCCCTGAAGTATTATCGTCATTTTAAAGTCATCACAGACTGTGATGCCTTGAAGGCATCGCGTCATAAACGTGAATTGTTACCCAGCGTTAACCGATGGTGGGCGTATATGCAATCTTTTGATTTCGAAATAAAATATCGAAAGGGTGAATGGATTCCACACTAGATTATTTTAGAAAGAACCTAGTCAATAGTATACTGGTAAATGTTTCTCATTTAAACAATTAATGGTTGCAGGCCGAGCAGAGGTTATATCTCGAAATAAAGCGCATTACTGACCATTGAAAGCGAATTGATTGATGCTGGTGTTGGAGCGCCGTATACTTGTAAAGATAATTCACTTTTTTTAAAAAACTTACAGATGAAAGGTGGGGCTTTTAGTGGAACAATAGTTCCCGGTAATTACAGATAATTCAAGGATTTCATGTCGAACTGAAACGCTTGGGCGGGGATAAGACCTTGTCAAAAGTAGGGGGACCATTTCTGGTTTCCTGATATGAGCTCATCTGTTAAAGCCTGCGTAGACCATTGTTTACCATGCAAAGTAAATAAAAGCCTTTCTGGTAAAACACTATTCATGTTGACACTGGTGGTAAGATGACCGGCGGGAGGATGACAAAGAAGTGTATCATGGTTATTATGGGCGCTTTTGCGAAATTTTGTCATTTGGGTGCAGTTGACTTCAGCCTATGAGGCCTTTGGAGGTTTCTTTCACATTTTTGGTGCAGCCAAACGAATTGAATCTGAACAAGGTGCCTCTTTTACCGGACGGAAATTATCAACACGTGGATTCTAATCCGTTTGAATCTGCGACATATATATTTATAGTCCGTCTAGCTACCGGCCCAGACATGCACAATGCACAAATAAAAGCAATGGCCACATCCTTTCGGGTCGTAGGCGTCACACAATGAAGGCGTTATTAAATGATTGCTCTTCTCCGGATGTCCAGCTAGCACTCGTGTGAAAGGACCCGACCATAAGGACTGGAGTACATTGCTGGAGTATCTTGGGAATTTGCATGTGTAAAGACGTTGATATTACCTACTACATGTTATAAAACAAAGTCCTCTGCCGTGTATGTCTGTTCGCGATACACTCAAATTCTACTGCACCAATTTTAAAATTGTAAATTCGCGGTAAAATCAAAACCAAAAGGTTTTTATTTCGAGTTGTCCTTGTCAGGCACTTTGAAAACGTTACTGACTCTAGTGAGATAGCGTAGTGATCCGTACTCATACCTTCTCTACATAGGGAGGCCTGTGCCCAGTATTCATTAATAACGTTTAAAAGTTACAGCGGCAGCTACGATAGTAGTTAAAAAAAATAATAAGTTAAAATTTCAGCCTTATTCCTCTATTCTAAATTTTTGCTTACCTAGATCCATATCGATCTTAACTTGTTTTATTTTTTACCATCTTTTAACATATGGAATGCAATAAATAATTGACTATTGCACCTTTAACTGTTGTATATTTGTATTGCAGGTGAGGTGCAGCACTTTACGTTTGAGGGCACCACTAACGACGTGACTTCCATTGCGCTCTCCTTTTATTCCGGACTCTTTGCTTACAACGGCTGGTAAGCTACTGTGTTTACTGTACCTTAGTGTACTTAACTGTAATCTAAGTACTGGTTAAGAATATCGCTGCCATCTATACATACAATTGGCACTCATAGTATGGATACGTTTTCTTTAAAGTTTAAACTGTTTACCTTACTTGTAATTAAATTTGAAATTTTTGACTGTGTTTTAAGCTTTTTGAAGAGAGATTCGTTTCCGCGTGGATCGTCTGAAGTTTCCATTCTTACGACTTTAATATTTTTAAGACCTTCCGCAATTGAAACACAAGGATAAAATGAGATAACTTAAAAGGCAAATCCATTATATTACTCAGAGGTTAAAAAAAGGCAGGTACACGAACTAAAAATGTAGCCAAACACTCGGTAACTTACCTAAAAAATCACTGGTTTAACAAAATGGTGTATTAAAGACAAACAAAAAATTTCAGAATAAAAGTGATCACTAAGTTCTCCTGTTTTGACTGGACTAGCTACTCAATAATCGCGTACAACAATGACTTACCTATATATAATAATACATAAATAATAATCAATAAACCTTTATCTATGTGGGTGAACTTAGCAGATCAATGTCCAGCAAATCAAAAAAAAAGTAAGTTCTATTCGCATGCAGCTGAGTTCTATAGTTCCTGATAGTTTTTAGAAATAGTTCTGCTGTTTTTACTCCAAAAATTTAAATGAATGACATGCTCTGCTAACTTCCCGTAGCAGATTAATTTGCAGCAGATCAAAAAAAAGTGTGTTCCTTTCGCATGCAGGTAAGTTCTATAGTTCCTGATAGTTTTCAAAATAGTTCTGACGTTTTTGTCCCAAAAAAGACAATTTAAAAAATGTTCTGCTAACTTCCCGTAGCAGATCGAAAACTCGAAAATATCATTTTCATTGCCTTATAATATATTCCCACAGCCTAGAACTCTTTTGTTTTCGACAGAACTATAGCAGAACTGCAATGCACAATTCGATTCGAGTCCAGAACTCACGTCCCAGTGCCAGCAGAGCATGTGAGAATGTTTAAAAACTAAAAAAATATCATGTTTATCACTTGTGAAATTGCTCACAGGCTAGAACTCTTTTGTTTTAGACAGAACTATAGCAGAACTGCAATGCACAATTCGATTCGAGTCCAGAACGTACGTCCCAGTGCCAGCAGAGCATGTGAGAATGTTTAAAACTCAAAAAATATCATTTTTATCACTTGTAAAATTGCTCACAGGCTAGAACTCTTTTGCGATCCGCCCACATCTGCAACAGTGGGCGGAGAGGCGGTACGGAAAACTGACGTATCGCCTCACGCAGGTGTTGACCGGACACGGGGCCTTCGGGCACTACTTGTGCCGGGTGGCCCGCAGAGAGGCCACCACCGCGTGTCACCAGTGCGGCGATCCTGACGACACCGCACTGTACACGCTGGCCCTGTGTCCGGCCTTCGATGGGCCTCGCGCCGTCCTCCTGTCTGCGCTGGGCGGAGTAGACGTCTCCGCGCAGCCGGCTGTTGGCGAGGAGGCCGACGCCCTTTACACGTCGGCCTCCAACATATTTTGCGAAAGAGCAACCCGCTGGCCGAAAAACGAGAACAGCGGAAGTCCGCGGTCGGTGCATGAAGTAATGCTATGCGCTGCCATGCACCGACACCAAAACGCGGATGACGTAGCACAGCGGTTCAGGTTTAGTCAGAAAGAGTCTGACACTAACCGCGGTTCCCCCCGGGGTCGCGGGTGTCTATGAGGATTCCCCCGCTTTACCAAAACAAAAAAAAAAGGGTTAGGTTAGGTTTTGAGTTAGGTTAGGTTAGGTTTGGTTTTTAGTTAGGTTAGGTTAGGTTTTTAGTTAGGTTAGGTTAGGTTTTTAGTTAGGTTAGGTTAGGTTTGGTTTTTAGTTAGGTTAGGTTAGGTTTGGTTTTTAGTTAGGTTAGGTTAGGTTTGGTTTTTAGTTAGGTTAGGTTAGGTTTGGTTTTTAGTTAGGTTAGGTTAGGTTTTTAGTTAGGTTAGGTTAGGTTTTTAGTTAGGTTAGGTTAGGTTTTTAGTTAGGTTAGGTTAGGTTTTTAATTAGGTTAGGTTAGGTTTGGTTTTTAATTAGGTTAGGTTCGGTTTTTAGTTAGGTTAGGTTAGGTTTGGTTTTTAGTTAGGTTAGGTTATGTTTGGTTTTTAGTTAGGTTAGGTTAGGTTTTTAATTAGGTTAGGTTAGGTTTGGTTTTTAATTAGGTTAGGTTCGGTTTTTAGTTAGGTTAGGTTTGGTTTTTAGTTAGGTTAGGTTAGGTTTGGTTTTTAGTTAGGTTAAGTTAGGTTTGGTTTTTAGTTAGGTTAGGTTAGGTTTTTAGTTAGGTTAGGTTAGGTTTTTAGTTAGGTTAGGTTAGGTTATGTTTTTAGTTAGGTTAGGTTAGGTTTGGTTTTTAGTTAGGTTAAGTTAGGTTTGGTTTTTAGTTAGGTTAGGTTAGGTTTGGTTTTTAGTTAGGTTAGGTTCGGTTAGGTTCGGTTTTCAGCTAGGTTAGGTTTGGTTAGGTTTTTAGTTAGGTTAGGTTAGGTTTGGTTTTTAGTTAGGTTAGGTTAGGTTTTTAGTTAGGTAAGGTTTGGTTTTTAGTTAGGTTAGGTTAGGTTCGGTTTTTAGTTAGTTAGTTTAGTTTTTAGTTCCGCGCTGCCGGCTGTTGTCGCAGCCGCGCTCAGCAGCCGCGCAGCGTGGGACGCACTGGCCTCCTCCTGCGAGACCGTTATGTCACAGAAGGAGGCCGCGGAGCGCGTCCGGGAAAACGATCCGGACGCGCCCCAAATACGCCGACGTCGGGTGGGGCGGCGAAGGGCCGCGCATGAGCGCGCCCTCCCGCCCTAACCAGGGTCCGGACGGTGGCACGGGGGTGCCACCGTCCGTAGTAGAGGACCCGCGATGGGGGGCCACATTCGG
This sequence comes from Chrysodeixis includens, assembly GCA_941860345.1. Taxonomy (NCBI): domain Eukaryota; kingdom Metazoa; phylum Arthropoda; class Insecta; order Lepidoptera; family Noctuidae; genus Chrysodeixis; species Chrysodeixis includens. Next base: position 5,076,090 of record OW796115.1, read on the forward strand.
TGCTACGGGTGTGGTCCCAGTATCAGGCGAGGAGGCCGACGCCCTTTACACGTCGGCCTCCAACAACAGTGCGATTTTGCAACCCGCCGGCTCTCAACTGGCCGGCGGAAGCCCGCGGTCGGTGCATGAAGTAGTACTACGCGCTGCCATGCACCGACACAAAAACGCGGATGACGTAGCACAGCGGTTCAGGTTTAGTCAGTAAGAGTCTGACACTACCCGCGGCTCCCCCCGGGGTCGCGGGTGTCCATGAGGATTCCCCCGCTTTACCAAAAAAAAAAAAAAAAAAAAAAAAAAAAAAAAAAAAAAAAAAAAAAAAAAAAAAAGGTTTGGTTTTTAGTTAGGTTAGGTTAGGTTTGGTTTTTAGTTAGGTTAGGTTAGGTTCGGTTTTTAGTTAGGTTAGGTTAGGTTTGGTTTTTAGTTAGGTTAGGTTAGGTTATGTTTTTAGTTAGGTTAGGTTAGGTTTGGTTTTTAGTTAGGTTAAGTTAGGTTTGGTTTTTAGTTAGGTTAGGTTAGGTTTGGTTTTTAGTTAGGTTAGGTTAGGTTCGGTTAGGTTCGGTTTTCAGTTAGGTTAGGTTTAGTTAGGTTTTTAGTTAGGTTAGGTTAGGTTTGGTTTTTAGTTAGGTTAGGTTAGGTTTTTAGTTAGGTAAGGTTTGGTTTTTAGTTAGGTTAGGTTAGGTTCGGTTTTAAGTTAGGTTAGGTTATGTTTGGTTTTTAGTTAGGTTAGGTTTGGTTTTAGTTAGGTTAGGTTAGGTTCGGTTTTTAGTTAGGTTAGGTTAGGTTTGGTTTTTAGTTAGGTTAGGTTAGGTTATGTTTTTAGTTAGGTTAGGTTAGGTTTGGTTTTTAGTTAGGTTAAGTTAGGTTTGGTTTTTAGTTAGGTTAGGTTAGGTTTGGTTTTTAGTTAGGTTAGGTTAGGTTCGGTTAGGTTCGGTTTTCAGTTAGGTTAGGTTTAGTTAGGTTTTTAGTTAGGTTAGGTTAGGTTTGGTTTTTAGTTAGGTTAGGTTAGGTTTTTAGTTAGGTAAGGTTTGGTTTTTAGTTAGGTTAGGTTAGGTTCGGTTTTAAGTTAGGTTAGGTTATGTTTGGTTTTTAGTTAGGTTAGGTTTGGTTTTAGTTAGGTTAGGTTAGGTTTGGTTTTTAGGTTAACCTAGGGATAGCCGGGAGAGCTAGGATAGAGTTCCCCAGGGATAGCTGGGATAGAGTTCCCTAGGGATAGCCGGGATAGAGTTCCCTAGGGATAGCCGGGATAGAGTTCCCTAGGGATAGCTGGGATAGAGTTCCCTAGGGATAGCCGGGATAGAGTTCCCTAGGGATAGCTGGGATAGAGTTCCCTAGGGATAGCCGGGATAGAGTTCCCTAGGGATAGCTGGGATAGAGTTCCCTAGGGATAGCTGGGATAGAGTTCCCTAGGGATAGCTGGGATAGAGTTCCCGAGGGATAGCCGGGATAGAGTTCCCTAGGGATAGCCGGGATAGAGTTCCCGAGGGATAGCCGGGATAGAGTTCCCTAGGGATAGCCGGGATAGAGTTCCCGAGGGATAGAGATCCCGAGGGATAGCCAGGATAGAGTTCCCTAGGGATAGCCGGGATAGAGTTCCCTAGGGGTAGCCGGGATAGAGTTCCCGAGGGATAGCTGGGATAGAGTTCCCTAGGGATAGCTGGGATAGAGTTCCCGAGGGATAGCCGGGAGAGCTGGGATAGAGTTCCCGAGGGATGGCTGGGATAGAGTTCCCTAGGAATAGCTGGGATAGACTTCCCGAGGGATAGCCGGGATAGAGATCCCGAGGGATAGCGATCCCGAGGGAAAGCCGGGATAGAGTTCCCGAGGGATAGCCGGGATAGAGTTCCCTAGGGATAGCCGGGATAGAGTTTCCGAGGGATAGCTGGGATAGAGTTCCCTAGGGATAGCCGGGATAGAGTTCCCGAGGGATAGAGATCCCGAGGGATAGCCAGGATAGAGTTCCCGAGGGATAGCCGGGGTAGAGTTCCCTAGGGATAGCCGGGATAGAGTTCCCTAGGGATAGCCGGGATAGAATTCCCTAGGGATAGCTGGGATAGAGTTCCCGAGGGATAGCCGGGATAAAGTTCCCTGAGGATAGAGTTAACCTAACCTAAATAAAAACCGAACCTAACCTAACCTAACTGAAAACCAAACCTAACCTAACCTAACTAAAAACCAAACCTAACCTAACCTAACTTAAAACCAAACCTAACCTAACCTAACTAAAACCAAACCTAACCTAACCTAACTTAAAACCAAACCTAACCTAACCTAACTAAAAACCAAACCTAACCTTACCTAACTAAAAACCGAACCTAACCTAACCTAACCTAACTAAAAACCGAACCTAACCTAACCTAACTAAAAACCAAACATAACCTAACCTAACTAAAAACCAAACCTAACCTAACCTAACTAAAAACCGAACCTAACCTAACCTAACTAAAAACCAAACATAACCTAACCTAACTAAAAACCAAACCTAACCTAACCTAACTAAAAACCAAACCTAACCTAACTAAAAACCAAACATAACCTAACCTAAGTAAAAACCAAACCTAACCTAACATAACTAAAAACCAAACCTAACCTAACCTAACTAAAACCGAACCTAACCTAACCTAACTAAAAACCTAACCTAACCTAACTAAAAACCAAACATAACCTAACCTAACTAAAAACCAAACCTAACCTAACCTAACTTAAAACCAAACCTAACCTAACCTAACTAAAAACCAAACCTAACCTAACCTAACTAAAAACTAAAACTTACCTAACTAAAAACCGAACCTAACCTAACCTAACTAAAAACCAAACCTAACCTAACCTAACTAAAAACCTAACCTAACCTAACTAAAAACCAAACATAACCTAACCTAACTAAAAACCAAACCTAACCTAACCTAACTAAAAACCGAACCTAACCTAACCTAACCTAACTAAAAACCGAACCTAACCTAACCTAACTAAAAACCAAACATAACCTAACCTAACTAAAAACCAAACCTAACCTAACCTAACCTAACTTAAAACCAAACCTAACCTAACCTAACTAAAAACCAAACCTAACCTAACCTAACTAAAAACTAAAACTTACCTAACTAAAAACCGAACCTAACCTAACCTAACTAAAAACCAAACCTAACCTAACCTAACCTAACTAAAAACCTAACCTAACTAAAAACCAAACATAACCTAACCTAACTAAAAAACCAAACCTAACCTAACCTAACTAAAAACCTAACCTAACTAAAAACCAAACATAACCTAACTAAAAACCAAACATAACCTAACCTAACTAAAAACCAAACCTAACCTAACTAAAAACCAAACCTAACCTAACCTAACCTAACTAAAAACCTTCCTTTTTTTTTTTTTTGTAAAGCGGGGGAATCCTCATGGACACCCGCGACCCCGGGGGGAGCCGCGGGTAGTGTCAGACTCTTACTGACTAAACCTAACCGCTATGCTACGTCATCCGCGTTTTTGTGTCGGTGCATGGCAGCGCATAGTATTACTTCATGCACCGACCGCGGGCTTCCGCCGGCCAGTTGAGAGCCGGCGGGTTGCTCTATCGCATTTTGTTGGAGGCCGACGTGTAAAGGGCGTCGGCCTCCTCGCCTGATACTGGGACCACACCCATAGCATGGAATGTGGCCCCCCGTCGTGGGTCCTCTACTACAGACGGTGGCACCCCCCGTGCCACCGCCCGGACCCTGGTTAGGGCGGGAGGGCGCGCTCATGCGCGGCCCTTCGCCGCCCCACCCGACGACGGCGTATTTGGGGCGCGTCCGGATCGTTTTCCCGGACGCACTCTGCGGCCTCCTTCTGCGACATAACGGTCTCGCAGAAGGAGGCCAGTCCCACGCTGCGCGGCTGCTGATTGCGGCTGCGACAACAGCCGGCAGCGCGGAGACGTCTACTCCGCCCAGCGCAGACACGAGGACGGCGCGAGGCCCATCGAAGGCCGGACACAGGGCCAGCGTGTGCAGTGCGGTGTCGTCAGGATCACCGCACTGGTGACACGCGGTGGTGGCCTCTCTGCGGGCCACCCGGCACAAGTAGTGCCCGAAGGCCCCGTGTCCGGTCAACACCTGCGTGAGGCGGTACGTCAGTTTTCCGTACCGCCTCTCCGCCCACCGTTGCAGATGTGGGCGGATCGCAAAAGAGTTCTAGCCTGTGAGCAATTTTACAAGTGATAAAAATTTTATTTTTTGAGTTTTGAAACATTCTCACATGCTCTGCTGGCACTGGGACGTGAGTTCTGGACTCGAATCGAATTGTGCATTGCAGTTCTGCTATAGTTCTGTCTAAAACGAAAGAGTTCTAGCCTGTGAGCAATTTTACAAGTGATAAAAATGATATTTTTTTAGTTTTTAAAACATTCTCACATGCTCTGCTGGCACTGGGACGTGAGTTCTGGACTCGAATCGAATTGTGCATTGCAGTTCTGCTATAGTTCTGTCGAAAACAAAAGAGTTCTAGGCTGTTGGACCATTTTTTAAATTGTCTTTTTTTGAGACACAAACGTCAGAACTATTTTTGAAAACTATCAGGAACTATAGAACTTACCTGCATGCGAAAGGAACACACTTTTTTTTTGATCTGCTGCAAATTGATCTGCTACGGGAAGTTAGCAGAGCATTTCATTAATTTAAATTTTTGGAGTAAAAACAGCAGGACTATTTTTAAAAACTATCAGGAACTATAGAACTCAGCTGCATGCGAATAGAACTCTCTTTTTTTTTGATCTGCTGGACATTGATCTGCTAAGTTCACCCACATCCTTTATCTCATATCTAACCAATGAATGATTGATCTAATGGTTTTTCCACGACCATCTACTCAGGAACTACTTGAACTTTATCATCGAGGAGTTGAAGGACCCGGTGCGCAACCTGCCGCGCGCCATCGCCATCTCCTGCACGCTGGTCACCGTGGTCTACACCTTCACCAACGTCGCCTTCTACACCACGCTCTCGCCTACCGAGGTAAGCTGGGAGATGTAGACTGTGTAGTGTCGAAACTCTTGCAATTATTGATTTATTTTCGGACATCCAAGAAATAAACATTCCACGACTTTCACGCAACGTCATACTAAATCGGGCTAAAATCTTGCTAATATCGGACCAGTCGTTAAGTAATGTCCTATGTACTCTTTCGACTATGCCGTGCCCTATATGAGACCACAGCATGCAAACATTTGTGAATGAAAAACAGGTAAAATTTAAAAAATACAACGTAACTTACATAAAATTATTTGAATCGGTTTCTATCTTATTATGTTGTTTAGTATTTATTTAACAATATAGTTTAGTTTACTATTAATTACAATAATTATAATTTATCAGGACCTTAAAACAGGTTAAAAACAAAAAAGGAAAACTTTCAAACCCAAATATTCGTTTAAAAACTTTATTTTAATGTGTATCTATCTAACATAGGTGTAAATTTCAGAAAATAAGGGGGCACGGTAGTGTCTGTACGCCAAGTCAATCAACAAATTTTATATCTTTAATTTTATTTAATTTAATATGTGTATTGATAGTATTATTATATTTTAGACAGTAAACGGGTCTTACTCGCGATGTAATTATAAAGGTTTACGATACTTCTTTTCTCTTGACGTTTCGGCCGAATTGCACCGACCGTGGTCACGGGTGGACTGATCACTCGTGAACACGGTATACTGCGAATAAGTCCCGTTTGTCGTCTAAAATATGTGCAAAGTCACGAAAGTTTGAAATCATTAATATTTACACAGTGTAATTATATGTGCTAGGTGTTAGGTTCCGCGGCGGTGGCTGTGACGTTTGCTGAGCGCCTGTTCGGCTGGTTCGCGCTCTCCATCCCGCTGTTCGTGGCGGCTTCCACCTTCGGAGCTGTCAATGGTGTGCTGCTCACTTCTTCAAGGTTCGTAAAGAAATAATGTCAATAGTAACGTCAATACATGCAAATAAATTTAAAAGATACATGAAATATAATTAGACAGCGATGTTGTAATTTCAGTCTTTATATGGTATTTGACTTAAAAAATCGAATAAGTTAGTCTCAGATTTTCAAAAAACATTGGAGATGTATTTTGTTTTTTAATTAAACCAGTAAAAAAATAAAAACTTGACGATACGCTAGATTTCTCACTGTACCGTCTTCATTTTTTTACGTGTCGAATATTTTTGTTTGTGCAGACTGTTCTACGCGGGGCGCGGCGCAGGGCCAGATGCCGGTGATGCTGACGATGGTGAGCGCGCGCGCCACGCCCGCCGCCGCCGTGCTCGCTGTGGCGCTGCTCAGTCTGGTCTACCTCACCGTGTCTGATATCTACGCGCTTATTAATTATGTCGGGTTTGCTACCTGGGTGAGTGTGTTAAAATAATTATACATTATCTTGTGTATCGTAAATGTTCTAAACAGTGGTGGATCCTGAGTTGTCAATTGGGAGACCTGGAGGGTCGCTTGTAGATTTAGAACACTGCACTTAATAATAATAAATTCTTGATATTCTTAAACTTTTGAAATTTTCTGATTTGTACTTGTATACCTACTTAATTTTGGAAAAAAAATGCTTTGTAATAAAAATGGAAGCAAATAATTTTGGAAACCAGAATGTCCTGAAATATTTCCTTATTTTCAGTTGCTTTCCACGAGTATAGCCCTAATAAATTGGAATAAGTTAGATCCCACAATGGAATTAGTCCTACATCTTATCAGCAAAGGAAAAGATTATACTTCTCCAAAAATACATATACCAATACACACACCAATTTTATTTAAATTGTTTCTCAGTAATTACACTCTAGGGGACAGAAAATTCACGGAAGAATAACAGACAAGGTCGACACAAATTAACAAAACCTTTTTACTTTAACTGTTTTTTTTTTATTCTAAAGAATGTCGCTTACTACAAACTCCATTATTTTATGATTATTATAATTATAAAACTTTAATGCGCTTTCAGTTTCGTACTGATAACCAGTTGTATTATTTAATTAAATTGTTGGCAAAAGTAATAATAAAACGTCTTCTGTTTTTGTTCGAATCCATTTGAACAAACATTTTATATGCTAAATATAATACATTGTAGGCTAACACAATTTCGCGACTTGTACACATATTTAGACGACAAACTGGACTTCGCGTTGGGGTCAGAGACATAGAGTCCACCCGTGACCACGGTCGGTGCAAGTCGACCGAAACGTCGGGAGGAAAAGAATATCGAATTATATCGCGAATAAGTCCCGTTTGTCGTCTAAAATATAGACTAACATAAAACAGGAGGACGCACAAAAATGTAGGGAAGTCTAATAAAAACTCACGTCTCTTTACAGTTGAGTATCGGAGCGGCAGTGCTCTGCCTTCCAGTGCTGAGGTACACACAGCCCAACCTAGAGAGGCCCATCAAAGTCAACCTGTTCTTCCCCGGTAAGTTCATTCACTTATTTTAAAACACCTTTTTTAGAACATAACTGAAATAATAATAAGGTGCTCTAGGGAAAAAGACAGCAGGATTGCCAAGTCAAAGGTCTCGAGTTCAATCCCCACGGGGCACACCGATTTTTCGAATGTTGTGTGCGGTTTAGAAATAAAATATCACAGCTTCCGTGTTTCAGAAGGCACGTAAAAATGTGTGTCCTGCGCCTGATCTCTCTCTGGTTATGTCCGATTGGCGTTCCATTGGGCTATGAGAGTAAAGGAACAAAGAGTGCACCTGTGTTAGCACACGCTTGTGCTCTATAATATAGCTGGCTGGAGCCCCGCGTAGCTGGCTGGTGTCACAGTAATACTAGCTGTTGTGGCCGAAATCGGTCTGGACACACACCGACGTATTTCCACAACTGCATCAGTACTGATTCAAGAGATATGACTTAACCTTTACTACAGTATAATATACGTTGTCCCAGTGATCTACATAATCTGCACGATCCTGGTGGTGGCGTTCCCGGCGGTGGCGTCCCCGGCGGAGACGGGCGTGGGCTGCCTCATGATCCTCACGGCCGTGCCGGTGTACCTGCTGCTACTGCATCCGAGGACTAGGCTCGGGTGCCTCAGCTCACTCACCAGTACGTACAAAGAATATCATTACGGCATGTGACTGGCCAGTTAGACCAGTACGTACAAAAGAAGTCATTAACATTATCTGACCATTTGACTGGCCTGTTGGTCTAGTGGTTAGTGGCCTTGACTGCTATGCTGTGGGTCGTGGGTTCGATTCCCACCCAGGACAAATGTGTGTTTGATGAGCAGGATCATTTGCCCTGTGTATGGGCGTAATTTATCTTTATGTATGTGTTATAAAGGCCGGGAAATGTAGTTTTTACGAACCTTTTTTTTATTTTTAACTTCACCAAATCACCCCGCCCGCTGTGGGTGCAGAGGGAGGGAGTGTCAGATTATTACTGACTAAAACCCACTATGTTCCTTCTGGAGCCCTTTGAGTGCCGGAGTCGCGGTAACTCTTACGAACATCCCGCAGCGTTTTCACGAACCTTGCTTAAAAATTAAAAGGGCTTAAAGGTTAAAGTACTACAAATAATTTAATTTTCAGATGGCGCGACTCTCCTTGTACAGAAGATGACGTTGTCAGTAAGACCTAAGACGAAGGTAAGCTGTGTTTTAAAACTTTAATATCTACCTCCTTTTAGACGTCCTAAAATGACATGTTCACTTTCTTACTTACTATATGATCCGTACCTTTGTTGGGCGGCGTTTTAAAAATAACGTAGCTGTCTATTGATATAAGTATTTACAAGATCAGTCCATTTTGAGATTACCTGAAAAATTCAATATTTGGGTACAAGCAAGACAAGTTGGACAGCCTGTTGCTAATTTGCTCGGTTAGCCGTACAACGTCACAAACATTGCCTCTTTGTAATTCAGTATCGATTTACATACATACATAAACGCCAAGCCTCTTTCCCTTGGGGGTAGTCAGAGATCACATATTTCCATTTGCTACGATCCTGGCATACCACTTTAGCTTCATCCACACTCATCAATCGCTTCATACACGTCTGTTGGTTATCGATTTTCTATTAGTGCATAGTTTTAAATCTTGTCTTTTCTTTTCAGTGAGTACGACCTAAAGAGCTAACTCTCGACAACATATCCGACCTCATCGGTACGCCGTGTTTACACTCGCCTGATTGACTGGAGAGCCATCACAATAATAATAACGCTAATATATGATGTGTATCACAATAAACAGTAAGTTACTGGTAGAAAAAAACATTAAATAAACGTTAGACAAAAAAAAAAAACAAAAATAGTTGACTTATTACAAGGCATTGAAAAATAAAAGGTATGCTGCTTTTTGAATGATTGTTGAACTTGGCTGAAAACACTGCCGTGCTTCCAATATTACAAATACCTAAAGTACTCTGCAGTAAATCAAGCAATTGTAAGATTTTTATATAAAAACTGTTGTAAGTAACTTTCACTGTAGATACAGACTTGCGACTAATCGTTAGACAATGTGTTTTGTCGCACAGTCGGTCTGTTTGTTGCTGTATGCTGTATAAAACAATTATATGTACTCAATTAACAAATATATGTATGTATGTGTATATGTAAGTAGATATAGTGATTGTTGGACGTATATCAAGTATACAGGATAATGTGCTGCAGCTTAACTTGCAAAAAAATGTGTTAAAATTGTATTGATTTGACAGCGCCTGTCAAAATAATTTGAATGAGTTTTGACAGTATGTGACCGAAGAAAATTAATATTTACATATTGCTTGGTAACAGTTGTATGTATACAATTTATAAGTACCAATCTATGTAAAATTGTACTAAAAAGATTAATAGAAATAATGTGTAATAGGTACAATCAAAATACCTAAGTTAGAATTGTTTCGTTTAGGTATCTTTAATTTCTTTAATTTGATATTCAATATCGTACATTCCATTTAAGTACAATTATAATAATTTTAGTTATTTTACTTCTAGTTAAGTAATTCAATGAAAATAGAAAGAGAATTGAAGTTAACAAGTCTGAAGTTACAATAGACTCTTTTCTAAAAACAAATAGTGAAATTAAACTAAAATATGTAACAAAAAAAGAAATCAACACAGCTTTTCATTATAATAGCTGCTTAACATAATTATTTCGTAACAAAATACGTAAAAATAAATTTAAATAAGTTTTTATGTTGAACTTGGCCATGCACACTACCGTGCATCTTCAAATGGCTTGGCAAAGGCATAGCTACAAAATATAAGAAATAATATTTTGCGATCAAAACGTTATTCTCGTGTAACTTTTATTAGGTTTACTCTTAAAAGTAAAAATGAACAATTTTATTAAAATACATTCTGAGTAAACCAATCAAAGGACAATATTCTAGATTTCTATATTTATAAATGTTAGTCGTAGCTTTTGTATGCATATTACTCAATTATTATAAAATATAAAAAAGCTGTTATCGGCGCTTAGTTCATTATTTTTAGTCTAGATATTTTCATATTGGAATACCACTGGATGAAATAGTAAAAATATCAATAAAATTGCGAATCATGTTAAAAATCGTGGTAAAATTTATTTTGTTATTAAATTAAGGGCCCGTTTACACTACATAGCGTGAGTTCAGAACATAACTTTGAAATAATCTTTTATTTAGAATCTCGTAATAATTTTGATTAATTAGGTATAATATTTTAACTATGTATTTTTATAGACATTCCTTTTTTTGTAACGTAGGAAAAAATGTGTTTAAAGTAGGCATGTAATAATTTACTTTAAATGATTAGTTTATAATTTACATTAATCTATAATTATAAATGAAATCTAATTTGTCAGTCTGGCTGTGCTACAATAAAACCTAAGTGTTGCCATTCCCAAAGAGACAATTAATGATTAATTAGCTTATTTTCTAGAGTTAAAGGTTGAATGATTTGTGTAAATGTGTTGTATCATGTATTTTACTTACTTACTTGGTGAAGAAATTTCCAAAAAAAAAACAGCTCAATATACCGACAGACTGTTAAAAATTGTGACTGCTACTCGTTTGATCTGAAAAAATACATAATTTTGAATGTTTCATGGACTATTGAATACTTTGTGCTGGTTAGCGTAGTTGCCATATTCAATTAATTCATAAAAAAATATTATTTAAATCAACTACAATGACCAACCTTTTTTCGATAAAGAACTAGAATAAGTACTGTCTTAAAAAAGGATATCAGTCATGCAGTCGAATTGAGAACCTCCTTCTTTTTTTTGAAGTCGGTTGTTTAAGTAGTTGACTTGTTTTCCATATTGAGTGAATGTCGTAAAAAGTGGTGTTATAAAATTAGGTTTGAAGTTTAGAAAAATGTGGCTTTTTTAATAATCGACTCCTAAGTTAAATATTGTTGTTCCCAGTAAAACCTATGTTATTGTGAATCTCAATACATAATCTATATTAATCCGTAACTATCGTTTTGTAACGCATTCTTTTTATCCATTTAAATACATGAAAAACGCAATTTTTGTCTGTATAATGAATATTGCTAAGCGTGTACAATTGTAGTCATTGTGTTGTGTTGATTATTATTTGAATGTAAATATAAAGAAAATTGGGACATACTAAAACATTCCATCGAATCTAGCATAATATGCTGGTAGCTACGTTAGTTCGTATTTATTGTGTGAAATAAGAAATTCGCTTTATTTAAGTATGTATATTTTGATCATTTTAGGTCGTTTTTACTCAGTTTTTTACAATTCCATACTAGTTACTTATATTTTGACCGTTTTCCGACGAACTTGGCACAAATAATACTAGATTATGAAGAATGACCCAATAACTTCAAAAAAAAAACATTAACGAAAATAATTGTTTATGGGCTCATATTGTGCTGTAAATTAACGCTGGATCAAGCTAAATCGTCACTACATCTAAAGTCTAGTTTTTTTTTTTCTAAAAAAAAGACTCGCGTCTTTTACCTCATTATTTAATGTTAGGTAACTTCTTGAGAAATAGTTGTAAAGAGCTAACTGTAACGTTTTTTTATTGCTAGGATAATGCCACGACCAAAATATCTAAAACGTAAATGTACAACTCTCATAATAACGACATTCCTTTTATTTAAGTTTTGTATAGAGCTACAAGAATCTTTTGGTCTGTGAATGACATTAACATGAGGGTGTTGGTGTGCATATTCGCAACAAGAATCAACTCAACTGCCTGTCAAAAGACTGCACACACAACTGCCAACTGACACATACTGACAACGATCGTCTGGCTTTTCATATTCGTCGACATTAGTTCTAAGAGATCCTTGTAGCACTATAAAGTTATATTAAGCAAAAAATCGCAATGTTCGATGCATTTACTTTTGCTCATATTTTGTTCTTGTCTATTATTTATGGTTAGGCGTAAATATTTTTGTTATTTGTAAGTCGTAGGGTAATCATGTATTTGTATATCAATGTTACCTGTGTCGATGTTTCTGTTAAGCGCCATGTCTTATGGAGACGATATGACAATAATAAATTATTGATGAAATTATGTCGTTTTATTATTTATCGACTTTTTATCAAACCTTGAACTACTATCATGTAAGTAGAATAATAAATTCCAAGCAGGGGTAATATTAGGCATTCTCTTATTTTTTTTTGTAGCACACACTTGCACCATTATATTTCGTTAGTGTGAGCACACCCTTATAACGTTGCCGAACTCGTCTACAAAAAATAAGAAAAACCTTTGCTTGTTTAAGGCTGGGCAAAAGCTACATCAGACCTCACGGTAGGTGGTGTAAAAACGTGACCTACTCACTATCATTTAACCTTTATTTTTCTAAAAACAATCAATATTTTACTATTGCAGTATAACGAAGTTTGTAATAACCACTGCTGCGTAAACCAAAACATTATTCACTTGACATTTCCATAATTTGACAGTGACACCTAATAAACGTCACTTACTGTTGTTTACATGAGCATGTGCTTCATGTTATTTTATAAGTTTAGTTATTTTTAAATAAATACTATAATAAAAGTCGCGAAAATGGTGAAATTTGGCAAGAACAAGTTAAAAGCTCTAAATAAAATCGCTAAAAATCAGAAAGTCGCCGCTAGTCCGGGAGTATCAAACAAGATCTTGAAAAAGAAGATAAACGCAGAGAAAAAGGTCACTTTCCAAAAGGAGGTTTTAAAAGAAGCTGTATCTGGTAACAGTCCCCTTGTAAAGAATGTTACTTCTAGTAAAATTGTTGCAAAGGAATTGAAGAAAGCGAAAAAAGAAACTAAGGCGGAGGTTCAAAGTAAGAAACCTCCAAAGCCTGTGGAAAAACGGAAGAAACGCCAGAAAACTCAGCTCAGTGACACCAAACTTATGTTAAAGTTAATGAAGAATCAGAGTAAATAATTTGTATTTTAGGATAGTAAATAAGTTTTAAGTTCAACATGAATTTTCATTTATTGGTTTATGATGCCTTTCAAATCGGTGCAGTCACTACAATAAACACATTGTTCTTTATGTTAGTAATGAATCAGAATAAGGTCATTGAAACAAATCAGTGTATAGCTCAAAAGTAAATCATAGCGGTCCTGACTGATTTCGGCCACGGCGGCCAGTGTTACTATGACACCAGCCAGCTACGCAGGACATATTATAGTGCACAAGCGTGTGCGCAAACACAGGTGCACTCTCTATTCCTTTTACTCTCATAGCCCGATGGGACGGTAATCCGACACGACCGGAGAGATATCAGGCGCAGAACCCACATTTTTACGTGCCTTCCGAAACACGGAAGCTGTGATATTTATTTCTTAAACACACACAACATTCGAAAAGTCGGTGCGCACCGTGGGGATCGAACTCAAGACCTCTGACTTAGCAGTCCTACGGTCTTGCCACTAAGCTATCACAGCTATCAAAAGTAAATACTCAACATACAGCTTACATTATGAAGGGATAACAAACTTTTAATTAGGCATTCCCCGGTCTTATTAATCTCCATAAGGCCAGGCATGCTTTTCCTAAATAATGTTTAAGCTAGTCACGATAGGATGGGAAAAGGAGCAGAGAATTATAACACGAAAATTAAAATGATTGCTTTTATTTGAAATAACTCAATGTTACATATTTCATAGGAATTCCGTACACTAATCAACCGCGCGATTCCCGCATAACGTAATCATTGTAATTACTAAACTGACAAATATTTAATAAATTGAAAAAGCAAACTACAATTTTTCTACATAACTAAATAGTCTAAAAGTAGAATTATCACACATTTTAAAGTTGAAAGTCGCTACAAATAAGTTGTTACAGAATTTGGATAAAATGCATATTCAGCAGCCAATGTGTAAAAAACTTACAACTAAGAATTTTGAGATACATCAAGTCTTGGTTATATAGCCCTAGTGTGCTTCGAGTTACAAATTTAAACTACCTTATAATAATTGTGCAGTTGAATGCACTAAGCAATAATAAAATTGTAAAGAAACATACACAAGTATGTATTAAGGAGCTATTTAACGGAAATATACATAAAGGAAGATTTTACCTCTAATTTTACAATATTCAATATAAGAAAATCGTACTTTATCTAGTACTAGCTGTAAAGATTATATAGTAAGCCAAGTATGAAAGAATCAAGTAATAGTACATATTCATTTTAATTCTAATTTATATTTTCTAATCACTCATTTGCTTCATAAAACTACCCATAAATGAAGGGAACATTTCACTTATGAACCTCCAATTTCTAAAGGGTGAATTAGTTCTTTGACCAACTATAGCAGTTGACCAGAAAACTAACAACTGATCACAGCACATAACATGAGATTTGATGGGTGATTAACAAATTTCTGTTTTCAACCTTTTTGAAATTGTAGGCTATGGTGACATTATAAACAAATATAAAGGTGTAAAGTCTACATAGTAGTCCAAATTAGGAAGTGAATGACATAATAAGGTGACTAAAAATCTAATTCGTCAGTCTAATAGAGTTCCAAAAAAATATTGGAAACATATTTTTTCTTTTATCGCATAAATAAAATATAATAATAGTCTAGTCATAACTTCCTATTTTTTTTATATATTTGATAAAAAATAAAATACATTTCTAATGGTTTTCCGACAATCTATCAGATGGACTAATTATTATTAGATTTTTTAATCAAACGCCCCATTCAATTTGGAAGACCAACAATGTGTAATTCTTAGTGAGTAGACAATACTAAAGAACTGACACAGTATATACATCTTCAAGCCTCAAATCAATCTTGTAGTAACAAAGTCATACACTAGTTACTATTGCTAGGTAAGTAGATTGGGCCTTACACAATAATAATACACGTTGGTACAATGGCTACATTACAACTTAAATTATATAAACTTAATACACCACTGTGTACAGAAATATGGGTTAAATCACTATTATTAATTGAGGAAATTTTATTCTCTAAAATTTATTAGTTTCTTGTCAATTTATTCATTCAAGGCCTTATAATAATGTTTGAGTTTCAAAAGATCAACAAAATTAACTATGTTTAGAGACATACATACTAGAAATTGATTGGATCACTAATTGCTATAAGATAAAATTATTTTAAATACCTTTGCTAGATAATTGTAATAATATTCAAGTCACATAACCTTGAAAGTTAATAGAAATGTAACTATAACTAAATAGTCTATTTCTGAGGCTACTTGCACAGGTAGTACCCTCATAGAATAAGTGATACAAATAAATATTATTTAGTTTGACTTAACATTATACCTGACTGACATTCAGTTACATTAAAGAGCTGTTTCTCTACACTATTAGATAGGTATTTATTCAGTGTCCGAGACAGTTTGATAAACATTGAAAGCAATCATTAGTAGAGCTCAGACACATTTACCTAGAGTCCTAGCCCAACAGTTGTTATACTAAAAATATCCAATAGCATCACAACCCAAGCCGCATACCACTCAACCAACCTTAAATTAGCCATTACCTACACTACAAGTTTTCTATCTTTTTGATCAGACTGCCCGATTGTAGATGGGTATTTATTCAGTGACTCGGATGGTTTGAAGATTTAAAGCAATCATTAGTAGATGACAAAATTGTTTATTCTGCTCAGACACACAGAATACATAGCCCAACATTCATTATACTAACAATATCCAACAGCATCACAACCCAAGCAATTGCTTTACCACTCAACCGACCTTAAGTTAGCTATTACCTACTCTACAACAAGTTCTTTCACTATTAGACCAGACTGCCTAATCACAAACTGTGTCTAAGTCGACCAGTTCCACTCGCGACCCCGCCTCCGTCTCAGCTCATGATTAAGGACCCCGGTTGGGTCCGAAACTAGTCGAGCTATTCCAATAAATATGCGTGAGTAAATCGGAATCATCCTCACGAAAGTTATAAAAATGTGTCTAAGTCTATAAGTTACAGGTATAATGTTAAGTAACCATACATACATGACGTTTAGCCTAGTACCGCCCGCGTCCCCTCGCGCGTGGCCGTCCCCGCCCGCGCGGCGAGTTCCGCGGCTTATCGTCGACGCCGGCTAGTACCGTCGGTGTTGGAGTCTTAGGTTTCTCCTGTTCCTGCGGCTTGGCTGGTTGCACTGGCTGAGCTGCCTCGGCGACTTTAGTCTTGTCTTCTTCTACTACCGGCTGTTGCTTTGCGTCTTCTTCAGCTTTCTTTTCTGCTTCTTCATCTGTTAGGAAATATGGAATTGTTTAGTGGTGTTAGATGGAGATGATGTTCAGCTTAGCATATGCTAAAGTGGACAATTAAGAGTACTTCTTGGTGATAATGGTTACGAGTTATAGGAATATAGTGCTAACAAGGATCTTTTGGCACGTTGCGACGTCGAAATTGGAACTACGGATATTAGTAAGGCCATCACTTTTGACAGACAGTTGGATTGATTATTCTTGTAGGGAATATGCACACCAGCGCCGTCATGCTAATTTTATCCGTGATTATAGCAACATTATAGTACTATAATCACGAATTTAATTTATGTCAGAGGATTTCCATTTACCTATCTATGTAAGAAAAGTTACCTACTATACCAAAAATATTGTAGTATGTTCAAGTTGGTGTCGTGTACTTACCAGCAGCCTTCTCATCATCGAGGATCTCGTCCACGGTCTGTTCCCAGTTATCGAGGTCGGCAGTGGCCATGTCCACGTCCGCGTCCTTGTCCAACATAGCGTCCTCGGCCGCCGCGTCTAGTGGCGCTTCTGATAAACATAATATTATGGTGATTATAAATTATAAGTTCTAAAAGTGGTAGCGTAAATTAAGTAAGACAAATAGACGATTGGCGGTTACAGAAATGCCCTATCTATGATTTAATAGATCTTATGCAATCAGAGACCTTAAAAACTCTTGGAAATGTAAAAAACAACTGTGGGCGTTCCTTGTAAAGAATATACATGGTTCAGTGTTTATTTTGACTTACACTCTACAATTCAATCTAATATATAAAATTCTCGTGTCACAGTTTTCGTTGCCATACTCCTCCGAGATGGCTGAACCGATTCTCTTGAAATTTTGTATATGCATTCATTAGGTCTGAGAATCGGCCAACATCTATTTTTCATCCCTATATTTTGTTTTTCGCGAAGGTAGTCGCGGGCAACAGCTAGTAAATTCTAAAAAGGTATTCTTTACATCAAATCTATTAGCTTGTTTGATAGCTTACAATTTATTCCACTGCAGTGGCATTACCATTAATCAGACAACGTCACTGCAACGTCTAGCAAGTTACATAAATTCTATAACAGGCCTGTTGGTCTAGTGGTTCGTGAGCCTGACTGCTAAGCCGGAGGTCGTGGGTTCAATTCCCTCCCTGGACAAATGTCTTTTTGATTACCATAACACAAGCTCTGCTTAGCTTGTGATCAGATGGCCGTGTGTGGATTACGTCCCAAGATATTTATTATTATTATATAAGTTTATACCCTTATCCTCCTCATGGCCATTCTGTTCAGTCTCGGGCGCATCTTCCAGCTTTCGGCGCTTGGCATCGCTGGAGTCTTCGGCGTTCAGTGGCCGCTTGCCACTCTCTGCATGCTGTAGGAGATCAATAGTGTTTAAAAAAGGGATAGTTTTGGTTAATATTGTATTGTAATTAATCTGATAATGGTTTATATCTTATCACATACATGCATACTACTTAATACCAAAATAATATTTACATATATGTAATAAGTCAAATTTGTCTACACATTTAACTATTATAGTTGTACATCAATAATTGTAGATTCCACCAAAAAAACAACATAGATTACACCTTTTGCCAAACCCTTGAGGGTCATGATCAATATTACAATTTTGTTAGAGTTAGCCATATATGGCTAACTACGGACAACACAAATACTTGTTCATGCATCATGTAATAAAATCATACCAGTTTTCCACTATCTGGGTGTGGCTGCAAATATTAAAGAGAAAATAGATGTTTTGAATACTTTGTCTTTATTGACCATCAAGAATGCACAGTGATGTGTTTTTAAGAGCTCATAGAATTGCATTATTTGGACTTTCTATTGACAAATCAATTCTATTGGCTCAAAACATATCTCTCACTATGTATTCATAGTGCAAAAACAGCCTAAAGATGGGTGGCGTAAATTATCTAGTGGTGATAACCTAGTGGTCCAACAGTTGGACTGTCAAGTCAAAAGTCGTAGGGTTGTATTCTGGCACGCACTAAATGTAATTTCAATTTCAAGCTCAAAAGCTAAAATGGTGAAACAAAACTTTGTGAGGAAATAGGTTACACACATTCATGAACAATCTTCGGAAATACTTTCGAGGATTGTTCAAGTGTGTAGCCCTGGTCTATAGGCACTTTAAATTCTGAAATCCATATGATGGGCTACACATTATCACATTATTTCTACCCTGTCAATATGGTAGACATAACACAGTATCAACTTGTGGCATGCAAGTTATTATTTTTTAATGCCACGAATTGGCCTTTAATTATTATAAACAGCCATATGTTAGATACAATCTAAGCTAATAAACAAGACAGTATATACTAACGAGTTGCGTGCCGCTCTTCTCGGCCAGCAGGCGTGTGAACAGCTGGTGGTGCCGCCAGGTGCGCAGATGCACTTGGGCGGTGGGCTCGCCGTCCAGCAGCTTGCGGCACAGGCGGCACTGCACGCAGCGGAACTCCGACAGGAACGACTGCCCCACGCCGCGCTCCGTGCTATACAGGGCGATTAAGATTTTAATGACACTCAATCACAAATAAATATAAGTTATTACACCTACATGTGCTTAGCTAAACTGCTTTATCGCAACTACTATAAACAGATAAACGGAATAGAAAGCCATGCATATTCTCTGTTACAGAAATATGCTACCAATAGTTATGCGCTACTGTCAATCAATCACTCAACTTTATTTGTGAATATAGGTAACAAATGGTTAACTTGCAAATGCAATTTCTTTGATGAAATTGCCTAAATTACAAACAACCACACTCTAACACAACAGTGATAAAATTATCTATGCATGATTAAATAATAAACTTTACACTGTTTTATAGCATTAGACTGTCCCGTTGACCTAGTGACCCTGACTGCTATACTAGAGGTAGGAGTTTCGATCTCCTCCCAGGACATAAATTTGTATTACGAGCACCATCATTTATTCTGTCTGTGTGTAATTTATCAATAATATTTAGAAATATATAAGTATGTGTATCAGTTGTCTACTCATAACACAAGCTAATTAAATATGCTTAACTTGAAATTAGATGGCGTTGTGTGAATGATGAGGACTATTTATATGTTTTACTATTTTCATCAATATGAACTATTCCCATGTGTATCATACACACCTGTAAGCGGGGAACATGTCCTGCGTGAGCTTGCTGATATCATCCCCCTCCTTGTAGTCCAGCACGGTGTTCTCGTTGTCGATGGAGTCCAGTTTCTTAGGCTCCGTGTCCGGCTTGATCTCTGCATCATCTTTCTCTTTCTTTACATCTGGCTCCTGTTAAAAATATAGGGTTGATTAATTATTAGGTTACGTTAATATTTGTACACCAGAAATGGTAGAATATAAGCATGTCATAATTTTTATATTGTAACACTTACATTGTACTATATTCTAACAAATAAAACAATCTTTAACTTTAGATATAATGTAAAAATCAGCCTGTACAATACGTAATGGATTTGAAGAATTTGCGTTCACCTTTAATACAATATTTAAGACATTCTTGCCTAACCAATTTTGAATCATTCATGTTGACTAGTTCACAGTCATATGTTATAGTTCACAGTGATATGTTACAAGATAATGTAAATATGGCATTATTGGAACCCATAAACCCAGGCAATGATTTGAATAATCTACAGATTTACATTTTAATCTCAAATGACAAACATACAACAATGTAGTCGACATGAAAAATCCTATTTTGCAAGTCTATTTATAAGTATGACGCGGCGACCTTATACAGCCGTGGCGTGTAAATGATAGCGTGAATGGCAAATTATACATATATTCCAGATAGGATATCTTTAGGATTGTATTTCCTAGGTTATCCACACAAGTATCATTTTGCTGTATATGAATACCATAAAAAAGTGTAAAATGGGATAAACACAGGAAGATGATGGTGATTTATATACTACATCATATCCATAAAACACTGAGATCCACTTTCTTCACGATTGGTGACCGTTTAAAAATTATATGCACTAGTGGCTAGGTTTATCATATGTTATAACAGCCCGATTGCACAGATAGTGATGAGGTATGACGCTAATATCAACAGCATCACACCATTGTCAAATGTGAGAACATGCTCTCTATGTAACTAGCATTTAAGTAAGTCGCTTCAAGATTAAATTCAGTTTGACTGTCATCCTTTATACAACGTGTAACGGAAATAACGCACATCCACAGACACCCCAAAAAGAATATCCTTTTTTATCCACAATTAATGTATTGAAACATTTTTATCATTTTCTTAGATATTTGTTTTTATTACATATTGTCAGAATAATTTGTACAAATAATTGGCAAAACGCGTGTGTTTGAAAGTGTGAACCGCTGTGAATTGCTATAGCCTTATTGCATCGACTTAAGGCTCATTTTCGTTTACTTCGAGTGCTTTATGAAAATAGTGTCTACAATTTAATTATTTCTAAATAATTTTTTGGTAAAAAAATATATTTATTTTTATTAATGAAATGGATTCTGTTATCGATTCTGAACAAAGTAGTTTCAGGATGTGCGTTAATTATGTTACACGGTGTATAACCATACCTGATTATTATCAGTCTCGCCATCCTTGCTTTCTACGACATCATCAGTCTCTTTGTCATCGTCCTTCTTATCATCATTACGGCGGCGCCGCTGCCTGTCCTCGCGGAGGTACAGCTGCTCCATATTCAAGGTTGATATCACCATCACTGAAAGAGTGGGAATAATAAATGAGTTGATTAAGGTGCCATTGACTTGCGAGATGACGTCAGATAGGAATGTGTGGAAAGTCACAAAACTTTTGGTGTTGTAACATGACAATCATTGCGTGGGGTGAACATAGCTACTATTTGACTATCAGCAACTCTTTAGGCCTGTTGCAATTGTGAATCCTAGATGACGCATTATATGGCGTAGAACAGGATCTAGCTCCACAACAACCGTTACTTTAAGAGGTGGCGGTGACTCAATTTACAGACTATTAAGATCAAAACCAAAAGGTTTTTATTCCAAGTAGACCTTCTCAGGCACTTTCAAAACGTTACTGACTCAGAGCAGTTCCAAAATGTAATTCTTATGAAGAAGTACCGGCAAGAAACTCCATAAAACAGGCTAACCTTCTTAGAACACCTTCTAAGACGACCCACTGACCCAGGGTTTTGCTTTCACAAGGCCCCGTTACTTTAAGGGGTGGCGGTAACTCAATTTACAATTACTATTAAGTTGAAAATACTCAGGGTAAAAAAGGTCAGGTCAGGAGTACCCTAAACCGACGGGCGTGTATAAAGCGACTGTTGAGTGTGGATGAAGCTAAAGTGGTATGCCAGGATCGTAGCAAATGGAAAGATGTGATCTCTGCCTACCCCCAAGGGAAAGAGGCGTGACGTTTATGTATGTATGAAAATACTCCACATACCTTCAGGCTTTGGTTTCGTGATAATCTCCTGTTTATCCTGCATGTTCTTGAGATGCTCAGCTGTCAGCCGGTGCTCATCCAGTTCGATCCTGGTGGGCATTTCCTTGTGGCAGGACGTGCAGGTGGGGTGGAGGTACTTCTTGAGCTTGCGATGGCCGACAGTGGTGCGATGGATAGCGCCGTCCGCCGCGTACATGTCGCACATCGCACAGTAGAAGTCGCGAGCCGGTTGTTGGCCTGCCTTGCGTGTGCGCTTCATCTCGCGGATCTGTGTAAGCGGAGGATAAATATGAAAATCGTGACGCAGGGAGGGACAAAACCACACTAAACTATGGAAATACAGCAAGTGGTTTGTGGTACGCGGGATTCGAACCCGCAGCACGCAAGTGATGAGCATGGTAAGATGTTTTATAAACAGCATTTCATTAGAATAAGAACTGCATGAATTCATGAGCAAGTCTAGAACATCTAG
The DNA here is from genome assembly GCA_941860345.1 of Chrysodeixis includens. Lineage (NCBI taxonomy): Eukaryota > Metazoa > Arthropoda > Insecta > Lepidoptera > Noctuidae > Chrysodeixis > Chrysodeixis includens. Next base: position 5,098,658 of record OW796115.1, read on the forward strand.
TCGGACGGACTGGGAGAGGACGGGCACCTCTCTCTCGAACGAGCGGTGGCTGCTGTAGGCCGCCAACTGTAATGCTGGGGCACAGGCCTCCAGCAACCGTGTGCGTCGCGGTTATAGACAGAACGCGAACATCAGAGCGGAGTGACGCCACTTCAGGAACACTTCGCGAAATATGATATTATGAGCTTATGACGCGGTTAAAGACATGCTATATTAGAGCTCAGTTAATTTACACAAAAGATGGTAGTCTTTGCAATATGCTTCCTAAGTCTTACTAACCTTGAACTCCTGCCTCATAGTGTCAGCAGTCAGGGCATAGCTCTCAGCAGTCTTGGTCATCATGATGGCATGGGCCCGGCCACTCAGATGGTTCTCAAAGGACCTGCCGTCCCACATGCTCTTGTTGCAGATGTGGCACTTCAGCAGCTGAGGGTTGATGTCATCGTATCTGGTCTTGGGAGCCTCCTTCTTCACTTCCTCATCCTTGTCCTTATCTTGCTGGTCTTGAGCCTCTCCCTCTGTGCCCTCATTGGTCTCACTGTGGGAGACTTCATTGGTAAACAGAGTATCTCTACATTTTTGAAGGGCTAAATGGAGTGTTTGTGAAGGCGCAGCTATGAGCTGTCTAGCTTTGTGTGAGTATGTATTTGAATTAAGCAATCTTTTTGTGTCCTGTTTTGTCTGATATTTTTTGGCAGGGGTCTAGCAATTTTTGGAAAATAAAATAAAGGATTAAAATTTATATGTCATAAATATATAGATAATGAGATCATTTGATGATGTTTCAGGAAAAAATCAGGTTTTGGTAAAAAAGATATTAAAAAACATGTCCAAATCAGCTGTTTATCATTTGTAGGATTTATGTTGTCATGCATGTAACTGAAAAACTCAAAATTAGTGGGACATTGCACAACAATATAATTGAACGAAAAAAGGAAGACGGGAAGACTTATCTAGTAGCTTACAAAACTGGCGAGAGTATATTTGTCAAACATTATGCATACACACTTACCAAGTCGTAACAAACCTATGTCTATCGTCCGTGACAATCCGTAAAAGCAAGCATTAACATTAGGCTTATACATGTGCAAAAACCAGTGACGCACCATACACTGTTGGTAAGTCCCAAGTGCATGGTCCACTGACGGGGCAACTCACAGGATAGACAGATAACTATGATATACCTGCCTATGGTGAAGACAATTTTCATAGAATAGTAAAACAAACTTCAAGATTTGTCATTGAAATGCATTCACACCCCAAATGGGGCAGAAACTAACATAATGCCAATTCGGCTAAAGTTCAGAGGCCGGTGAACGTAAAGTGTTAACGGAAACTTATACACAGCGAGGCAAGGCCTCAACAGAGGCCCAAGAAATTCGGTGTCACCACCGGAAGGAAACATTCAGGGTTCCTTACCTCTCCTTGACAGGTTTAGCCTTTGAATCGGCCTCCTTTTTCGGGGAGCTCTTGTTTTGTTGCCTCTGACCATCATTGGGCCTATACGGTTTACGATTGTTGTTGATACGCTCACCGGAGCGATTGTAAGTTCCCGTACGCCGGAAATTACCTTGATTGCCCATCTAAAGGGAATTGATCAGAACATATTTGTTAGTACGAAAGCTGCCAGGCTCTATGAGCCACAGAGAAGTGCTGAAATTTGAAATACTTCAGGTTTTTCATTAAATATGTGATTATGAACATTATGTGAACTTAACGGACGACTTTGGGTTACAATATAAAGGGGCTTCCATATGACTATAATATTTATCATGCATGCATGAAGATGATGCTAGAATTTATTCTATAAAGGAGGAATCATCATATTTGCATTGAATGATTTACAAGATATTCACTTTATTACTGAGGTAGTATTTATAATACTAAATGTCTAGAATTTTGGGTAAACAGGTTATTGAAACTGTAAATATTAGGTTTAAGATTCACTTCTGTTATTTCGCTATTAAGTTGAGGTTGCATTTTCACTGGTACTCACTCTGTTGGGCCCATAACCACGGTCATACCGACCCATGTTGGGACCGAAGTCCCTTCTAATTGGCATGTCGAGCAGTGAAGGGACAGGGTTCTGGCGTGGCTGGAGCAAATTGATGATGTTGCTAGCTAGTGCCAGCGTAGCCTCGGTGGAGCCCCCGGACAGCGGGAGCAGGTTGGGCAGGCCACCCCCGGGGCCGCCACCCTGCCACGGAGACACACCACTGCGCCCGAAATTCTTGCCGCGGTCATTGCGTTGGAAATCCATGCGACGCCCATTTCCGTTTTGGGGTCTTCGATTTGCCATTTTTCGTCCTAAGATAGATAATTATCTAGATTTACACAACTTTTATTAGAAGCTACTAAATTTACGGTGCTGTAATTAATGTACAGTTTTCAATGCTGACCTAAAATGCTGTCAATGTAGCGTTAAAATGTTGCCGGCCGGCAGAAATGCAAATGGTGATTTAGTATTATTGATTTTTTCAACAATGCGGTATCAGTGTCAGGTAGAACAAAATTTATGATGAAGAATGTTTGCCGAAAAAATTTGCCATTTGCCGCAATGACACATTTCAATCTGTAAAAACAAAATGAATTCTCGGAGCGTTGCTTACGTAGTCCGTTTCCGTATTGATTTTTCAATTACGGAAAGTAGAAACTATGTAAAACTCTTAAGATAAACAAAATTACAAGTAATACTTACAATATGACTCTTCAAGTATCTAGGTGTGTTATTTAAATAGCACAATATAATGATAGGTTTAGAATAAATAGAGAAATAATAACACTTCACCAGCCAAGACCGTAAGTAAACGTCAAATGGTGCAAAAATGGCTGATGCATTTGCGCTTGGCAATAGAGTAAATTCTATTGATTGTTCCATAGACAAAATTAAAATAAAATCTTTAACAACCTTCGGCCTGAAAATGATTATTATTATATATAATTTAAAATAAGTTTAATAATTTATGTAACTACCTAGCCTATCTGGTAGCAGCCAGTTTAATGCATTTTACACCTCCAAAAACATAATCGTTACCACCCGGCTTTGCATAACACTATTGTAACATTTAATTTTGTTATCGATTTGTTTGATATTAAAAATTTGTTTAAAATAAAAACATGGGAACGTGGAATTTTAGTTTTTAGTTTTAACAGAATGACTGGGTAAATTACCTTAAAAACCTAGTTGTTTGTTTGTTGTGATTTTGGTTGTACCTATGTCATAACGATATCATTTATATATATAACAATTTATAACATAAACTGTACTAAACAAAAAATATCCACATTTAAAGTTAAACTTTGTTTAACTAAATTTGTTTTTGTTTACAGAAGTGAAATTGTTTACATTCCCAAGTCAGAAAATGATATGTCAGCGTGAAGAAGGTGACACAAGGTTTTTTTTCTGAAGAAATGTGTCAAAGCCCAAAAATAGACTTTATATCAATCACTTAAAGATACAATTCGAACAACTAATGAATTATGTCACATTGGTTGCTCAGACATCTGCGATGGTGAATGTTGATGTCTCGGTGAAAAGAAATAAATTGTAAACCCACGTAAAGTTGAATAATATTCGTAATAAAAGCACACGCGTTGCTGTTGGAGTGACTATTTTTATATGCGGGTGTTTTTTAGTTCTCCAATATGGAAGACGTAGAAATTGAAAATGATCAAAAACGAACCAAGGTACTGTGTGTATTTTTCTAGAATATTTTGAGGTTCACTTCTTACCGGATTCTGTATCTAGATACAGAAATTAGAAATATGAGTATAATGAAAAGAAAGCGGAGGAAAAAAGGATAGTATACTGCTTTAAAAAATACCACGCGCTGTTAATTGTACAGAAATCTGAAGCATTGTTTCAAAACAAACTTCTATGAATTTATACGAGGATGACCAAACTTGATGATCAATTTTTTTCTAAATAATATTTATTAAATTCACTTTGTAAATATGAGTAATTATAGTACTTTAGAAAATACTTTGTAGAGCTTATTTCATAATTTTGAATAAATAGCCTCTTACAGTGTCTGAAAACTAACTAAATTTTTGAATTTACCTGTAAATTTTTATCAAAACATTCTTGCACAATATTGTGCTGTGCAGATCAACCTGACATTCTAAGTGGTAATAAATTCTAAGTTAAAAAATTGCAATCAAATATCTTTCAATTTTTTTCAACATAATAAAATTTAATAAAAATAAATAAATAATGGCAAACATGAATTAAAATACTATTAAAAATCTACAATTATTTTAAATATGCAACCACAAAAAAGTATATACTCAAAAAACTACCCACCTTTCAGAGTCGAAGCCCATCTCCGGGCATCAAATCAACCGCAGTAGTGAAGTACACTGCGTTCCAGAGCCCGGTGGGGTACGCTCGGCTACAATGTAACACTGACCTTAACATGCCTCCGTCCAACTGGAGTGCAGCCATCGACTCTTATGGGATGAAGCAAATCTTAGCTGGTACTCCTGGCTTCTCTAGGTATTATTTTATTTGTTTATTTATTAAACTCTTTACATTATAACACTGTTTACTTATTTATTGGTCTTTCTAACTTTGTTAAGTTGTTGTAACCTACACTTAAGATAATTCAACTGAATTCAGAGCATTTATTACGTAATTCTAATAAAAAAGGAATCCACCGTAGTAACAACTCTCGGCTCCATCATCAGATCTAGTTCAGTCTGTTATTAAATTTTAATGGTCTTCAAATACTTAGTAAAGAAACTTAAAAGTGCATTAGATTTGCTTTCTCTGGTCTGCCATCATTAGACCCTGACTTCTTAATCATGGGACCCACTGGGGAGTATACTGTATCAAACAAAATTCTGCGAAGAGGTCCTTGCATTTTTAAGTAATCATTGACCATACATAAAAAAAAAAACATATAAAGCATGACAACAATTTGAAATGCTCCGCATTTTTGAAGTCGGTTGAAAATAAGAAATCATATTTGTGTGTTGGATAAATATATAGAAACTTTTTATAGTCTCTGTAATGCTACTTTACCAATCTTTATTATATTATATGCAGTGTACTTGAATTTATGCTATTTATTTTCACAGCTTTAGGATGGCTCAAATGTTCCCGGACTGTGTGGGAGATGTTGATGTGATATCAGGTGCAGAGTGCATCAAGAAACTGCTCAAGTTGCCCTACCAGCCTAATGGGACTGTGAGTATATCACCTATTTGTAAGCATTTGTTTGGTTAAGAAGGAGGAAGGTTATAGGCTTTTTTAGATCACATAAATACGTACGCATGATTGCCACTGCTGGAGGCGTCTATGCATAATATCGTTGCAAAGCCTACCTTTTGTCTACCTGTCTTTATATTCGTTTCGAGTTTCGCGTAACTCACAATTAGCCGACACACGCTAGCTTTTTATAAATATGCTGCAAAGGCTACACTGCTGCTCAAAGGCCTCCCCCGATTTATTATAAATATTTTTTTTTCCTAGCCTATTGTGTCCCACTGCTGAGCAAAAGCCTCCCCCAATTCTTTGCACGTTTTCCTTTTATTTGTATTAAATATCTTAACTTACCTGTAAAGTAAAAATGTTATACCAACCAACCAACCATTTAAGCAAGAAAACAAACACACATACAAACTGCAAAACTTTCACCTTTAATAACATGACCCTATTATCCCAAGGTGAGCATGATGGTGCACCGTGTGGAGAACACGCTGCTCCTCGACGACTTCGACGTGTACGACTACCTCATGAAGTCGGAGTGGTCCTGGCTGAAGGACTTCTTCTACGAGAACATACTCAAGACCATGTCGGAACAGGTGGGTGCATAGCTGATAATAGATAAGATTATTTTTGTGACGACGTTTCTTCTCAGGTTAGATAGGAAATGTCGAATCCAGCGGTCAGATTTGTAAAAGTGATATAATTATTCTACTTACAAAATAAATGATTTTAATAAATTTCATTGCGTGGTATGCCTGCCTCCGCTTGGTTTATATGACCACTTTTTTAACCCATATTATTTTAGTTTTCCGGCTCTATAACAAAATATAGAGTAATTTAGTCTTATTTAAGAAATTATTGGTGAACTGCTTAATTTTTCTCAGGTCTAATCAGTGCAAGCACTACTCCCAAGCATTGGGTTCGAATCCCTTACGAATGGCTTACGAAGCAACGGAGGTCAGACAGGCATGTCAAACATTAAGCTGAATACCATGAGACTGGAATCCGACACCAACTTTAGTTGAAAAATGGGTTACACAAATTGGCTGATGCCACTTGCTCCACGATGACTTGGTGTGTAAAAAGAGGCTTAATGCCCTGTGTATAATGTGTGTAGGAGCGTATGGGCCTGACACTAGCCCCGGCGCCCAGCTCCGCATTACAGCTGACGCGCGCGTTCCTGTCGCACAGCGTGGCCGCGCGCGCGCCGCCGCAACCGCTGCCGCCGCTCACCACCGCCATGTGTCTGGCCGGGAAACGTATGATATGTTGCTATTTATAACATTAAGAAAAAAAACCGGACAAATGTTGTCTGTCGATTTCAGTAAAATGAGGCCGTCGGGTCAAAAAACGGAGAAATATTAAGAAAAAATTAAGTATTTTTCTTGCTTCGCATAATAGACTTGGTGACTAATTTTCAATTCCTGTGTGCATAAAAATCATTATTATTGATCTTTTTTGTCAATTTCAACGTCATGAACGACACTTAGGTGAAAATCGTCTTTGAGTGTCAAACTATCTTGGTCACTGTTAAGGAAACATAGAGACAAATAGACCACCATGCAATCGTAGATAATCTACAAAATTTTGCCAATTTAATCCATATAAATGTGCTGCTGTGCATTTAACTTTTTAAAAGACATGTATCAATCCCATAGGTCCATTCCTCCCAGAACCGGAAACTCGTACCGAGGAGCCTCCAGACGAGCACCTCTACAACCGCAACGTCCTCTGGACATTCGAGGACATCCAAATGCTCATAGGAAGCGACCTCCCGATCTTCGGCGACAAGGACCGACCCTGCGTCAGTCTGCGCCTAAGGGACGCGAGGGAACCGATCAACGTCCTCACCGGCATCGACTACTGGCTAGACAACCTAATGTGCAACGTACCCGAAGTCCTAATGTGCTACCATTTGGATGGCATCGTCCAAAAATACGAGCCGATGAAAACTGAAGACTTACCTAACATGGAAAACTCAAAATTCTCCCCAAAAGTCATTCGAAACGTTGCTCAAAATATCCTATCCTTCCTCAAATCTAACGCTACGAAAGCCGGGCATACTTACTGGTTATTCAAAGGACCGCAAGACGATGTAGTGAAGTTATATGATTTGACTTCCCTATGTCCTGATAAACTGGACAATCCGTTCACAACCCCTGTTGCTATGCTGTTATACAGGGTGGCTCGTAACATGATAGTGACGAATCGGTCGAGGCATATCAAACAGCTGTTGGAGCATGTTATAGAGTTGTTGAAGGTGGACATGTATCCGCATATTGTGGCCTCCTCGCATTATATGTTGGCTGATCTGTATTTGCCGGCTACTACTAATCCTGCGAATCCTGATTTTAAAGGTAAAATATATTTTGGTTTTTGATTATTTAAGTATTTTTAAGAAATTATTTAATTTTTGGTTATTTAAGAAATCGCAAAAGTCAGGGAGGTTTGGTAGGAGAAAGAAGAGGACTTTACCCAGCATTGGGATCTTATTTGGGCTACATAAAAATGATGTTATGTTATTTGCTTTATTGCTAGGTAAAAATGATCGAATCTTTGTTTCTTTTTTTTTCGCGATTTCGTACGGTTTGTTAAATCTAAAACTACATAATTTAATTATTTAATATAATTTATTTCCCAAAAAAAATATTACAAAGTTTGTCTTAATTATTAGCTAGAAGAAAACAATGGATCAGATGAATAATAGCATCCGCTGCCGAACTAGGTTGGGACCTGTATTTCAGCAAACGGCGCCACTCCCCGTAGTGTCAGAATTTTAAACTAGTTTATTACAATTTTACACAAAAAAATCTAACTTGAACTACATTTTGTCTTAAATACCGCGATTGTCCTTAAATTTAACTTGGTAGATAATTTTGTTACCAAACAAAACTTTCAGAAGAAAACTCTGACTGCGATTGCGAAGACACAGACTACGTTGGCGACTACCCTCCCGACACGGAGGATATTTGTGAGGACAAGACAGTGGACGTGAAGGAGAGGGCCAAGAGCGAGGGCACCACGCTCGCGGTACAGATGCAGGGGCTCGACCTAAGGGATATAGGGGACCGGGTGTATAAGGATACCAGGGGGGTGAGTCATGTATTAGTCGTAGTAAGACAGTGGACGTGAAGGAGAGGGCCAAGAGCGAGGGCACCACGCTCGCGGTACAGATGCAGGGGCTCGACCTAAGGGACATAGGGGACCGGGTGTATAAGGATACCAGGGGGGTGAGTCATGTGTTAGTCGTAGTAAGACAGTGGACGTGAAGGAGAGGGCCAAGAGCGAGGGCACCACGCTCGCGGTACAGATGCAGGGGCTCGACCTAAGGGACATAGGGGACCGGGTGTATAAGGATACCAGGGGGGTGAGTCATGTGTTAGTCGTAGTAAGACAGTGGACGTGAAGGAGAGGGCCAAGAGCGAGGGCACCACGCTGGCGGTACAGATGCAGGGGCTCGACCTAAGGGACATAGGGGACCGGGTGTATAAGGATACCAGGGGGGTGAGTCATGTGTTAGTCGTAGTAAGTAAATTGATACAGTATTTCACAGTCAACTGCTGGATTAAGGACTCTAAATGTTTGCGATACAACACTTGTTCCTTCGCCTTCTACATCTTGTCTTTTTAGGTTTTTTAGGATGGTGATATAAATTATTATGAATGCGAAAGTAGGTATGTTGGCATCATGGTTACAAAAATCTATTACAAAATTAATGCAAAATCAATTTTTCCTAGTCTATAATGCCCCACTACTGAGCAAAAGCCTCTCCCAAAACCTTCCATGTCTTTCTGACCTGTGCCATCTCGAATCTATTACCAGACTTTTATGATTTTGCATAAAAACTTCAAATTTAAGCTAGGACCATAGTTCGATAAGAACCTTCTTGTCCAAATTAAAGGACTTGCTATAATTTACACTACTATCCCTTTTTCTCAGGAGAGAAAGCACGCGTCTTGCACCAGTAGCAACTTAGGCTCGCAGCCGCCTGACCGCTGCGGGCGCGCACTGTCGCATGCGTTGAAGGGATTGTTGGCGTTACATCATGTTACTATCATTAAATCTAAGGTATGTCGCTCTAAGTTCTAAGTTGTTTGTTATATGTTGTAATATTGTTTAGAGGGTAATTGAAAAATGTTTGTATCAGCTTTAAATTTGAATAATGACGTAAAAGGGGGTAGACTTTAAAAATATGGCACGTAATTCTGATTAAATGGGATTCAGTTTTTTAAGTATCTGTTTGATAGAAAGTTAGATATAATTGTGAGGAAGAGAAAATTATTAGTTTAGTATTAGTGTAGATAAAATTAAAACAAGCAATTAAAACTCAACAGGAAGAAGAACGCGACAGAATAAAACAACAAATCATAAACGAGGAACAACATCCCAAAATGGCGAATCCTTTAGAACCAATAAAAATGAATTACGAGCCCATCACTAAGAAGGTGGAAACCAAAGAGCACACCTCCCGCAGCCGCCGCCGGAAACGCGAACGGAAGGTCAGCGAGAAAACCGGAAACTGCCTCATAGAGTCCACATCAACCATAGACAAAAACGCCATACAAGTGCTCAAAGAGAAGAAAGTCTACCCGACGTGGCACGAACCGAACCGAGACGACAAATTCGCATGGAAACTTCATCTCAAAACTCTACTCTATGAGAAAATTTGTCTATGCTACGCGACTCTAGCCGAATACAGTTACAGCAACGAACAGTATGGGTTTTCGTTAAAATATATTGACATGGCGAGTAAGTGCCAGAAGTTGTTATCGAATATGATTATTAAGAGTAAGGTGGTGGATGCCGTGTGTCTGATGGGCCGTGTGGGAGACAACTACTTCCAGATGAGCAAGAAATGGCATCGCATGGAGCAGTTCAAAAAGCAGTTTGAGACGGACCATGATATAGATAGCAGGATTAAAGTGGAGCTGGAAAGTGATATGGCAGAGGAAGTTGAGAATGTTGGGGCTAATGAGTTTGATCTGAGTAAGTACTCTGTTTTTTTTTCTCCTAGCCTATAGTGTCCAACTGCTAAAAAAACCTCCCCCAGGTCCATCCAGATTCTGTTTTACATCAAATTAAAATTTTCAGGTTAATTGTGACCCGCTTAAAATCAGTCTAATATTTTAATTATATCCGCACTTTTTAACTGCACGGAAAGCCGAGTGGTACGCCCAATACCACTGTGCGCGACGTGTTGTGGATTCGATCCCCCTTTAGTACAAGAATTTGAGCTATTCGTAAAGGCTTGTTCTGGGTCTGGGTGTCTTTGTGCATGTGAATTGAATGTCTTAATAAAACCCCCCGCGATACAAGCATAAAATTTCTTAGTGCGGGAGTCGTTTAAAAAAAAAACTTTTCTCTGGATGTTTAAGAGCGTACTGTATTGTTGAAGAGTCTCAGATCAATACGCAATTGGTGTTTTATTTCAAATATCCTTTAGTGTAAAATTCAGTTCAACTTTTACTATACAGTTCGCTCTTAAACATTGTTTGACGGTCTTCTGAACACGTGTTTTCCGTTCTCGTGTTAGATATATCCTTGCCGACAAGTGAGGTGACGGCCATGCTGTGGTCGTGCGAGACCTACCGGCGCGCGGCCAGCTCGCCCAACGTGAAGCGCGAGGAACTGCTGCGCCGCTTAGCCTCCGTCGGGAACGAACTCGCCGTGCGGCACATGCATGATGCGCAACGTGAGTTACACACTTTTTCCCCACTCGCTCCCCCCGCCCCCCCCGCTCCCTCAGCCCACTCCGCTCCCCCCTCTCCTAGCGACGTCACAGATATGAGTGATACAGTGAAAATCTTCACAGCCCTCCCTCTCCCCCTTTCTCTCAGCAAGGGGACAGACATGAGCCTTTTAATTTGTGTATCCCAGTAGAAATCTTCACAGCCCTCCCTGTCCTCCCTTTTCTCAGCAAGACGATAGACATGAGCCTTTTTTGTATCCTAGTCCTAATCGTCATGGACTGCCCTCGTCAGGGTGTTGACGAGGAGGTGTGGTGGACTTTTACCGGCTAAAACCACTGGAGCGTCCTCATCTACCTATGGCCGGGGGTACGGGGCTCGCTTTCGAATTTACCGCACCCCCGGCAGGAAAGATATGAGACAATATTCACCACGCCAATGTATCTAACCTTACGTGTTCATATAAAATTACCTTAAATTCACCATTCTTTCCACTTACCATCTTTTTTCTTAGCGTATATTGCCCCACTGCTGGGCTAAGGCCTCCCCCAAAATCCTTTCACGACTCCCCAACCCGCGCCACCACTAACAAAATATTAACCCAAAAAGTTCTAACCTCCATTTATCTCCACAGAAATCTACGTAAAATACGACAACGAGCCGGACAAAAAGGATCCCAAGGCAAAACTCCTACTCAAACAGTTCACGGCGACGTCCCGTAAATCTTTGGAATGTCTGGACGAAGCCACGGAGATCTTCCAGCAAGTTAACGACACGCCCAACCTCGCGCTGTTGTACTGTAACAAGGGACGGTATCTAAGGTTCAGGGCGCACTGCTCGCCGGGAGGGTTCACGTGAGTAGCTTGTTCAGTTTATACAACGTTGATAAAAGCGAGAGGCATTAAATGAAACCACATATTCTGTATATCATTATAAGGCTACACAACAAAAATCAAATCAATGTAAGCAATAGTTTAGTCACAGGATATTTTTTTAGTTTTTTTTTAGTTTGAACATGCTGTATCTTCCTGATTAGGTGACTAAGTTTTATAGGCATAGTTATCTAGTTGGCTCCGGTTGGGTCCGAAACTAGTCGGGCTCTCCCGATAAATACGCGTGAGTAAACCGTTATAACGTTTTAAGTATGAATCATCCTCACGAAAGTTATTATAAAAATATTGCTTACATTGATTTGATTTTTGTTGTGTAGCCTTATAATGATATACAGAATATGTGGTTTCATTTAATGCCTCTCGCTTTTATCAACGTTGTATAATAAGTATCCCACCAAAAACATTCTGTAAAAATTAACGATTTTAAACTTTCGCGACTTGTACACATATTTGAGACGATAAACGGGACTTATTCGCGATATAAAACATTATTTTTCTTTTCTCCCGACGTTTCGATCGAGTTGCACAGACCGTGGTCACGGGTGGACTCGATCAGTCCACCCGTATATCGTTTGTGTACAAGTCGCGAAAGTTTAAAATCGTTAGTCTCAATGGAGCTGCTTGTTTATCTTTAAAAAGTAATGAAATCTAGATAAAGTCGTCGTAAGACGTTATTATATTTAATGTTATTTGATTGGCCGTTGAACATTCTTTATACGTTAGTGGGTACAAGTCTATAGCCAAGTCACATATGATTATAGCTTACTGGATGACGAAATTTTCTGCGTTCTGGTCTTATCCAGAGGTTTACTACCATGCCCCCAGATTTACGAATTTGGTCTAGGATACGAATCAGCTTGTCAAGGACGCGATGGAGGAGGGGGATGGATTGTTGGCGGTGTCCTTAGACATCGCCAACGCCTTTAACACCTCTCTCCACCATATTGGAGGCACTCTGATTCCACGAAGTGCCTACTTATCTGCGGTGCCTCCTAGCCTGTTACCTTCACGACCGAGAGGTAGTCCTCGTCGACAGGGCGGGCCGAGTCCGGCGATACTTGGTCGAGGCCGGCGTTCCGCAGGGGTCTGTTTTAGGGCTGTCCTTGGGAATGTCGGCTTCGACTGGTTACTACGAGGGACGCTCCTGCGAGGCACGAGTGTCATCTGCTATGCGGATGACACTTTCCATGGCCCGCGGGAGGTACCGGGTGGCGGCCGATCTGGCCTCGAAGGGCGGGTGGTCACGGTTAGGATCCGTCGCCTGAGCCCTAAAATGGCGCTGTCAAAAATAGAGGCCGCGTTTTTCCACGTCCTGAGGCAGCGCCCCCCACCTGACGCGCACATCCACCTGGAGAGCGTCTGAATCGCGGTTGCGGTCCAGATGAGGTATCTAGGCCTCATGTTGGGCACGGCCCTGTACGGGGCGCTAATTTGGGCAGACTCCCGTAGCAGAAGGGAGAATGCTACTGCCCTTCGAACGTCGCAAAGGGCCATCGCCCGGAGGGTGGGGAGGGCCTATTGCTAGGTAGGTTTTGCGGTGGCCGGCACCCCGCCATGGGAGCTCGAGTCGTGGGTGCTGGCCTTGTCGCCGCCCATTTTGGGCATCGGACGCTGGATGCCATCGGGCCGGTACTCAGAGACTGGCTCGAAAGGTCCCACGGCTTCCTCTCTTTCCGCCTGGTGCAGGTATTGTCCGGACACGGTTGTTTCGGACCGTACCTGCACCGCATCGAAAGGGAGGAGACCGCAACGTGCCATGTCTGTGGCGCGGTGGCGCAGCACACACTCGAGGAGTGCCCGTCGTGGTCCGAGCAGCGCCGCAGTGTTACGGCGGCGATCGGAAGGGACCTCTCGCTCTCCCGCGTTATCAGCGCGATGTTGTGGAGCGAGGAGTGTGTGCGCGTGTTCACAGAAAGAGGCGGCAGAACGCGCGCAAGAGGAGGACTCTCTCGCAGCGGCCCTCTCTTTTGTTAATGGCACAGTTATTTCAGAATTGCAATCGATGTGCATATGCGCTCTTTTCACGCGTGTGAGCTCTTAAATTCTCCCTATTTGCGCTTCAACAGAAACTTAAGAAAATTTTCGTGCTGCTTTCTATGCGTTGTGATCTTGTAAAGCTTTAATAGTTGTATATATTGTGCAGGATAGAGAAGCGTCGCCTGTACAACTCAGCAGAAGAGCTGTACACGTCCGCACTAGCCTTGCTGGGCCCGCGGCTGTCGTGCGGCGCGCGCGGCGTGTGGGAGCTGGTGGCGTGGGAGCTGTCGTGCCACGTGTACACGCGCGCCGTGCTCATGCAGGACAGCGCAGACACGCACTACGTAAGCATTAGTAGTAGCTGTACACGTCCGCACTAGCCTTGCTGGGCCCGCGGCTGTCGTGCGGCGCGCGCGGCGTGTGGGAGCTGGTGGCGTGGGAGCTGTCGTGCCACGTGTACACGCGCGCCGTGCTCATGCAGGACAGCGCAGACACGCACTACGTAAGCATTAGTAGTAGCTGTACACGTCCGCACTAGCCTTGCTGGGCCCGCGGCTGTCGTGCGGCGCGCGCGGCGTGTGGGAGCTGGTGGCGTGGGAGCTGTCGTGCCACGTGTACACGCGCGCCGTGCTCATGCAGGACAGCGCAGACACGCACTACGTAAGCATTAGTAGTAGCTGTACACGTCCGCACTAGCCTTGCTGGGCCCGCGGCTGTCGTGCGGCGCGCGCGGCGTGTGGGAGCTGGTGGCGTGGGAGCTGTCGTGCCACGTGTACACGCGCGCCGTGCTCATGCAGGACAGCGCAGACACGCACTACGTAAGCATTAGTAGTAGCTGTACACGTCCGCACTAGCCTTGCTGGGCCCGCGGCTGTCGTGCGGCGCGCGCGGCGTGTGGGAGCTGGTGGCGTGGGAGCTGTCGTGCCACGTGTACACGCGCGCCGTGCTCATGCAGGACAGCGCAGACACGCACTACGTAAGCATTAGTAGTAGCTGTACACGTCCGCACTAGCCTTGCTGGGCCCGCGGCTGTCGTGCGGCGCGCGCGGCGTGTGGGAGCTGGTGGCGTGGGAGCTGTCGTGCCACGTGTACACGCGCGCCGTGCTCATGCAGGACAGCGCAGACACGCACTACGTAAGCATTAGTAGTAGCTGTACACGTCCGCACTAGCCTTGCTGGGCCCGCGGCTGTCGTGCGGCGCGCGCGGCGTGTGGGAGCTGGTGGCGTGGGAGCTGTCGTGCCACGTGTACACGCGCGCCGTGCTCATGCAGGACAGCGCAGACACGCACTACGTAAGCATTAGTAGTAGCTGTACACGTCCGCACTAGCCTTGCTGGGCCCGCGGCTGTCGTGCGGCGCGCGCGGCGTGTGGGAGCTGGTGGCGTGGGAGCTGTCGTGCCACGTGTACACGCGCGCCGTGCTCATGCAGGACAGCGCAGACACGCACTACGTAAGCATTAGTAGTAGCTGTACACGTCCGCACTAGCCTTGCTGGGCCCGCGGCTGTCGTGCGGCGCGCGCGGCGTGTGGGAGCTGGTGGCGTGGGAGCTGTCGTGCCACGTGTACACGCGCGCCGTGCTCATGCAGGACAGCGCAGACACGCACTACGTAAGCATTAGTAGTAGCTGTACACGTCCGCACTAGCCTTGCTGGGCCCGCGGCTGTCGTGCGGCGCGCGCGGCGTGTGGGAGCTGGTGGCGTGGGAGCTGTCGTGCCACGTGTACACGCGCGCCGTGCTCATGCAGGACAGCGCAGACACGCACTACGTAAGCATTAGTAGTAGCTGTACACGTCCGCACTAGCCTTGCTGGGCCCGCGGCTGTCGTGCGGCGCGCGCGGCGTGTGGGAGCTGGTGGCGTGGGAGCTGTCGTGCCACGTGTACACGCGCGCCGTGCTCATGCAGGACAGCGCAGACACGCACTACGTAAGCATTAGTAGTAGCTGTACACGTCCGCACTAGCCTTGCTGGGCCCGCGGCTGTCGTGCGGCGCGCGCGGCGTGTGGGAGCTGGTGGCGTGGGAGCTGTCGTGCCACGTGTACACGCGCGCCGTGCTCATGCAGGACAGCGCAGACACGCACTACGTAAGCATTAGTAGTAGCTGTACACGTCCGCACTAGCCTTGCTGGGCCCGCGGCTGTCGTGCGGCGCGCGCGGCGTGTGGGAGCTGGTGGCGTGGGAGCTGTCGTGCCACGTGTACACGCGCGCCGTGCTCATGCAGGACAGCGCAGACACGCACTACGTAAGCATTAGTAGTAGCTGTACACGTCCGCACTAGCCTTGCTGGGCCCGCGGCTGTCGTGCGGCGCGCGCGGCGTGTGGGAGCTGGTGGCGTGGGAGCTGTCGTGCCACGTGTACACGCGCGCCGTGCTCATGCAGGACAGCGCAGACACGCACTACGTAAGCATTAGTAGTAGCTGTACACGTCCGCACTAGCCTTGCTGGGCCCGCGGCTGTCGTGCGGCGCGCGCGGCGTGTGGGAGCTGGTGGCGTGGGAGCTGTCGTGCCACGTGTACACGCGCGCCGTGCTCATGCAGGACAGCGCAGACACGCACTACGTAAGCATTAGTAGTAGCTGTACACGTCCGCACTAGCCTTGCTGGGCCCGCGGCTGTCGTGCGGCGCGCGCGGCGTGTGGGAGCTGGTGGCGTGGGAGCTGTCGTGCCACGTGTACACGCGCGCCGTGCTCATGCAGGACAGCGCAGACACGCACTACGTAAGCATTAGTAGTAGCTGTACACGTCCGCACTAGCCTTGCTGGGCCCGCGGCTGTCGTGCGGCGCGCGCGGCGTGTGGGAGCTGGTGGCGTGGGAGCTGTCGTGCCACGTGTACACGCGCGCCGTGCTCATGCAGGACAGCGCAGACACGCACTACGTAAGCATTAGTAGTAGCTGTACACGTCCGCACTAGCCTTGCTGGGCCCGCGGCTGTCGTGCGGCGCGCGCGGCGTGTGGGAGCTGGTGGCGTGGGAGCTGTCGTGCCACGTGTACACGCGCGCCGTGCTCATGCAGGACAGCGCAGACACGCACTACGTAAGCATTAGTAGTAGCTGTACACGTCCGCACTAGCCTTGCTGGGCCCGCGGCTGTCGTGCGGCGCGCGCGGCGTGTGGGAGCTGGTGGCGTGGGAGCTGTCGTGCCACGTGTACACGCGCGCCGTGCTCATGCAGGACAGCGCAGACACGCACTACGTAAGCATTAGTAGTAGCTGTACACGTCCGCACTAGCCTTGCTGGGCCCGCGGCTGTCGTGCGGCGCGCGCGGCGTGTGGGAGCTGGTGGCGTGGGAGCTGTCGTGCCACGTGTACACGCGCGCCGTGCTCATGCAGGACAGCGCAGACACGCACTACGTAAGCATTAGTAGTAGCTGTACACGTCCGCACTAGCCTTGCTGGGCCCGCGGCTGTCGTGCGGCGCGCGCGGCGTGTGGGAGCTGGTGGCGTGGGAGCTGTCGTGCCACGTGTACACGCGCGCCGTGCTCATGCAGGACAGCGCAGACACGCACTACGTAAGCATTAGTAGTAGCTGTACACGTCCGCACTAGCCTTGCTGGGCCCGCGGCTGTCGTGCGGCGCGCGCGGCGTGTGGGAGCTGGTGGCGTGGGAGCTGTCGTGCCACGTGTACACGCGCGCCGTGCTCATGCAGGACAGCGCAGACACGCACTACGTAAGCATTAGTAGTAGCTGTACACGTCCGCACTAGCCTTGCTGGGCCCGCGGCTGTCGTGCGGCGCGCGCGGCGTGTGGGAGCTGGTGGCGTGGGAGCTGTCGTGCCACGTGTACACGCGCGCCGTGCTCATGCAGGACAGCGCAGACACGCACTACGTAAGCATTAGTAGTAGCTGTACACGTCCGCACTAGCCTTGCTGGGCCCGCGGCTGTCGTGCGGCGCGCGCGGCGTGTGGGAGCTGGTGGCGTGGGAGCTGTCGTGCCACGTGTACACGCGCGCCGTGCTCATGCAGGACAGCGCAGACACGCACTACGTAAGCATACACACGCACTAAAGGGCCACATACATAAACAGTTCGCCGGCAGAGCCTGTCAGTTAACGTCGCTTGCTGTCACATGCCAGTGTCGGCAGTTATCGACCGGACAGTTCGTGATCTCATGACCGAATCGTGTACCCACTAGCAGATAGCCAGCCGGCGACTTTAAGATCATAATGACGTGTCAGTTAACCGCCGATAGTTCTTTGTTTTTTGAGATCGCAAAAAGAAATTGGCGGCCTTTCGGTGTGAAACAGTCGACTGCCATACCATAATCGCTATGGTGAGTGAGCTGTGCAGACCTAGAACGGCAAGCAGCCCGTTACGACCATAGACTGCACGCGGACTGTAAATGTGTCCGATACACTTACGATACGTACATGTGCCTTATGTGTGTGACTGCACGGCTAACCGAGTGGTATAGGTCACCACGCCAATTACCACTGTGCGTAACGTGTCGTGGGTTCGATCCCCGCTCAGGACAAGAATTTGTGCGTTTTAAAATTTGTGGTGCATACCCAGGTGTGTTTGTGCATGTAAATTGAATGTCTGTGACACCCCCCGCGATACAAGGATGCGTAGCATCATTTAGCACAATTTTATTGCAGAAGAAAAAGGATTTAGTAAAAATATATTAACGACTAAGTTATCACCAGATTTCTGCAATTTTAAAATTTCCAACTATCGAAAAAAGTTTTACAGAATGAATCAGCCTGTAGTTTCTGAACTGTTATTCTTAATATACAGGAGGTGTCAGAAGTGGCGGATGCTTTGAAGCACGCGCTGAAGTCGTGCCTGCTGAGCCCGGGGCCGCGACAGTATCTCTACCAGTTCCGAGCCGCCATGATATACCATAGACTAGGCTCGCTTTACCATTCACAATACAGGTAAGCTATTTGTTACATATTTTAGACGATAAACGAGACTTTTTCTCGGTATAATTCGATATTTCTTTTCTCCCGACGTTTCGGTCGAGTTGCACAGACCGCGGTCACGGGTGAACTCCACAAGTCGTGAAAGTTTAAAAACATTTTCTTGTTGTGCGATATATTTTATTGAAATCAATTATTCTGTAAGTGGGATAATTGTATCACTTTTACATGTCTTGTATATATTTTGAGCTCGCTAGATTCGACATTTCCTAACTGACTACCCTGAGAAGAAATGTCGAAACAAACTCTGGGATCAACAATGGTTTCCCATCCGACTTTTACCTGTAATGATATAATTATTATTTTGTTTATTCTATTCTTAGGATTAACCTTATCACTCTTACATACGAGTAAATCGTAATAATGATGTCTAGGGGTCGCCAAAGTCGACATTTGTTTACTAACTGGCTACCCTGAGAAAACACGTCGAAACTGTTTTTTATAAAAGTACAATAGATCCTGATAAGTTCATTTTTAACGTTTATAGCATTTTGTTTTGATAAAAAAAATCTGATTTTGAATCACAATCTAAACCTGAACCCATTCTCATCCAGGATAACACAAGAAGACGGTCCAAAACGTCGTACACTGTTAAACGCGACGCGCACGAACTACGAGCAGGCGTCGAACATGTTCGCGAGCCTCGAAGACCCCGGCATGTTCCTCACTGTGCAGCTGGAACATGTGGCCGTGCTCGAGACGCAAGCTGCAGGTAAAAAGAAGGGGGTTGAGCTATTAAGCTCAGTCAGTGATTAGGGAGGAGGGGTGAAGAGCTTCGGCAAGTAGGGTGTAAAGGGCTTGGTCACTTGGTAGAGACGCAGGCTGCAGGTAACAGGAAAGAGCAGCAGACGGCTGGTAGAAGGTTTAAGTACTGTGATTAGCGGTGAGGGGTAAAGAGTTTGGGTAAATAGGCAAAGAGGTGTAAAGAACTTGGTCATTGGGCGTGGGAGAGTGATAAAGACTTTGTTCAGTTAGTAGAGACGCAGGCTGCAGGTAACAAGACGGGGGGCTAAGAGCTCGGGCTTTGATTAGGGAGGAAGGGTGAAAAGCTTGGGTAAATAGGCTAAGAGGTATAAATAGCTAGATCGGGAGGGGGGGGGGGAGGAGTGATGAGGAGCTTGGTCAGTTGGTAAAGGGGGAGTGGAGACCTTTAGTGCATAGCTAGGTCAGTGGGAACGACTAATCGATATGGGCAGAATTTGCTATAGGGTAAAAGACTTTCACGACGGTCCTACCATCAAAATCCTTTGAAATTAAAACTCTAATCGTTTTTTCTTTCCACAGTGACACCGAACCTCAAGTTAAAATCTCTTCAATCAGCCATCCAACTACTCCGGCAGTGCCACTCCATCATGACAGTGTTGAAAGAAA
The DNA here is from genome assembly GCA_941860345.1 of Chrysodeixis includens. Taxonomy (NCBI): domain Eukaryota; kingdom Metazoa; phylum Arthropoda; class Insecta; order Lepidoptera; family Noctuidae; genus Chrysodeixis; species Chrysodeixis includens. Next base: position 5,118,708 of record OW796115.1, read on the forward strand.
AAGACCCGGACGAGCAAAAGGAACCCACGAAACACGACGAAAATGATGAGAAAATCATTAAAACGGAACACAGTCTACTCTCGCTCTACGAGAACAGACTCCATTTTATACTGAAAAGTATAATACAGTATTGCAGATCGAAATCCAATAAGGATTATGAGAAAATGACAGATTTACACAAGAAATTGTACTGCGCTAGTCTTAAGATTAAAAAGGATGATGATATAAGGTTGTATGCGGCGAGTGTGTGTGACGTACTTGTTGATATGGATGCTATCAGCAAGGAGTTTGAATAGATAGGTTTTATATATGTCATCTGTATTACCAAGAAGGTTGAATGGTTTTATACATGTCATCTGTATTAGCAAGGAGGTTGAATAAATGGTTTTATATATGTCATCTGTATTAGCAAGGAGGTCGAATGTATGGAGGTTGGATAGCTTTTTTAATATTCTTTGTGGTTTTCTGAGGGCCTGCCATTAGCTCTTAATGTAAGATGATTGTAGATGTACGAGTGAGAAGGAGCGATACACGACTCGTCTTCCACAACTGCAATAATCTTATTTTAATACATGGTAAGAGGATTCTCGAAAAGGAAATTAAAATTATGAGAATTTTATGGCTTTTATATAAGGTTGAGACTTTTCATGTTTTGACTTTTTTGCGTTCTGACAACTTATAACACTATCAGGATTATAAGTATGTAACTATGTGCCACTTGCGATAAAGTCGTAAAAATAAAATTAGGTATTAAGAAATATTTAGGTAGGTTTTTAAAAATGTTCTTAATGAATACTTAGACCTAGAATTATTATTAACTGTACTTATTTCAACAATAATTTGCGTCGTAAAAATACTTAAATACGAATTCTTTATGTAAACGCTTGGTAATTTTCACGCTTTTTAAATAAGTATGATCTTTTAGTAACTTACTTAAAAAGAGGTTATTGAAAAATTAACTTAAATAAGTATCATCTTTTAGTAACTTACTTAAAAAGAGGTAATTGAAAACAGAAAACAATTCTCGAAAGATTAAAAAATTTGCAACACTATAGAAAAAACCATATCAAGGTTTTACAATTGTACATGTGTTTCATCTGCAAAATTCCTATGTATTTTATAGAATGTTCTGGACGTTGGGAGTCATACACAAATTCATTCTGTATGTTAATAAAAAATAAGTAAAAAGAAACATTGACCGCGCGGACTAGGTATTAAAAATACTTGCTAAATTAATCATGATTAAAGTGTATTTTTGTTGTGAGTTTTCTGTCCTTTGCTCGGTAAAACCTAGCTCGCTATCCCTGATATTGTAAGCTAAACATAAAATGTTGAATTTGAAAGAAAATTTCACGATTTCATAAATGATTTGACAATGACTTGAACTTCAATTGTTCGGCCGTGGATACATGTTACATGTTTTTTTCGAATGATCTAACATTTCGGTGCTATAAAATATACAGATTGGTTTGTGTAACTCGAATACATGTGAAATGAAACGCAAGACTGAAGTGAATAAACGTTACTGTTTATTGTAAAATATAAACTTTATGTAAATAGTGTCGTGTTTTACTTACTTACCCTATTTAATAAGCATTTTAATATTGTGATTTATGCACCTTTGGCTTTCCTAACGGACTGTTAAATACTTATACTAGTTTTTCCCGCGATTTCGCTCGTGTGGATATTGGTTAAACTGCAAAACATTGCCCCCATCTTATGCAGTCGGTTAAACAGTAGCCTATGTGGTAATGTTGTTCCAGGGTGTCAGTTAACTCCATACCAATTAGTTAAGCCGTTTAAGCGTGAAAGAGTAATAAACATCTATCCATCCACCCACTTAGAAACATTTACTTACAACTAGCAGTCTAGCCCCGTCCGTTGGCCATACTCCGCGGGGGGTGCCCTTAGCATTCGTTGTCTGACTCTAATATAATTTTGTGCCTTAATTTTAATTTTAGTCTCGCTAACTTAGTCCGGTGAAGCAGTCAAAGCCTCCTTGAGTCTAACTGCGGCTGACACCTTTGAAAAAAAAGGAGACCATAAGCCACAATTTCGCCCGCGTCTATGTCGGCTGTACTGTTTATACGACTGCGTAAGTAGGTAGTAATTATTGAAACCGTATATTAGCTAACTCCATACCGAATTTCAACAAAATTAGTACTACTAGTAATTTAAGCGTAAAAGAGTAACAGACATCCTTCCATTCATACTTCCAAGCTTTCGCCTTTATAATATTAATAGGACTGGAAAAATGAATGCCTACACAAAGTACTTCTAATTTTTGAACCAAGACTTGTCTCACACACAAATGTTTCTTTACAAAGATGAAGCCTTGTTACACCTTGCCAGTTGACATACCACCACTGGTCCGCTATCTACAATTATCGCACCATTCCAACAAATCATTGTCGACTTCAATACAAACATTTTACCATATCATTAACGTCATTTAAAAGATAATAATTATGAACTGTTTACAAGATTCGATTAACATTAGTTGTGTAGTGATTAGCAGTGGCGAGTGGCTGTACGATGGAGTCCGGACAAACATGGCGGCAATTCGCGATCGCGGGAACCGGTATGATCTGTTGTAGTTGTGGAAAAGGGGAAATCATATCAAAATCAATAGTCATTTATTCAAATTTGGCTACAATGTAGCATTTTCTGATCGTCAAAATTATAATAGACAGCACCCTATCGCCCATTTTTACCGCTTCCGGTGCTTTCGCTACGGGAGAAGAAACGGCGCAACAGACTCTGGGGAGTTTGTTGCGCCGTTTCTTCTCCCGTAGTACGCCGTCTTTCTTTTACATTATAATAATATAGCACGCTGAGAGATGCTGCATTACAGGTTGCAGAGCGATGTCTCTCTTCCTCGGCTGCAAGAAGTGGTGGTAGAGTCCTTGGGTGTAGTTTGAATATTTGTGGAACCCCCCACGAGGCTTCAATTCTGTGTTGTAGGAGTTTTTTTATTTAAGGTTATGGGATAAAACAATCGATTAAATGATTAGAAATAAATGGGAATGGTTAACGGGGTTTTCGATAGGTAGTAAAAGGCAAATAATAATTAAGTTTTCAGCCAATTAATGTTCCTGGTAACAAAACTATCAAATTAATTTTAATACAATTGAACACAAGCAATAGTCCGGTAAAGCAGTCAAAACCCCCCTGTGGCTAACTGCGGCTGACCTCTACAAAAATAAAAAAACAATTTAGCACACGATATATACGAATAGATGATGATATTATATACAAATGATTAACTGAAACTGGTGGGCGGTGGTGGGCTAAAAAAATACTAGAAACCGACAAGTGTGAATTGGACTCGCGTACCGAGGCTTCCGCACATGGCATTATTAATAGTTCAGACATCAAATCATGCACTTTTTCCGAGATTTTCGACCCCTATTTTTTTAATCTCTTGGCTAATGTACAGGTTTCTGTTAGATTAGCTTTACTCTGTAGCCTTCGATTCCCTTGAGAGTTTCGAAATATTATTATGTGTTTTGGCCTGACCTTCTTAAACGGCACCTTAAAATTGAGTTTCGCCCTTAATAGTTTAGAACTTTGAAGAAGCGAAAAAAGTATTTTAGAATATAATTGAGCAAGCGCTTTTTATTAAAATCTATTATGTTTTTTGCCAAAAATTTCCCATAAATGTATTTGTTGTAAGTATCTTAATTCAGTTAGTTCTTTGACAAATAAATCCAAACAACCGTTAATATACTGGGCCGTAAACTGCCCGAAAGTGGAAACCTAGAAATATGCTGGATAGCAAATAATGAACTACTACTAATGCTGTTAAAAAAGCGGGGATTTACTAACGAATGTTTTTAAAGATAAAGATAAGTTTATTTGTTAAAAACCATATATTGCCTAAGGTGATGGTAAGGTGTTGAACACTGCTCCAATCAAAGCTAGTGACTAGTAAATGGTCACTGGTTTTGGGCCTTATGAAGCACTATATTATATTGTTGGTCGACGAACAACGAAGTCAGTAATCAGAAAGTCTTGTATCAGTAGATTCAGTAGTCAGCAGCCGGCATTGAACATTATTATAGTCTTCGGTACGTGCTTTTTAGGGTTCCGTACCCAAAGGGTAAAACGGAACTCTATTACTAAGACTCCGCTGTCTGTCTCCAGGCTGTATCTCATAAACCGTGATAGCTACAAAGCTGAAAATTTCACTTTTGCTGCAAATTATGTATTTCCGTTGCCGTAAATACATAATTTGCCGTTGTAAATACCTACTAAAAATTATAAAAATAAAATATGAAGGGGGGCCCCCTTAACATTTAACAAACGTAATTTTTAAGCTATTTTAACTGGATCTTAATAAACAGGTAAAAGTTTGAATATTTGATTAGTATACCTACAAAAAACATTATTTTCTATTATACACCGTGTAACATAATTAACGCACATCCTGAAACTACTTTGTTCAGAATCGATAACAGAATCCATTTCATTAATAAAAATTAATATTTTTTTTACCAAAAAAATATTTAGAAATAATTAAATTGTAGACACTATTTTCATAAAGCACTCGAAGTAAACGAAAATGAGCCTTAAGTCGATGCAATAAGACTATAAGGCTATAGGCTATAAGTAACGTATTGAGCAATAGGGCGCCCACGCGTTTTGCCAATTATTTGTACAAATTATTCTGGCAATATGTAATAAAAACAAATATCTAAGAAAATGATAAAAATGTTTCAATACATTAATTGTGGATAAAAAAGGATATTCTTTTTGGGGTGTCTGTGGATGTGCGTTATTTCCGTTACACGTTGTAGATGAAAGTACGGAACCCTTCGTGCGCGGGTCCGAATTGGCCGGTTTTTTTTATATTTAATATTTCGTTGGATTTAGATAATGACAGAGGATAATGAGCTTAAAACTAAATCGGAAGTTGTTACTATCCTACTTATCATATTGATGATCAAATCACGTACTGATAACGTAGCGATAAACTCACGTGCAGTAGATACACTGATTGACCTGTGGTCATTCGCAACTGAATCGTAACAATGGCATGCAGTAATAGACCTTATGAATATCTCTGGAAGAATAACGATATTTTTATTTCATTTTTATTCGAATCGAAATGGTACGAAGTTACCCTCTTTAGTCTCGCTCTGCTATTAACACTTTAGGCAGCCTACATCGGCCCGGACACTCGGGCAGGTTGGCTTCGCAATGTAGACAGATACAGTAAGCATCAGAAATCGGTTAACACAAACCGATTTACAAAGATTTTTTTATCTAATTATGGCTATATTGTCACTACTTATGATAGCACAACAGTAATTCGTTGAATTCGATTTTGTACAGTTCGTTTGAAAATCTAAATGTTTGAATCGACTTTTGATGCTTACCGTACAGCGGTAACTGTTAATGTTGCAATTGTGAGTAGGTAATAGTTAGCACCGTGACGCGGCGTACGTCGTGACGCTGTAGGCGACCGCCGGCGTCTTAAGAAGACTCAGGGGGTTATCTATGACATGAGATCACGGCCACAGTATAAATACATACAGTAGTTTAACTCGGCCGTTTCGCAACAAGCTGACCGGGCGATAGGGTGTAGCCCTACAGCATAGGAATAACATACATAATTTTGATTACATCAACAAAAAACACACCATTCGTTCGTCACTGTGATTGTATCATGCGACAATCCGATAGCGTAGGTTATGCCCTCGTATTGTGCTCATTTATATGAAGGCTTCATACTGTATTTAGAATTATACTGTGCCACGGCGCTATGCTATCGGGTGCGACAACATTATCAGTCTCGTTATTTTTTTACTTTATTTTTCTGCAATTTGTTAATTACTGATAGCTCAGGAAATAATGAATGATTAAAATTATCTACTGTAATCTACATTGTAGAATTTCCCACTGTTGGTAATCAATGGTTATTAATTATTAATTATTTTGATTGTTTGATTTAACTATTGTCTTTCAGAGTATATAAATACCTATATGTATAATTATATTCGTAGATAGAGAGAGATGCAAGTGTAATTATTTGTTTGCGGGGGTCATTGCACACGAATAATATACCTACATGGAATGGTTAAGTAAGAGAAAATGATAAAACATATACGCTTAGGCTCACAAGAACAACCGCCCACAACTTATCTTTGCCGATTTGTTTACACACCGGAAATGCATCGATCCGCTTCTTATTGTTCGAACAGACCGGATCGTTTATGTGAAATAGTTCGCCGCTCCGGCCGATTCTAAGCGTCTAGCATGGAATTAATGATTTTAAACTTTCGCGACTTGTACACATATTTTGGACGACAAATGGGCCTTATTCGCGATACAATTCGATATTTCTTTTCTCCCGACGTTTCGGTCGAGATGCACCGACTGTGGTCACGGGTGGACTGAGTCCATAAGTCCTGTTTGTCGTCTATAACATGTCTAGCTTGGAATGCGCAAGCAATGAATAGGAAAGCTGAAAGAGATCTGTGTGATCTACCTTAACGGAAGTGCTTAGAGCCGATCGACTCCTGCTTATTTTACACGATGCGAGTTCAAGCAATTTTGTAGACCACAGAAGTTGCCAAATTTTGCCGAAGTGGCGCAAAAAGTGGAAAATAATGCAAGAGTTGCATGTTTTTTACGCCCTGCCTAGGATCTTACTATTATCATAAGGGTGGAAGTTAGTAAGTATGGAAGGATGAATGGATGTGGTAAAACAGCTGTAGCAATTTATGAACTTTGGTGAGGAATAAGTTGACACTGTTTAACCAACAGCGTTAGACGGGGGGAACAGTTTTTGCAGCTATAACCAACATTCGCGCTATCGCTATCTAAGTCGCTGGCAACAGCTATTAAAGCACTAAAACTATCTGAACCTAAAACAATTAAACCAGTAACCGTCGACTGTCTGAGCTCTTACATTTTTCCGTTTGAAAACCTTTGGACCTCGAATTCCTCAATCAATACCTACTTATTAGTGGTTCCAAAATAAAAAAAGTCCCCGATATCGTACCATCACTATCTCTAAACATACCTATTTCGTATTTTAAGTATTTAATCATTAAAGATACAGCTAGATAGCTTGTGTTTAATTTTAGTGACCTGTTTTATTACACGTGTGTAAGTTTCGATGCGCCTTTAATAATATGTTCCTCGATGGGATTGCATTGAATGAGATTGTTTGGGGTCAGCATAAGGACGATGCCTGCAAAACATCTAATAGTCAAAATGTTAGCGAAATAACAGAAAGTTTTTTTTTAGCCTTGTTTCTGTATGTTGTTTTAAGCGCTCTTTGCCAGCTCATTGATCTCTCTGTATGCTTCCATTCCTGTCCTTTCCCTTATCTAAATACATTCTTCTTGGTTTTTCTCGCTTCCTACTTGCTTATTTTTCTAGCCAAAAATATTTCCTCTTCTGTCTCTATACATTTTAATATTTGTCTTTTCTCACTTACGTTTTACAATTTCGTTATAACAAACTTTGTATCTCTCTCTTATTTCTAGTAATCATAAAATGACTCCATCATTAGACAGGTTTGAATCCTAGAGGTGCAAAAGACTCAGAAATTTTCTCACCATAAAAAATTGAACACCTATCTGTATTTATACATTACTGTCACAAAATTTCGCTTTGTCTTTAAAATATAGATAGATAGGTAGATAGAATATTATTTATTGCACACCACATGAAAAACAGATTTAACAGAATATAATCAAAATCAAAATAATTTTATTTTGAGTACGGCTTTTCAGGCACTTTCGAAACTTAATAAACTTGTACCGGCTTGAGTGTGCTCGGACGGAAAGCAAACGCATTGAATTTGTGTTATATTTGTCTTTGATTTCTAACAGAAATAGCCTTACGTTGAATTAATAGAAAACGAAAATTGAATTGTTCTTTCTAAAAGATATTTAACACCACTGATTAAATTACCTCAAGCGATTAATTGATTCCTACAGAGGACAACGGTGTTAACAAAAGAAAGCTTTTATCTATGCCAGCCGTGGGTTGTCAAAGGCTGATGATGATGATGAATCTGCATTCATCATCATCGTCAGCCCTGGATTAAAATGTTTTAACCAATACATTGTGCTTCTAGCGAACTTCGTGCTCCTATCCATTGGGTACACCATGGGTTGGACGGCTCCCATCAATGTGAAGCTGCAGTCGGATGAGGAGAGCCCCCTGGACAGGCCGGTCACCGCGGATGAGGAGGCATGGATCGGGTCCCTGCTCACCATTGGCGCGATATTGGGTACGTAAAAAATAATAAGATATGTATTGTGTTTATACCTTATTCGCATTTTTTTAAAGTATGTGGTCATGATTTTTGTATTTGTCCCTGCAATTGTAATAACATCTACCCGGTTAGGATTTTACGTACGGACATACGACAGTAACATTTAAAAATAACAAAAATTAAAAACTGACTTCAAAACCAGCGGCACTAAAATTTTTAAAATAATCTAAATGACAAATGTTATCAGCATATTACCTAGATACTTACTGAATTCGGAGCCAAATTAGCAGGTTGAATTATTTCCATAATAATATGTATTGAGTTATGTGTATAGGTTTTGACACTGACTATAATGGTACCACCGAGAAAGTAAACCCTATAAAAAAAATGCAAATCGGTATTAGCATCTTTCAGTAATCGGTGAACATACTTAAAAAAAAACAAAAGATAACGACGAATAGAGAACCTCCTTTTTGAAGTCGTTTAAAAATGATAAACATCTGATTTTCAAAGTCATTTGATCATAAGATTCTTTGTACAAGCGCTGCAAGACGTCCTTAAGAAACGCGATAATTTAAGTAGCTTAAGGATTAGACTAGGGCTTTATTTCCTCCAGGTGCCCTCATCGTGGGCTTCCCAGCCGCCCGTATCGGTCGTAAATGGACGATGCTGAGCACCTGTCTCCCGCTCTTCGTGGGCTGGGTGCTCCTCGCGGCTGCCACCGACGTCGCGATGCTCTACGCCGGCAGGATCTGCACGGGGATCACGATGGGCATGGGATTCACTATTGTACCGCTGTATTCTGCAGAAATTGCTACGGTAAGATCTTAATAGTTGATTTTCGTTTCAAATATTTCAAGACTTCTGGACTTTTGATAAACATACTTATATCCTTCTTTTTTTACCGAACATTTTTTACTCGATTGCCACAGTAAGGAGGGTAATGTTCTTCACGTGTATGTAGGTATGTATGTACGAGTATGTAGATTTCTATGTTCCCTGCTACAGCCTGAACGGCTGGAAGGATTTTCTTCAATCTTATTTATTACACTACACATGCATTATTCTCCATTTTTCTCTACTATTTATCATCTCAGTAATCAAGTCTTACTTTCTCATATTATCTTCGCAATTCTCTCTTTTTATTTTCTCCCTTATGCCTAACAAATTTCTAACAACTATCATCTGATAAATGCCCACTTCAACATAAGTTTTCTTTTGTCCATTTTGTGTACTCCTGTGTCGAATAACAAATTTCTAACAATTATCATCTGATAAATGCCCACTTCAACATAAGTTTTCTTCTTCCCATTTTATGTACTCCTGTGTCGCCCAATAAATTTCTGATAACAGTCCTCTCATAAATGCCCATCCCGCCATAAATTTTCTTGTTTCCATATTTTGTTCTCACCCAACAATCTTCTAACAACTGTTCAACGATGGATATCCCAACATAAGTTTTCTTCTTTCTATTTTATGTAGGTACTCCTGTGTCACCCAACAAATTTCTAACAACTATCATCTCACAAATGCCCATACCGACATAATCTTCTTCAATTTCTCCCTTCTTTTCCTCTAGGACGAGTACCGCGGCGCTCTCGGCTCCCTCCTCCAGGTGCTCCTCACGATGGGCTTTCTGCTGGTGTACAGTGTCGGGCCCTTCGTCTCCTACAGCGCAGTGGTCTACGTGGGTATCGCCGTCGCCGCCGTCTACGCTATCGCTATTTACTTCATGCCTGAGTCGCCTTTCTACTATTTGGATAAAGGTAGGTATCGATCTCTATTTATTTTGGTTTCTATGGCCTTTCGTGGCATTGGACAATCAATTTAAAAAATCGGTATTTTGCGTTGAATGATGAACAATTGGACAACAAATGGGTCTTATTCGCGATGTGGCTGTGGTCACGAGTCCACCCGTGACCGCGGTCGGTGCAACTCGGCCGAAACGTCGGGAGAAATGCATCTACCTAAAAAGTGTATAATGTATCTTAAAAATAAATAAAATAAAAATACCAAAAATACCTATGATAGACATAATTACGTATAACACCGAAGACGTATTGAAGTCAGGTCCGAGTAATCAAGGTAACAAGTTAACAAATAGAGTCTCGTCCCATTCGTGACTGAATCGTCCATTAACTTCTACATAAAAATGTACCTGAGTTAAGAGATGATTTTTAGATTGTATTCAAATCAAATTCATTTGGAGAACAGGTTAATTTCATTATGAGGACTACACTAATACACTTTTGAAGTCTTATAACTTATATTTAACATTCTTTAGGTGACAAGGCATCAGCCGCCAGTTGCCTAGCAACGATTCGCGGGCAATCAGAAGAAGGAGTCATGAATGAACTTGACAGAATGGCTGCGGATGTTGCCGCTTCCAAGGAGAAGACTGCCAAGGTAATTGAAGCTCTCTGCCTCTTCAATAAAATTCACTTTTGCATGCCCATTATGACTTGGCTGACCTGTTTGTCTAGTGGCTGCTATTCCAGAGGTCGTGGGACTCGTGGGTTCGATTCCCACCCAGGACAAATGTTTGTGATGAGAACGATCATTTGCTATGTATGTATGTATTTAAGAGTATGTAAATATGTTTGTCAGTTGTCTAGTACTCTAAATACAAGCTCTGCTTAGTTTGAGACTAAATGGCGTTGTGTGAAATTCATGGAATATTACATTAGTATACTTATATCAATGGTATTTATCGACGCACGTACGTGACTTCAAATGCTATTATCAATTTGAAGATTTTGGTAAATGTTAAATGCCTAAAGCAAGGCTATTTTAGGCTATTGAGTATCACGCAGGTCACCGATGGCCGACGATTAATATCAGACATTGCTTTGTCACTACTTGATGCAAAAACCTGCGATTACCTTCTATTTTTAATCACTGATGACGTTGGTTTAGTAGGCTAGATTTGAAGGGTACCTACCGACATAATCCTACCCCAAACAGATCTATATCTACTCTTCTACTTCTACTTTCTACTAGTTTTAGTATAAAAAACTGAAGAGTTTGTTTATTTGAACGCGTTAATATCAGGAACTACCGGGTCGAATTGGAAAATTTCTTTTGTACCGAATAGATCATTCATCGAAGAAGGTTTTAGGCTATATAACATCACGCTGCGACCAATAGGAGCGAAGCAACTGTTAAAAGTGTTGCACAAACGGCCAAAATCTGTACACACTCTATACTAATGATGAAGATGACAGGATTGTTTGTATTGAATAGGATTAAAAAGTTTTAAACTGATTTAAAAAAAATATTTCACCTATGGAAAGCTATATCCTTTGTGATGAACGTAGGCTATGTTTTATTCTGAAAATATTAGGTATCCTTCCAAAAATTTTAAAAATGTATGCCAATGTGTAGTCCAGTCATTATTTTGGTAGTTTTACCTGGAAAGTTTTCCGGGAGTTTTGAAAATTGGGTATTTTATAGATTTGGATATGCTGTTTTCGAATTTTAACTTTGCCACCTCGTACCACCGCCGCTCGCGCCGCCATTTTGAAAAAATGGCGTCCAAAAACGATTTTTTGGGAATATCTCCTTTCCGACGCATTTTACGAAAAAAATATTTTCTACAAAATTAAACTAGAATAAAAATCCTACACTTCATGTCTTATTCACTTTTTCATAAAATCTATAGTTTTGGACATAGGAGCGCCGCAAAGTATTATTCATTAGCACCACTACGAGTGTTTCGTATATTTTTCTAAACTGTTATATTACTGCCGCCGGTTTTCAAGTGAATTGTCACAAATAAAACAATTTTCCGTATAAAAAGCCATAGCTCTAAGAACATAATCAACACTGTACAGTGTACGACAAGTATACGAAAAACACGTGGTGGTGCAGATGAATAAGTAATACTTTGCGGCGCTCGTACATCCAAAACTATTGATTTTATAAAAATATGAATAAGACATAAAGTATAGATTTTTTTTTTCTTGTTTTATTTTGTAGAAATTATTTTTTTCGTAAAATGCCTCAGAAAGGAGATATTCCCAAAAACCCGTTTTTGGGCGCTATTTTTTCAAAATGGTGGCGCGAGCGGCGGTGGTACGAGGTGGCAAAGTTAAAATTAGAAAAGAGCATATCCAAATCTATAAAATACCCAATTTTCAAAACTTTCCAGGTATTCCCTTTATTTTCTACCAAATGACTGGACTAGTGGTAAAAAGTTGCCAAAAAGTTATATTATTTCGTTTGTGCTACGAAAATTATTGATGATAGATAAAGGTAAAAGTTACATGGTGCCACAATGGGCGGTCTTATCGCTAAGAGCGATCTCTTACAGACAACCTTGGATTACATATAATAGTATTCATCATTACATACAAAAAATTATGCGACATTATAATGTATCTTTTATGATTATCGAATAATGACCATATCATTAATAAAAAAAATCGAATCATCTTCTACTTGCGATGCTATTTTTGCTTTATCAATTTAATCCCTGTCTGTTGAAGTATTATTAGTCATTATTTTAAAATAGAATTATCGTTTATAGTAGGTATAACAATTGGACAAATATTTTAGAAGCTAATTTAATTCAAACAAATATTTTAGAAGCGGATTCAGGCGTGAGGAAGTCGTAAACGATACCGTAAATGAAATAAATAGGTGCCCTAATATGTCTGCAATACTCTTATACACTGTTAAGAATGAGGTGCACAATCAGCCTTACACAAATCAAATTTGGAAAACGATCTTATAAATGGTATTATGTTTCGGCTGGGAATCTGACACCTTAGTTTGTAATGCAAGTATTCTCTTAAATGCGCTAAAAATAATAACAATAATCTTTAGCTGACTTACCTACTGTCTCATAGGTTACCTACCTATGAGACAGTAGGTAAGTAATGAAAAAATTGAGGTATAATTTTCATATTTTTGTATCAGAGAAACGAAGTTCGTGGGGTCATCTAGTAATTTATAATCAGAATTGATATATGTACTTACTAGCTTTGACTGCACGAATAGACGAGTAGTTTAGGTCACCACACCAGTTTTTATTAAGAAAAAAAAAAAACTACTAAAGCAACAAAACGGCGCAATAGATAATCGTGGAAGGACTTGGGGGAGGTCTATGCCGGATGCCCAGCAGTGGGACACTACAGGCTAGGAAAAAAAAAACAAATCTATCGAGCTTGGCAAAAAGGCTGCCAAACTAAAATGGGATTGGGCGGGTCACGTCAGCCGCGTGACCGTTGGGCGAAGGTCGCCACACAATGGGAACCAGCAGATGGACGGCGCCGAGAAAGCGGTGGCGGGATGAACTCAACGTACACCGCCAGGACTGGTTCGAAGCGACGCAAGATAGAGAATCGTGGAAGGACTTGGGGGAGGCCTATACCCAGCAGTGGGACACTAGGCTAGGGGGAGAAAAAAGCTTACAAAATTTTACAAAATGTCTTTCCAGATAACCGACCTCTTCCGCGGCAACAACTTCAAGGCGTTCTACATCTCGATGGCACTGGTGGCTTTCCAGCAGTTCAGCGGTATCAACGCCGTGCTCTTCTACCTCACCAACATCTTCGAGGCCGCCGGGTCCTCTCTCGATGCTTCCATTTCTACCATTATTATCGGTTCTGTTCAGGTAAATTGATTTCTCAAACTCATTATATCCTAATAAAAAAACTTCTAGAACATAAAAAGTAGAATTTGTGTTCCTTGAAAAGGAAATTTCTTTAGAATTTTTCTTTTCAAAAATATTTTTCACTAGCTTTTAAGTACCCACTACTTCGTCCGCGTCGAATTTAGCAAAAATGTTAATTAGTTTATTTTGTGATTTTTTTTGTAAAATAAATGTAGACGAAGGTACTCCTCATTACATCAACTACAAGCTTGCTAATAAAATTTCCATCAGAATCGATCCAGCCATTTAAGAGATAAGTTCCTTAGTGCAGAAATCGTTTAATAAAAAATAAAGTCCACCTGACCCTCCACATTCTGAATGATTAATGTTAATGCATTCTTGTTTACTTACACTCCTTCATGAAACGATTGTTTATCGCTTTGCATATACACCCGATGTAATTGTACCACTTGACATTCTGATAAGGGTTACTGTATTTTCTAGTTGTACGTCGCCACTTCGTTCACCTGTTTAATTAGCGAGTTGACAAATCATCATTATCTTCCTGCGCTAATCCCATTCTACTTAGGGTCGGTGCAACAAGTATTTTTCTTCCATTCTCACCAGTGAGACGTCACACTTTCATTTCCTTCCTTTTTCATTCATATCGTTCCTTATACAATCCTTTACCTAAATATAGCGCATAAATGATCCTCAGTTAAGCCGCCTTAGGTGTCATATTTTGTCTACCACTGTTGATTACGATGCAGAGGCAAAAGGTGAGCAAAGATAGCCAAAAGTCAGAATTTGTGCGATTCGTGCGATCCACAAATGCTTGATCTGAGTCTGTGCATGTGGATTGAATGTCTGTAAAACCCACCGCGATACAAGGATTAAATTCCTTAGTGTGGAAGTCGTTAAAAAATTAGAACATTCCTTAATGTGAAAAAGGTTTAGAATACCCCTCGTTAACACATTTTGGAACGTTAGTTTTTATGGCTACAGCTATTAATTTAATAGTCTTAATATTGACTCCTCTGGTCTGCTCAACATTGCAGCTGGGAGCATCTTGCGTCACTCCGCTGGCTGCCGACAGATTGGGACGAAAGGTTTTGTTGATGATCTCATCAGCTGGCACGGCTGTTGGTCTAGTAAGTGTTACATGTATTTTCCTCTTCTCTAACATTCACTTCCTTAATAAAGAGCTTCAGAGGTGCGAACGACATGATTGATGTGAATATAGGTACGTTATCATAGGTCGATAATATCGCATGTGGTAATGCCGTAACTGTTTTTAGTAAGCGCCTCCTCTTAAGTAATATCGGACGATGAAAACGCACCTGTGTGGGAGAGTCTTTAATCTTCTTTGATACTTAATTATCTTATGAACCTGTCTTAGTATGCTCCACCAACGTTCACAGTACCCAAAAAAAAAACAAACACATTTTCTTACAGCTATTTTTTATTGTAATCCAAAACACACAATCATACAAGAAATAAAACAAGGATACACATTTACAAACACATGCACACTTCAGGTAGTCTTATTATTTAGTTACAACTACACATATCTTATAAGCATAATCTAAAGATAATAATTACATAAATAATTAGTACATTATACATATTATTTCACGTCACGTGGACCGCTAAAATCACAGTAAAAAGAAATACTTTGTTATCTGCATCAGTCTGCATCTGTACCTATAGGATAAAATAAAAATGATAGGAATGATTACAGCTTGCGAAAATTTAAATTAAGCGACAACGGAAGTCTACAAAGAAATTATGTTCCCGGTGACGATGGAGGTGCCATTCGTTAGTTACGTAGGTCGCGCTTTTGGGAGAGTAGATCGAATTAGTCCTTAAATTATTATACGCTATATGTAATTAAACATACCTTTGTTTCCCCAGTTCCTCCTAGGCACTTACTTCGTGATAGCCGACAATGAGAACCCCGTCGCCGAGCAGATCGGCTGGCTGCCGGTGGTCGCCCTCATCATATTCATCATAACCTTCTGCTGGGGCCTGGGGTCGTTGCCCTGGCCGATCATGGCCGAGCTCTTCCCCATAGAGGTCAAGGTCGTCGCCATGCCTATGGTCAATGCATTCTGTTGGATTCTAGCTTTCTTGATTACGAGGTAAGAATATCAAGTCATGATGGAAGTCATAGATACAATGAAATTTGCTCTGATATGTTATAGAAGGTGTAAATTTCAGTGAGTTTTATAGAAGGTCTACAGTTAAATAAGTTTTGTTACTTTAAAATTGCCCCACGTTGGGCGCCAATATTATTGTGAAACATCCTTTCGTGCAGTTTTCCTTTAGGAAAAGGAATTAATTACTTACTATACTATTCTAGTCAAAGCATTTTCGATCAAAACTAAGTTTTGCTACCTGTTTTGAGACTAAAATATAATAAAAACTGTTAATATCACCATATTCTCACCAGATATTTCAGCGCGCTCGCCGCCGCGACCGGCATGGGAGTGACCTTCTTCATCTTCGGCGCCTGCTGTGTGGTTTCCTTCTTTTTCACTCTGTTCCTGATCCCCGAGACCAAAGGCAAGAGCTTCCACGAGATACAGGAGTTACTTTCTGGGGGGTCTGGCAAGTAGGTAGCATTTTACTTCATGACTTTTTCATTGGCCTTATTGAGATTTTTGCCCAACCTTGCGAAGACTAATGAGTACTAGCCTGTGGATATGGATAAGGATATTTTAATTTGTTATATTAAAATTTAATGTTGTGGTGGCCTTGCGGTGTATGGGTTTGTATGGACTAGGTTCAGGTTCGATCCCCAGCGCAAGCAAGAAACAATGGGACTAGTTCAAAGTACTTTCCTAATTATTATAAGACACTTCTGACAAACGATGAAGGAAAACATGGTGTGAAAACCTGGGTTCCAAGTTCCAAATATTGAAATCTGAAATCGCCAATCCGCAGTGAGCTAGCGTGGTGATGAATGTTCAAAACCTTCCCTATATGGGAAGTAGCCTGTAGTAGGATGTATATAAGCTGGTTTATAATGATATTAATTTAATGTATTTTGTTTACAGCACATCATCAAAGACGCCGACTGATAAATATTAGATAAAAGTGTGGAAAATCGACAAAGTATAGCTACTACTCAATGGAAGACTCTTCTGAGTGTCATGTACATATTGTAATTATCTGTATAATTGTATATTATGTAGATTTCGTTGTGATACAAAACAGGATATTTTATTAAGAAAAAAGAACAAATTATTTAATTTTGGTAAAAGGATACGACGTGATTTTTTTTTGTTAACTTATGCTATTTATTACCTATTGTTATAGTTTTTTTTTATAAGATTTGATTATTCTTGTAAGTTAGCAATAATGTATAATTTGTAAACATGTTTTCTAATGACTCATTTCATTGTTCAAATAAATCATAAGAGATTTCTTGCAAAGTGTCTGTTTATTTTATCACTAGGGAAATGGGTTTAAAAAATAAAAACCAAAATTAACACATAGTATAAAACAATTTATTGTAACAAAGTATGTTTATACATTAAAATTAATTATGTACAATAGAAATAACAACATTATCTATTATCACATATTCTCTCGTCCCAGCCGGGTCCTACTCCTCTTTGTACTTAAGTGTGAATGGCACTTAAAGTACCACTTAGTGCCGGCTGGGGGTCGCGGCAACGGACCCCGGGGGTCGAAAACCGTACAAGTGCAACCCCCAAGGGAAATCGTAAAAAACGGACCATGATATCAAAATTCTCATAAAATATTTAAATATGACATTTACTCCTATGGCGCGAATTTTAACGCCTAAAACCTGTTTCAGACGTAGCTAAAATATATAATAATATGCTATGCTATATATTATTTTGTGGCGAGCCACCATACACTGCAGCTATGCTATAATATATATTGTTTGCTCTCACTTGTTCTGCGTTAGTCATTTCCTATACGTCTTGCTTATAACGCTTTAAATATTTTGTTAACGTAATAGAAACATATATTATAGCACCTTCTGTGGTCGCTATGAAAAATATAGCGGGATATACCCAGCTATAACTCATATTAATATATATTATAGCTACTTCTGCACAGGTCTAATCTTTCTCCGCGGTCAAAGGTACTTAAAATACGTTTCAAAAATATAAATATTATTATAAAACATCACTGGAATCGCTTAAAGTAGGATTGGTATCCTTAACAAATGTATTTGGTAGAAATTTTCAAATTATCAAAAATGATTAGTAGTTTCTTACAATTCAGTGTTACCACTCTAAAAAAAAGACATCAAAAATGTTAATATGGTAACACATTTATAAAAAAGTATAATAAAGTAGTAACTTATAAATCTTTAGAACTGATTTTAATTATTTAAATAAACAATGATTCAAGAGTTATATATTAATTATTTATTCTTTAACTGAAAGAAAATAGTTTACCTTCTTATTTATATTATTATTTTTACCTAAATCCACGACATTCATTACGTGCTATCAAAAATAAATATTTGTTTCGTCTGGATTAAATAACAATAATAATATTTTAGGTAAATTACATTATTATTTCTATTATCAATATTGATAAAATCGTTGGGTTTTTTTCATGATTTTCTTTCAGATTTCAGAATTGTAAGTTACGCGCAAAAAGGTGGGTAATCTACTTACTGTTTGTCTTTTTATACACATTTATTATAAACAGACTTGTTATACGTATAAAAATTGGAATTATAGCTTATAAAATTATTTGATAAATAGAAAATTTCTACCTTATTTAGCCCAAGCTAAGCCCCTGATCGATAATACTAATTTAATGATTAACTCATATAACATCGACGGCACATTATAAATTCGGATTAATTTTCATGATTTATGCCTTCTCGGGCTTGGAGGACCTGTAACAAAAAGAAAACGATTAAAATTAGAAAAAAAGAAAGAAGAATCTAAGAAATAAATCCTTTTACACTACATCACATAGTAATATATACAGGTATATATGATAGTTAATACAATAATACAGATTAGTTAAACCAACAGCTAACAACGGTAGAAAATAAATTAAGATTGCCTGCATTTTTTTACTTAACTGATGGGAAAGTAAATCTTTCTTCGGCTTTAATAAAATTGAATGAAATACTAACTTCCGACACAAGTACACATTACTACTCGTACGTAGTTCAATTGTTTAACTACCAAATATTCGCTTAAGCTTTCCCAGAATCACAAACATGTTACAAGATTATTTTAAGAAACATTAAAAGTATGTAAAAAAATTAAATGTTTACAATGGAATAGGTATTATACACTTTAGCGATTATGTGAAATACTGTCAGGCATTGCCACGATCTCCTGCCGTGTCTGTTTGTGCTAAAAGTTCTACCTAAATATCCACTGCTTGGTTTCGGCCACTTCCCATATAGAGAAGTAATCAGCATCAAATATCACCCTTACTCCCTACGGCTCGTCGATTCCATATACCATCACTTGTAATCCAAGTTTCCTCCTAACATTTTCCTTCACAGTTTGCCCGAGTAACCATGTTTGAATACTCACTTGCCAGCCAGCATGTCTTGGATCTCCTGGAAGCTTTTCCCCTTGGTTTCTGGCACCAGGAACAGCGTGAAGAAGAAGGCGACCACGCAGCAGCCGCCGAAGATGAAGAATGTAGGTCCCATACCAGCAGCCGCTGCGATGGCGCTGAAGTATCTGGAGAAATGAAATAAGCAATGTGAATAAGAGAGATAATCGATAAGTGTGAATGACTAATGAAGGGAGAAATAAATAGTTTTGAGTAGTACTGAGTAGTAGTCAGAATTAAGATGGATATATTACTAAGAGTAAAGTTGAAGTGTTGAATGGCAATATAGAACAGTAAAATGCTAACCGTTTTAGGCTCAGCGGAGTTAAAAAAAAAAATAGATTTGTTTTCCGAAATAAGAATGTTAAAACCAAAACAAGGTGCGGACCACGAGTCTGCGGAATCGTAGTTTTACAAAAAGAAGAAAAAAAAATCTTTTTAGGCTCTAAGGAGTAACGAGCCAAAATAAACGCAAACGAAAAAGGACCTTACACGTTTAGAATAGAACTGCTATTTGTGCCATTCTATAAATTAACAAAAACATCCAACATTCTCAAATTACCTGGTGATCAAGAAAGACAGGACCCAGCAGAAGGCAGTAGCGATAGGAGAGGCGATGGCCTTGACTTCTATGGGCAGCAGTTCCGACATGACGGCCCAGGGCAGGGGGCCCAGACCCCAGCAGTAGGTCACGATGAACAGGATGAGGGACAGGACGGGCAGGAAGCTGATCTTCTCGACGACCGGGCTGTGCTGGCTCGCGAGGATGAAGTACATGCCGAGCAGGCCCTGGAATGCAAATTGCAATATTAGTTAACGTGTGACTGTCTTCATCTTCGTATCGAGAGGATGGTAGTCCAGTTTGTAGGCTTAGAAACAGTAGTTATTCCTATGAGGATAGAGCATTGCCTGTAGCGCGTATGATATCATCCAGGCCTGAATTTTCATCTGCATCAAATCTAGAAATTGATGCCTGATTACAGGCATACCCAAGGTTTAATGTAAGAGGTATGGTTATAAAAGAAGTAGATAGTAGTACTTACAAGACCGACGGCGGTACCGAAAGCTGAGATAAGCAGCAGCAGCCTGCGTCCCAGCCTGTCGACCACGAATGGGGTGATGCAGGACGCGATGACCTAGAACCAAAAATTATATCAGTATGTACAAGCATAATAAACAAATATATCACCGATGGATCAAAATTAGTGTGACTTTTTTGCAGTATGCTCTCATTTTAATGGAGAAAGTTGCCTAGCATTTTAGGTAAAAGCATATCGATATTTTTTTATTTATTTATTTATTTATTTATTTATCACCTCTTACATCTATCTTTACAGGATTATATCACCTAAAACGATAGCGTAACCAATTTAAAGACATTACATGTAACTTAAAAGCTATAACTTATAACTAATATTATTTAAAGCTACTTTGTGAAATTCACTCAGTGAACAACTAAATAAGTCTATGTGACTAGCAATGAGGTTGAGAGTGCGAAGTGCGCGCGTCAGTGGAGCCTCTGCCAGGAGGTTGGTGCGCGCGCGCGGCACCGCGAACAGCTGCGGCCGTCGCCGCCGCCACACATACCTGTCCGGGACACATATACTCACCTGCTGGAGTATGTCAGCATTGTGTATCCTACCTCTCAATATTTTGAACACATATAACACAAGAGCTAGTTCTCTTCTTACTCTTAACTCATTATATCCGACCATACCTAGAATAAATAGGGTGGGATACATTAATGGATAAAACGGATATACCCCATAATACCGCATGTATAAATATCTAATAAATTTGTTTTGTACTCTCTCCAACATGAGACTATATTTAGTTTCATGTGGAGACCAGATGACTGCGTTAAATTCTAGTTGACTCCTTACTAATGCGTTATATAATGCTACAATTACCTTAATATTAGTAAAATTATGTGCTAACCTAAGAGTAAAACCTAAATTTCGGAATGCTTTCTTACAACAGTTTGTAATGTGATTACGGAACAGCAGAGCCGAGTTAAGACGGACCCCGAGGTCCCTAACCTCATCGACTCTGGCCATCGATGTGCCGTCCACCCTGTAGTCGTACAGCATAGGTGTGTGCTTGCGAGTGAAGGTGATAGTCACACACTTGGACACATTAAACTGCAAAAGGTTCCGCTTGCTCCAACTCACTACGCTATTGATGTCCTCTTGCAGCGCTTCACAGTCATGCTCGTTGGTAATAGCTAATGATAGTTTGAGGTCATCAGCAAACAGTAAACATTTCGCATGTTTAACGGTCTTCGGCAAGTCGTTAATCATCAATATGAAAGCCAGAGGACCGAGGTTGCTTCCCTGATTTACTCCAGATCTGGTGAAGTAAGGCTCCGACCGGTGTCCGGCGTATTCCACATATTGCCGCCTATCCGTCATGTAGCTGGCAAAGAAACTAAGCAAATGCGGAGTAAATCCAACACTCGCTAACCTTTTCAGAAGCACATCATGGTCAACTAGGTCGAACGCCTTCTTAAAATCAAAGTAAGCTGCGTCTGTTTGCCCACCACCGTCAACTACTGGTACTACATCGACCATGTGGCTCAGCAGGTTACTGGTCGTACTTCTGTTAGGTCTAAAACCGTGTTGGGCTTCCGACAGTTGCGAGCTTACCTGTTCATATACTATCTTATGTAACGCTGACTCAAACACCTTAGCTGGAGTCGATAGTACGGCTATGGGTCGATATTCCTCAACATTTGACTTGAGTTTACCTTTTGGTACTGGTACAACCCGAGTCAACTTCCATCTCTCCGGGAATACCGCGTGCTTTAGACTTAAATTAAAAATGTGAAGTAGCGGAGCAGCCAATACCGACCTACAGTCCCTAAATACGAAAGGCGGAATGCCATCTGGTCCAGCGGACTTTTTAGGTTTGAGTTGCTGACTTGCTATTGATATTGATATTAATAATTAATTAGTAATAATAATTTATAATTTGTAATTGTAATTTCTTTCTTTCTATGGGCGTGTGCCTGAAATAAATGAATTTTATTTTTTTTTATTTTATTTTATATCTAAAATAGAAGTATGTACATTTCCATTATAACCTGGCGGTCTAGACAAGTCGCATTCACGTGAATCGCTTAAGTACATTGAAAAGACACGATAAAGTCATGCGACTCGTCGAAAAGTATTATCATATCTACACATTTGGGGGTTAACTTGTAATGTACCTGGTCTAAGTGCAGAGATCTAAAGTTTCAATAAAACCTCGTACCTGGACAACACCAATGATGATGGTGGCGATAGCAGAGTCGAGGGCCGAGCCGGCAGCCTCGAAGATGTTGGTCATGTAGAAGAGCACGGCGTTGATACCGCTGAACTGCTGGAAGAAGACTAAGGCGCAGGAGATGTAGAACGCCTTGAAGTTGCTGCCGCGGAATACATCGGCGATCTGGGGGGAAAAAGAGATGTTGGTAATTAGATAAATGTAGGTAACTCGTAGTAACACGTGTATAATAGCCGTAGGCAGTTATCGTTTGACTAATTTAGCAACGTCTATTAGCAATCCCATAAAATACAGGTTATATTGCTTTGTGTAAGATGCAAAATAGAAAAAAACTAAAAATGTCGTTTGAATGCTTGCCTTCAAAGCATAGCTAATAGGTTTAGAAAAGTTTAAAGAAAAAAAAAATAGTATAATTGGAAATTATTAAAAAAATAAGCTACCTCTTGATATCTAAAATATTTTCAGAAAATTTGGAATCAAAAACCTTTCAGGACTACACATAATCCTACAATCCTAGAACAAATCATATTCTATTTTTCCATCCTACTATAACAACAACAACACCATTTCCACTATTTATAAACATGAGCTCGTATTACCGTAGCAGTCTTCTCCATGGAAGCTGCGACGTCAGCGGCCATCTGATCGATCTCCGCCATGACACCGGCGCGGGAACGACCGCGGATGGTGGCCAGGCAGGCGGCCGCTGACTCCTTGTCGTCTGTAATGTTAAGTAGAGACTAGAGATGATATTGAAAAAGAGATGATCCAGATGAAGCAGAATGATCTAGTAAAATTTATGTAGAAAAATTACGAGCTGATTTGCTATTATTTGTTAAAATCAAATTAACAAATCTGATACACAATTAAGTATAGAGTATTCACATATGTCAGAGTTAAAATAAACCTGCCGGTGCTACGGGATGTTTGTAAGAGTTACCGTGATCCTGACACTCAAAGACGTCCAGGAGGAACATAGTGGGTTTAAGTCAGTAAAAGTCTACCACTCACGCTGCACCCATAAGCGGATGGGGATAATTTCCAACGAAAAAAAAAGAGTTTCTCTGAATCCTTATCTTGACAAATGGAAGAATCTGACTATCAAAACAAAGCAAAGGTTTTTTAAGCAAAAAGAAAGATTTTTGAAATTCATGGTCCAATGCCTCATAGGGCCATAAAAACCGATACATACCTTTACCCAAATAGTAGAAGGGCGACTCGGGCATGAAGAAGAAGGCGACACAGAAGACGGCGGTGAAGGCGATACCGACGTAGGCGATGACGCCGTAGGACACGAAGGGCCCGATGCCGTACACCAGCAGGTAGCCGAGCGTGATGAACAGCTGCAGGAAGGAGCCCAGGGCGCCTCGGGCGTCGTTCTAGAATGTATGGGTAACAAATTAGATAGAGGAAATTAGGTTTTAATGATTATGTCTAAAGTGATTATGTCTAAAGTGCCAAATTGAAATGAATTAAAGACGGATGGAAAATGAAATGATGATGAAAAGGAAGAATTTGAGGAACTGTAGCCTGCAGTGCAAGGCACGGTAAAAAATAGAAAACAAAGAAAATACTTTTTTTTTCAGCTCGTAAATTTCCCCAAATAAAAGTACTTAACAAAAAAACATTGGGTTTCATTGATGCCATTCGTATATTTATGACCAGTTTCAACTCTCTGATTTATTGAACTTGAACGAAAAAATACGAGAGAATGAGTTACTATGTTATGTTAAAATTCACAAATAAAATTATGTCTATTCATAAGACAACTAAAAAGCCGATTGAATTGAAAAACCTCCTCCTTTTTAAGTTGATTAAAAAAAGGGTTTTTTGCTCTTAAAACTTACCGTAGCGATTTCAGCGCAGTACATTGGTGAGATTGTGAACAGCATGCCGACGGCCAGACCCCAGAAGATACGGCCTCCATAGATGAGGCCGACGTTAGACGCAGCCGCCATCATGATCCACCCGATGAACAGAGGGATCGCCGTGCTCAGGAGTCCCCACTTGCGACCGATCTTCGACGCCGCGAAACCACCCATGAATGGGCCTGTAATATTTGTTTTTAATAAGACTCCTGCACTGACGAATTTAATACTTGTATCACGGGGGTTCTTTTCTCCTGTGCCCCATCATAGTTTTAGATGAAAGTTCTTAACAAGACCTTTGCATATTGGAACTGTATCCATCACACATGCCTATAAAAATGATTAGAGGGCCTACCCCCACATCTTCGAATGTGGAAAAATATTGCGATTGTAGAAAAGAGAAACCGCATTTTTTAGACACCTAACGGGTCCTATTCGCGACGTAATTCGATATTTCTTTTCATCCGACGTTTTGGCCGATTTGCACCGACCGTCTCGGGTGGACTCACTCACACCCGTGACCACGCTCGGTGCAACTCGGCCGAAACGTCGGGAGGTTGTCTAAAATATCGTGAAAGTTTAAAAACATTAAGAGACACCGCTCCAAGCCTTGTCAACCCTGCCACGTTTCCACAACTACACCAATCTTACTTTAAGGACGAATGGTGGGACCCTGGCTTCTTTTTAAGCTAAGGAAAGATAGAATGACACTTACCAAAGATGGCACCGACGGTGAGCAGGGACCCGATCCATGCCTCCTGGTCGCTGGTGATGGGCTCTCCCAGCGGGTTCTCCGTGGTGTTCTGATGCAGCTTCAGGTTCACGGGGGACGTCCATCCCATGCAATAGCCGGTTGAGGCTATCGCGATGTTGCCTGGAGACAATTAATAAACAGATTTATTAATATGAACAATAAGTAAGTAGAAAAATAATGACTTAAATGTCGTAGTGGTCTTGCGGTTTTTGTCTGGGGATTTGTATGCACAAGGTGCAGGTTAGATCTAACAGGCAAATGCCAACGTGGTTTTATCAAAGTTATCTGTAGGTATCTTACTTTCTAAATTGTTCTAGTGTAAAGTTAAATCAAAACTGTCTTGAAATCTTGCGGAAACCTGAATTCCAAATATTTATATTTGGAATCACCAAACCGCATCGAGCTTTTACACCTACAGGCTGGTGTTATTATTATTAGTTATTTATTTAATTATTGCAAAAGGTAGGTACACCGATCAGCCGTCACATAATATAATTGATGGATGGATAGTTCACTTGTAGAATTCTAATGTGTATGTAAATTACCTGTAACTTACATACATAACATCTAAAGTAACATAGCAAGTATGTATCATACACTGCTTTTATAAATTTTACAAAACAAATAAAAAAAATACTGTAAACATCCGAATTGGGATGTCCACCTTTTTTAGAAATCGGCTTAAAGTAATGAACTACGTAAAAGGCGAAACTCATCACTTCATTATTGATTAATATTTAAATGCATCGGAAGAAGAAACAGGTTTATTACGGCATAATTCAGTCACCACCCTATGGTTGACTGGTAGAGAATGCTTCAGGCATTAAGTCCACCAATGTACGTTATTATTTGTATATAATGCTTAATAATTATTATTTGTTGACATATTAATAACTACAGCTTCTGTCACGTCATTTAGATTTCAGTTCCTATCTATTAATCAAAAGTTAATTAAATTAAGATAACTAATTAGTAGGTAGTAGAACATAAAAAATCAAATCAACAACAGGAATCGATCTTCAATCAAAACAAATTAATTAAACTATTAATTAAGATATTGTCTACAGGAAACAGTCCAATTTAAAATATTATAATCCCTAAATTTACAATGATTTTATCTGTCAGATAGCAATCAAGGACCGCATCTTTATTTACGTATAACGAAGGCTTTTCGCATTAATTTCGATACTTATATAGATAAATAATAACTGATGGGCACATCAATCAAGTAAAGGAAATACGTCAAAATAGCCACGTCGACATATACATGAAAAAGTTTATTACCATTTTCATCATTATTTGTCTTAAAAAAACGGTCAAGGTCTATGAGGAAAAAGTGTAATTTTAAGTAAATAATCCACTTCAAGGCCGTTTTTTTAGGTAGATACTTTTTTTAATTATCCTACATAAGATCCCACTGCTAGACAAAGTCCACCTTTTCTCCTTCCAAACCCCCCTGTCTTTTGCGATTTCTGGCCACGTGCGACCTGCATATCTGACAAGATCATCACTCCACCTTCGCCGCGGACGACCTCGACGACGATGTCCTTCCTCTGGCGTCCAGATTAAAACAAAATAAATACACACAAAAACAACACCTGTATAACATTGAAAACTTCCACGCCTGAAGTTCCACGTCGATATTTACTTAATACATATAATTAAGATAAAATTAATTATTTTTAGTTGACAACACATATTAAATACAACAATTAAAATCCTTAATTATATAGATAAACGTTTACTACAGTAAATTACTACAGATGTATGAAATATTTACATTTTGATACGGTCGTCTGGCAATAAACTGCTAAGACATACACCTGATGTAATTTCACCGTACATATATTTTGTGTTTATATATTTAAGGATTAACTTTAATTTAATAGTAGTTTTATCTTTTAAGTGTAAATATTACACGTGGTCTGTATCGACGTGGCAGATTTTACGTGGCGCGAATTATACATAGGTGTATACAGAGTGTTTTGTTTATACAAATTGTATTTTAGTTTGTGATGGTAGATAGCAAAGTTGGGAGGTTTTAATAGTAAGTTACTTTAGTTAATAACGTATTTAGAGGTTTTTGCTTTATTCTTACTTTGAACTTTTGAACAAAATTTGACTGCAATTAACGATGTAACACAATCCTACCAATAACAGATACCTACTTTCTTCCTTATTGCCTAAGTTCAGAATGTAGCCATAAAAATATTTACTTGTTTTGGTTTTATTGTTTCAGAAAAATACCTAGTTCTTATTTAGAACGTGCTCAAAAGCTCTAACTCCCATATTCTTCTACTATTGCTTACTCTTTTCAAGTTTGTTCAATGGCCATTATTTAAAGTGTGTTTCCACTCAAACAAGCATTCGACTTCAGTAAATTGACAGTATGTACACAAGTTTGCAGGGAATGGAATAAAACGGTTTGTAGTGGCAACTGGCAAACCCAGTGTTTGTTAAAGGAGTATGTAAGTCTATTTACAGTTTATGTGGAAGATTTATGACAAAAAGAACATCACCTATATCATAGATAAATTACACCCAGAAACAAAACAAATGATCTTACTCATCACACAAACATTTCTCCTGGGTGGGAATTGAACCCACGATCGGTATAGCAGTCAGGTCCACTAACCACTACACCATCAGGCCCGTCAAATTGGGTGTTGTTTTTTCATATTATTCAACATCATTTTAAGGAAGAAATCTAACTACTTCCAAACCACTTAATTGAAGATAATTTATATTGTTTAAATTTTTTGTGGGTTTTGAATAATTTACATTTTATTCAGTCATATTGTATTACATGATCTAGTTTTCCATATATAGCCAAGGTTATTATATTCTAAAGCTCTTGCGATTATAATTACACCACGTTTTATCTTTTGCGGTCAATTTGATAATAGACAATACTCAGTATCAGATACAGCTCGTTATAAATACTTGGGATAATAACCTTATTGTATCATTTGCACATCTTATTATAGATGTTTTGAGATAGCATATTTACAAATGTAAAAGTCATCAACACTTTCAAGAACGGTCAATTTGAGGAGAAAGGACAAAACGAACGAAAATAATTTGACTTGTTTCTAAAAATGAAGATAGAGTTCATTCGAGTTTAATACATGCAAATACGTATTCTTAGAACTATGAGTTGTATTTGTGGATAAATGTGTTTGTCTCAATCTGGCATCGAACTTACAGCACGTCACTGGTAACTGACCTGGTGACTTACAATAGGTTAAACGCGTGCAGTCTAATGAATTCCATTGTATATTTAAAGATCTGCTTTTTTGTGTCGAACTGTCCCACTGAAAAGGTTTCAAATGGCAATAATTCTATTAAATTAAAAATAGAAACAAATTTTCCTAGACCAATTTATTAATAGGGATGTCAACTAATAATAAATAGTTAAAATCTATAAAAAGAAATATAAGTGTCAAACATTTCATTGGCTAGACAAGTCGCATTTCTCCGAATACATCGAATGGCTCAAATGTATTAAAATGACAGGTCAAAGTCACACCCATACATAACAGAATGTCAAATGTCATTCCCATACATTTGAAGTTTTCCATTTATGACGTGACGTGATGATGTTAATACGACGTCTAGGCAGACCGATGGGCATTAGAAAATATACAACATCCCTATTTCGATAATAATTGTTTGATAAGTATAGTTCGTTGGCATGAGTACATTGTTATGAAGTGACTGGGATAAATGATTGAGGGATTGCGTCAAAGAAATGCAGCGTCTTCCTGTCTGCACTAAGATGATGTGTGGTGTCTGCCAAATGTGTGTGTGTACATTGAATTAAAATATCAAGTCTAATATGGATGTTTTTCACACGTGTAGATTCTGGTAGACCGTCTTGTATTTGAAACGTATAATTATGATTAAAAGTTGTTGGATTTTGAGTCATCGGCCGCTTTTGGTGAATTTACTTGTGATTTTTTGGTCAAAACGTACTCAAAGAACTTCGGATTAACGATTAAGAAATAAAAATATTAATTAGCGCGAAACCATTTTTCAGACTTCTTAAAAATATCGTAGTAAGATTTTGTTTGTGTTGAGTTCTTTTTATGTGCGTTATTCATTATTATTTATAGGAAAATAAAGTCACAAATAAAACAAAACCTATGAGAGAAAAATACATTAAAAAAAAAACAAAAATCACATTCAGATCATCATTCATTCGACGTCAGATTGTCTACAAAAATACAAGTACAGATATTTATAATGGGACCATGGGAAAACGGCCCACCGTGGGTAAATACAGACACGTCGATACCACAGTATATAAGATATGTTTTATAAACATCATATTGTTAATACATAACAACTATTTGTTATTATCACACACCACAACGCTTGTTTTTCATAACTCACTCAGTACCGCACAATATGTATGTATGGGCGAGCTATTATTATTCAACGCGTTTCATAACTAGGGGTGTGGTTAAATCCGTATTTATTTGTTATCTGTGGATTTATTTTGACATTTGCATACGAGTTTGACTAAATAATATCCGACAACTCCAAGACTTTACGTTTCGCTCAAAAGTTTCAGATAAGTTTAGAAGAAAACTTAAAAAAAAAAATACTTTTTATGGAGAGGGCGCTGTCTTGCCCTGGGATTGGCAAAAGGATCTAGCAGATATTAAGCATAATAAAAAAAAACGATTTTGAGTAACATTTCTAATTTATGATTTTTGATTACATCATATTAAGGATCTTGTGTCCGTCTTTACATGGGAAGGAATCTTTGCCCAGCTGTGGGATATTTATTTCCTATTATTAATAAATCCCTGTCGTCAACCCTACGCACAAACTATCATTATCTAATAGAAATATGTATCCGCATCCTCCGGCACTATGCTAGTACTAACCTGGGCTAAATTTACTCTAATACTAACTGTTGGCATTTCGGCTGAGTTCATAGGTACTACATACTTGTAATATCCAGATCAATTGTGAATACACAAGAGAAATACTACTTTTAAAGCTTTTATAAAAACGTAGGGCTGTATTAAATTAAACATGATAATTCGAACGGGAAAAAGAAACTGAAAATGTTAGTACAAATAATTATTGATAGGTATCTAACGGAAAAAAATAATTTGATTTCATTTGTTTTTTTTTTAGCTAGGCTCTACGTAATTTAATATTTTCTTCTTAAAAAACAACTTAAGAAGAATCACCAATAAAACCTGTAAACATCAGATGACTCTTGTGGCCTTTTATTACATTTTTGGCACATTTGTCCTTCCAAACATTTCTTGCATTTATCATTACACAAGACTACTTACAACACTACAAATGTGTGGGGTCCATATCTTTCTACGATAGACTGGTTACCAGATAAGATAATAAGCTGTATTCTGCCCTATCACGGTACAATCATCTGTCTCCTCTCAATATCAAAAGTGTAACAAAGCAGATAACTAAATATTATCGTTTAAAAGTTGAGAGTAAACTGCAAAGTCCATGTTGCTCTTTTGGGTTCTTTATCTTTAAAGAAAAAGAGGCACTTTTGTAAGTTTGTTTTGTGTCTGTCTGACTGATATTTACACGAATGGGTAAAGGGTATAAAGTTGAAATTTATACGAGATATTAATATCAAACCGCTAAGAGGAAAAGTTCTTCCCGTTGATCAAGAGTAATGAACTATTTCTGTAGCGCAAATAGAGACAAAAATCCGACACCCGTAAATGTGGTAATTAAATTACAAAAAATGCAATCATTTGTAAGTATTTTATGCTGGTACGGAACCTTTTAACGGTAAATTCTACTCGCACTTATCTGATTTTATCATTTTTATAGATTCTCTATCTACCTTTTCTATCTTTAAGATTATAATCAGTACCTACTTGTAGACAGTAGCATTGTACAAGTTAACGGCGAGTCGTTCAAGTGTATGCGAAAATGTTATTTCATCTCGGAATGACACATGACCCGTCACGAGACCGAGAAAGTTTAGTCTTCTCTGTCTGACGTTCGTCCGATCTCCGGTCTGTCGGTTTTTCCCTACTTCGAATAGTTCTTTGGGTGAGAAAAGAGAAAGATATTCGATCCGCTGCACCTTTAATTCCGGAAAAGATCGTTGTCTCAGGATACCTTCTCGGTTCTCGCGCAATATGAAAATTGATAAACATCCTAATATATTTGTAAATACATACATATTATGGTCGTGGGTTCGATTCCCACCCAGGACAAATGTTTGTGTGATGAGCACGATCATTTGTTCTGTGTCTGGGTGTAATTTATCTATAATATGTAAGTAATGTATGTAATGTAGTACTCATAACACAAGTTACTGTCGTATACTTAATTTGAGACTAGATGGCGTTGTGTGAATGTTGAGGAATATTTATTTATTTATAGTTAAAATATATCCAGACATAGAACAAATGTTCGAGCACATCACACAATCATTTGTCCTGGGTGGG
Source organism: Chrysodeixis includens (assembly GCA_941860345.1). Classification (NCBI taxonomy): domain Eukaryota; kingdom Metazoa; phylum Arthropoda; class Insecta; order Lepidoptera; family Noctuidae; genus Chrysodeixis; species Chrysodeixis includens. The sequence continues at coordinate 5,150,455 of OW796115.1, forward strand.
GATCGAACAGACGACCTCCGGTATGGCAGTCAGAGCCGCTAACCACTAGACCAACAGGCCCGTCATAATATCTCGTCAAAAGTTCTCGCGTGTTCCTGTAGTCCCTATTAGAGATTTAACGATCGTTCGGAGCGTTACCGATTGTCACTTGTCGCAAATTAAACGAAAATAATTGGTAATCAAATTGTCTACCAATGAATATCTTTGTAATTATATTGTCAAAATGAAATACTAATTACGCATTATATAGAGCTGTTTTATACCAAAGGAAATGCATTGGCCGCTGAAGCGATGAGTCATTGGAGATTCTCTCACGGCGATAGATCTTTTCACACTGCGTACGTCACACAATAATGTATATGTGTTATTGTGAATGCACTAACACTATTATGGAGTATGAATACAAGTACATAATGCTCTGTTACCCGGTAGATGTATTATATCTTGAGTAAAAGTAAAATGACAGTAACTACAGTCATACGAGTATTTTGAATTTGTAAGGCTTTGAGTTATACGAGTGATACATTTTAAAGTAATAATAATGTCTGGACCGATTTCGGCCACGACGGCCAGTGTTACTATGACACCAGCCAGCTATGCGGGACATGATTATTGTGCACAAGCGTGTGCGCAAATACAGGTGCACTTTCTATTCTTTTACTCTCATAGCCCGATGGGGCGGCAATCCGACACGACCGGAGAAAGATTAGGTGCAGGACCCACATTTTTACGTGCCTTCCGAAACACGGAACTACAAAAATACATATTATTTTACAGCGAATTATTGCTGGTGTAACATTCCAAGGAAGCGATAGGTTATTCCCAAAAATGACAGTTTTCGAGCATTAAGTCTGGAAGCCTGATTTTTTTATTTTTAAGTAGTTTGTTATTTGTAGTGAATTTCTTTTCATTTCAATACACTTTATGTGAGATACAAACAACAGATATTACAGTACAATAGATGCAGTTAGCTTTAGTTACACAGCTTTCTAGATCTTCCAAATGGTGTTTAGGGATTTCATACGCCGTTCAAAATAGCCTGTCTAAGCCTTTCAAACATTTGTATCCGTCAGTGCGCCGCCATTAAGGCCACATACGTCAATATCAGTACTTCTAAACATTAGCTAGATGCTTTGGGCCTTTGCGTAACTAATTTTCCATAACGTTTCAGAAAAAGAGTAATTTTCTTATTGCTCCTTGCCATTTTATCATTTTATGCAGGCATTGATTGTGAGATCTGGAACTCTATAGAGCTACAAGGATATTTTTGGCACGTGGATGACATTAACATGAGGGCGTTACTGTGCATAGTACATAAGAATCAACTCAACTGTCTGTCAAAAGTGATAGTTTTAGTATATCAAGCAGTTGTGGAAAAAAAACATCGCTCTCCGCTGTGAAGAGCGACATTTCGCTTTAGTAAATGATACAGTCAAATGTAAGTGGCAGAGGTGGACCCCTAATGACTTCAACCCATGCCGAAGACACGGCGCGGCGTGGGGATATGTTGGACTCACACCGATCAAAAAACACCCCGGGCTCCTTCCATTGCCAAAGCCAGAGTCGCGGGATTATACTCTGCGCGACTCTGCACGAAAGAGTGAGGCCAGAAGATACTACTCGTATTTTGGCTAAGATGATTGTGATGATTTCTTTAGATGCAAATACATTATATTAATACATATTTTTGTTTAAATGATAGCTGATATGATTATTTATAAGAAAAAAGCAACGACACAGCAGTTCGACCATTTTAGAACAAACATAATAAATAGATGTCAAGCCATCGACACTTCCTACTTTTTTCAAGTCGGTTAAACCTCAACATTTTCCTCACAGCCTCTATTATTTATTGTCAACACAACTGTCATGACAATAGAACAATTACATTGTTATTGTTTGCATACGTATAATCATTAATAGAGCTATTTCATCTTCGCTACCGGCAGTGGTTATATTCAGTTTAAATTCTAAAGTTTATTATCTTGACTTACAAATAGTGTTTAAATGATATACCTATTATGCAAAATAAAAATGCATTTGATAGTCCAACTCTTGAGGAAGAAAGGTTGATTAACCTTACGTTAGATGTCTATAGGAAAAAGGCAAGGCGATGGAAGTATGGGGGGAAGATGCAGTTTAAAAAAATACTATTTTGTATAGTACAAAGTCGCCGCTCCTGCTGTCCATCTGTGTGTCCCTATGTATGCGTAGATCATTCAAACGCAATGGATTTAAATGCGTTTTTTTTTATACGATGTGTTAAGATGTTGGTTATTTGTATAGTAAATCAACTTCATATGTACGATGCTGGGACAAGAGACTAGTTTGATATAATATTATATTATATATCTCACTTATGGGAATCATATATGTTTCTCAATCTATTCCGATTTCTGATGACGTAAGGCCTGCATATCTGATAAAATCATCACAAATGTATAAAAATAATACGAGAGTACGATGACTAACTCTTTTTAAGATGTAGTTTCAACAGCTAATCTCATCGTAGGGCAGATTAGATAGCTAGATATAGGTGCTGATTGCAGTTGAAAGTGTGTGCAAATACAGAGGTGCACTCACAGTTGGAGTAGTCACGATCTGTCGGGACGGCAATCTAACACGCACAACGCAATACTGATAGCGTCTCTCGGTTTATTTAGTTAAACTAAGAAAATGCGACCTTTGTTCTTTGCTTTTTTACTGAAAAAAGCAAAGAACAAAGGTCGCATTTCAACACTATAGCCAAAAGGCCCAAAAGGCCACCGACATATTTCCAAAAGAGGTCAGGGATGGAGTGGAGATGGAGGAACCCCAAGCGATCCCCGGATACTATACTGAATTAAAAACAAATTAAAGATACTGTAAACCTAAGCCAGCGTCACGGGATCGCACGCGCATGCTCTGCGTGACCCTGGCTGGATCCATCCTATTTCTACTATCTTAGTCAAAAAGATCAGTCCAAACTGAATGACAAAACAAAAAGAGTTATTTCTCTATCACTGTGAAAAACCGCAGATTCACGTTATATCAACTTACTGTGAAATAGTGTGAAAACCAGATAATATCGTCCAGTCCTCTCTATTATTATAATAACTAATTTCCTAGTCGCACCGTAATAGCGGTGTTTATATTTATCACATGTTTACATTGTGTTTATCATCACGCTTACATATTTAGGAGACGGAAGAAATGTTTATATGCAACTAGTGACATGCCTCAGCTTCGCACAGGTGCAATACTGATGCATTTTACAAATAATCCGTAAAACATTCTATCTGTTAAAAACCATATTTTTTTTATTTTATGGTAATTTTCGTGAGAAGGATTTATACAGTCAGCTCATGGTTAAGGACTCCGGTTGGGTCCGAAACTAGTCGGGCTATCCCGATAAATACGCGTGAGTAAACCGTTATATCATAAACGTACGCATCAATATCTATTGTGTAGTTTCAAAGGCATACATAGGGACAGCCAGACTCGGAAAACGACTTTGTGTTTCATACTATGTAGTGGTGATGTTATTATTCGTTTTGCAGCCAAAACTAATATTTTATCAAGCGTTAAATGTTTTATATAATGAACACTTGCGTATACTGCCCAATATCAAGACATTTTAAGACCCAATTGATTTAAATGTCATAAATATTATGACGGTTATAAATATCGAAATTAGATTATCTCAATTAATTTGCACTCATCGATAGATAAAACCAAAATTTGTACTCCAAGGTAAAAGGTTGACAATATCTTAACTATAAATCTCTAATGCTTTAAGAAGATCAACTATTTCGACTTCTAAAAAGTTTTTAATTTTGTCCGAATAACGGCAATACCACTGTATAAATAAATATGTAGATATTAGTTTATCTCGCTTATTTCTAAAAAACAAATGCCTACAGCTGTGCGATACGAAACAGCGATATGGCTGCCATGATACAGCATTTTAATTACATCAACAAAACACCAACCTTTCTGCACTACGACACGCTCGCGACTGTATCATGCTAAGATCCGATAATGTAGGCATACTCGCGTTGCCCCCGTTAATATGAAGGCCTTATACACCGTGATTTTTAGGTCGTATTAAAAAAGTCGTCCACACAATGTATCCGTCATAAAATACCTCTAGGCGCGAATATAATTTTTTTATCATTAATTAAAATAATATGCATGAAAAAAATAAATAATACATTGGAAATATGAAACATCCTGTTAAAAATGTTTACGTATCAAACTGTTGAAGATACATGCTACATACTTACTGCGAACATTATGATTGCAATAGTAAGACAGCTGTTTTACGCTAAGGTGAATGACCTGTGATAAGACGCCGCCGCGCCGCCCGCGCGGCCCCTTTGGCACAAGGTTCGGACCGCGCTCACTACAGAGTGTTCGTAAAACTGCCTTGTGTCATAATAATGAATAATATTTTTATTCATTCAAATCTTAAAAAAAACATATTTTTTTATTATAAACGTTTACTAGTCATTGGATACATGAACTGGGCTGCTTTTTTAAAACGACCTAAAAGTCACGGTGTATTATTATACTGTGGAAATACTAATTAATCTAATTATATCCTTAATCTATCCTACTGAATTCCTAAGAAAGTAGGAAGAGATACTCGAGAACGTTGGGTACAAAGTACTATCAGTGTTTATACAAAAATATATAAAAACCCCAAGGCTTTCCTCATTACTCCCAATTAAATAAAAACCAACACTTCAGCAACAGTCTCAAAATATAATATACATATAAATATAACAAATCTTCATAAATAATAAAACATACACATGAAATATCAGAATAATTACGTATACGAGATAGTGTGATAAAACAGTTTTATGAATGTTTAAGCTTTTTAAAGTTGATAAGGTTTACGTATTTTATAATCCCGGTAGGACATAGCTTATGTGTGTTTGCGAATAGTTTTTAATGTGTTTATTTCAGACAAGTTTGTGACAGAATTTGACAGGCCTGTTGGCATAATATTAGAGGCGTTTTAGGTGAGATACTAGCATGACTGTTTAATAACTGTGGTAAGTACTGTGTAAACTATTGTACTACTGTTGGTTTGGTTGTGAGAGAGTTTTGCGCAATCTTTTGTAAAAGAAGAGGTTAAAGTCCACGTGTGAGATAGATTTACAGCCTCGTTATATTAATGCGAGTATTTTATATCATGTTTTAAAGCTAGCTACCGCGGTTTTCAGTATGATATGTATGAATAAAGAAGAAAATACTGTACTAAAAATGTATGGCCTGAAAAATAGTATTTTTGAAGGCCTTGTACAAAGTCTCATTATTACAGATGTAGAAGAGGAACGTTGCGCTTTCATAACTTAACTTTCCGCACATTTTATTTTTAGTTTTATAGTTTATATTATTTACTTTTCAAACGAACGCGGTGACCTTTTTACTAAGTTTATGGACTGGATAACCTTTTTTATTGGAGTATACAGGGTCCACGATAATCTTTGTTACCCTCTTATCATCACTTTAGAGGTCATCATTATGTAACTAGAAATAAGGAATTTTACTTTACTTTTAAAAGAGTAACTTATGGAGATTTCTTGCCGGCTCTTCTCCATAAGAATTAGGTACGTTTTGGGACCGCGCAACCAGAGACAGTAACGTTTTGAAAGTGCCTGAGAAGGCCTACTCGAAATACAAACGTTTTGATTTTGTTTTTCTTTTTACTTTAAGCGTGCTAGGTGAACAGTTTTCTTTTGACAGTAAGTACCATGGCTATTTGCCGTAGAAATATGTAGAACAGCGTAGCTTCCACAACTGCAATAGATTTAGTGTTGAAGAGTGTAATAGGCTGTATTATAATTATATACTTGTGACATTGACAACTGTCTTGTCACATCAATACCAATTAAATCGTTATAGATAACGTAATTAATCAGGTATTACACTATTTACCTAAAGATAATATAGTGTTTAGGGGGCGCACTGTATAAGCGAGAGGGGGCACTAACGGCATAGCGGCGTCTCTTTCCCACAACGACTCCTCTTACTATAGGTGGCGATTGGCCAAAGTTTGCGACTAATCGCAAGTCTGTTGATATAACTTACATGTTACGTAGCAAACCGATAACCTTACTTTATCTGACGCCATTTTTTTTCTACACATTTAATAGTTTGACGTGTTTTTAAGTTTTTGCGATGTAATGTCAAATTGTAAGGTCGTTAAATGTTTTATTGTTACGATATTATGGTTTCATTGAAAATAATGCGAATTAACAATTAGAATATCGTAAATTGTTATTAATTTTATTATAATTTGGTGTTGATAAGTAAAGGTCTTATTGATAGCTCGAATATTATGAAAACAATGTTTTAATGATTTATACGACTTCGATCATTGGGACTACAAACTTTGCCTGGCGATCGTATGGGGGAGATACACATCAAAAATCCGACCAATTGAGAATTTTAATCTGTCTCTTCGGAGGGTAGCCTGGTGATCTGTAACACAGGTCTTACCTATCACAGACACCAGTCTCTATTTTAGTACCTTCCAAATAGTATTTCATTATGTGACGATGAGAAAATAAACATTTATTATTATTAAACGCTAAAAATTTGCCGCAAGTTACAATTAGGAAATTAAATTACCTATTAACATTCATTGTATTATTTAATTTTAAAATGTTATTGTCCTTTTACACTACCGTTTTCCCAGCATAGGCATTCAAACGAATAAACGCTAGCGTAAAGAGGCACTTAGTTACAAATCTATCAATTTAAACTCACTGCGACAGTTTCAGATTTAAATATTAATAATTTTCAATTACTGCCATTTCAGTTTCAACCCTATTGCAACAAATATTCCTTCTGACCTTTAACTAATTTAAATATCAAAATTAACTACTGCTACTACAACTTTAATAGCAATACTTAACAAGCTGTTTTAACAGTCAGCTCTCGAAACTATCACGTTGGTAGATAACAGTTTAATCAATAACACATTGAATTTCAAGTATTGCACGTGTTTTGTGCTGAAATCTGGCGCCGAGTACCACTGGCTAAGACAATGGGAGGCTGATAAGAATAGTACTACACACAACGCTACTTTATAGTTTGGAGAGCGATAATAGTCAATGACTACTCAATTTTGGCCCTGTGGAAATTCCTAGGATGAACAAGAGTCTTGAAAACGGTAAACGTCAAATTTTGAGTTATACATAATAAACCAGTCTATAAACGTCCCACTGCTAGGAACAGGCCTCTTCCCATATAGGGTAGGTTTGAGCATTGTTCTCCACGCTAGCTCACTGTGGATTTGAGATTTCAGATTCCAACATTTGGAATCCAGGTTTCTTTCATTGTTTCTCAGAATTCTAATGTCTTAGAATAATTAAGAGAATACATATAACTTTGAAAGTCTGCCTGCACTGGGGATCGAACTTGCACTATATCCATGGGTATAAGTCCATACCCAGTAAATCCTGGGTAAATTGTTGCCAGTATACTCAGGAGGTAGAGGCAGGGTCTCTAAAAGCATATGCAAGCTAATGACATCACCCTGCCGGGGCTGCGGGATATTCGTAAGAGTTACCGCTCGCCCGGCACTCAAAGGGCTCCAGGAGGAACATAGTGGGTTTTAGTCAGTAAAAGTCTGACACTCCCTCCCGCTGCACCCACAGCGGGCGGGGTCATTTGAGATCTTCCACGAAAAACAAATGCTAATGACATAACCTATCGCATTAATTAAAGTGCTTAGAAATCATAATTTACTAGGCCTTTGCCCTAAGATGGGTCAGTAACTAGCTGATTATCTAATCCAGCTATTACATGAGTTATATCACGTCGGAGGTAAGTGCACTCATATGTACGAATCGTTGCTTTATTCTCTGGATTTCAGCCAAGCCCTATTCGTCTCCTAATTGGCTAATAAATTACTTCTCACAGCGTTGCCATGGTAACATTAACACTGTTTATGTACCAAGCACCTATAATGATAAAACTACTAATGTTATAACCGCGAAAGTTTGTAAGAATGTTTGAATGTTTGTTACTCTTTCACGCTCAAACGGCTCGACCAATATTGATGAAATTTGGCATGGAATTAGCAAACACCCTGAATTTACTCTTGGGCTACTTTTTACCCGACTGCATCAAAACGAGGGTCATGTTTTTATATCTGTTATAACGCGGGCGAAACTGCAGAACCAGCTAGTAGTATATTTGATAGTATTATGTTTGTATGGTGGCCTACAGAGATGAAATGTAAGATATATTATAAGATAGTGTCAAGAAAACTGATAATCTGATATTTATATACAATACGGCTCTGCCGTGCGTAATAGATAGTCTATAGGTTTGAGTAGGCTTAGTTGTATAGGACGTAGTTTATCCGCGTTTGAAGTTTAACCGAATTTAACTGACTGAAATAAAAGGAAAATTTTGAATACATTTCTTTACGAATTCATAACCATATAATAAAGAATTATCCGTCATCGTTCCAAAATATATTTCAATCAAAATCAAAAATGTTTTAGGCACTTTCAAAACGTTAATTACTGATTCTAGTAACGTGGCGTCAGTTATGTATTAATTACGAATTAAATAAATCAATTTATTGTGTAACGAGTTACTTTACTTAGAGATTTTGACGCCGAAACAAAGAGAGAGAGAGAAGGGAGAGAAGGTATATGCTTTACCCAATAGTGAGTGATTCAGGGCTAAAAGATAATGAAGATATTGAATATTTCATAACATGCAAAATTTTCCATGTAACATATTTAAATTAGATTAAAAACATTGAGTAATATTGCTATCGGATTTTTATGTAATTAATTACTATACGTATGTATGTTATGTATTATCTGTTAGATTGTCAGATAATAATGTTTAGGGTTTTTTTTAATAATAATTAGTGTGCAAAATAGACAAGATAGTTTATGTTAAGAAAGTGATTCGTGTTTTCTTTCTAATATCCTAAATATCAGTTTTACGCATTAAAATTTTTTTTTGGTAAAGTCGCTGTCGCTGTTTGTCTATTCGCTTAAATTTATAAAACTACGCAACGGTTTTGAAGTGATGTTTTTAATAGTTAGTGTAAGGAATTTAATCCTTGTATCGCGGGGGTTTCACAGACATTCAATTCACATGCACAAAGACAGCCAGACCCAGAACAAGCATTTGTGGATCGCACAATGTTTTATCCTACGCGGGGATCGAACACGCGACACATCGCGTAGTTGGCGTTGTGACCTATACCACTCGGCTATCCGTGCAGTAAAAAGAATGATTCAAGAGGAAGTGCGAAGTTTGGGCAGGACGCAAGTATGGTACAAAGGTTTATACATGTATTATAATGGCAACTATCATTTTTTACAATTTATCTGGGAGGTCAGTAGCTACTAACTACTATTGTCAGCCAATCATAAGCTGTATAGGTATCTGCAGGAAACGACCAAGTGGCAATGTATTGAGACGTATACAAGTATATGGAATGAAAGACAGCGTGCTGCTGGAAGCGGTGAAGGGTGGGCGATGAGGTGCTGTCTATTATTATTTTGACGTTCAAATAGTGCTGCATTGTAGCCTAATTTGAATAAATTACTTTTGATTTTGAATGAAAATAGATTTATAAAAGATTTTTGTATTGTGACACTTCCACACACACTGTGTGGAAGTCGAAGAAGAAGATTTGTCGCTACAAATCCTATTAATTTTAGGTTCTCACTGTAAAAATATGTATTTTAAATCAGTTGTTCTATACTACCTAAGAAAACCCTTAAAACGCATCATCTTTTACATAAATTTCATTTCAAGACGCAGTCGCGATTTTTAGAATGTTTTTAACCTGAAGTCGATTAAAAAGTACAAAAAATCATGTTTTTTTACGAAAAAAGAGGAGGTTTCTCAATTCGACCGTATACATATATGCTTGTTTTTTTATATATTTTTATAACTCACGCAGTTATTCTAGTCTTCAATATCGCCGTATATTTATCTCTATGTGTGGCGATATTGTCTATTATACCTAACACACAATACGTATAGAATACTTTACATCTATTATTCCTATATATAAGTCATAGTTAATGAATCCCTATACAAACAAACACTAACAATAGTTATGAACAGACAGACAGGTGTTTAAGTAAATACTTGTTAGTTCTATTTTCTTTGATTATGCAGTTTGCATGGAAACTATCCGCCAAGCATACAAATATTACGCTTAAGTCAATAAACTCAGTCACTGTGACAATTAACAGTTTTATGTTAATGTAAAATTATATTAAAATTCAAGCTTTACAAAAAAAAAAACTGCAGTCTTCAAATTATACACAATGTTATTCGGAAATATATAAAACCTTTTTGCTACGTTGGTAGTTTTTACTCGCTTATTTATCTACAGGAAAACAGAAGTATACATACTAATGAGATTTAGATAATAAACAGATTAAATAAAACATTTAAATAAAATAACTAAGCCTTTTCTTGAATTATGTGTTTAACTGTCCGCGCACACGTTTTTTTCAGGATCGACGCGCCGGTTTCAGTCTGAATGAGTTTGTAATGTGTTTATAATAGTCTGAACAGTAAAGCGATTGTCACTCATTTTTATAACACAAAATACACACGGATTACAGTACTTATAGAATAAATATATTTAATCTTTTGACATATCACTTCGAAAAGAGACCCGCTAGCTATCGCTTCTAATGACCCCGCAATTATGAAGTTATAAACAAAACTAAGATATCGCAATAATATGCAAAATCATTGTAGATACACATTATATTTAAACTTTAGATAATAATTCAATAAAAAAAAAAACAAAAAAAGTAAAAACGTCACTGATATGACAGCAAAAAACGCGGGAAACAAAATTAATTAAAGATGGCCGATTGTTCAAAACAATTGTTACTTTACAAACTGCAGTCTGTATATTCCACTGACTTATATTATTATTCAATGACCTAACATTTTATACATACATTAAGACAGTCGGACATGCATTTTACCTTATCACTTGTTTTTCCTATTTTACTGTACCGTAAAACAATTTTGTATAACACTACAAAATTTAATAGGCGTTACGTTTATATAAATCTGTTAGCCGACACAGCCTCCCGAAATTTTCCGGATTAATCTTTTGCGCGCTCTTATTAACTACTGTAGTTGTAAATCGTGATTCAAAGGACGATAAAAATCACATATGATTGTCATTATTTTAAACAAGAATATAGTATTTGCAGTTTTCTCTTACATTTGTCTGTTGCACGGTTTAATAACTCAGTGAATTTTAGTGAATACTTCAAGTAAGTTAAGAAGAGTTAACTTCACTGTATTTTTATTCTAAGTTAAGTATAATTTGCTTATAAACATTAAAACTATTATTAAATTTATTACCACTTTAATTGCTCATAGACAATTCCGCGAATTTATTTTAAAAACTAAGTTTCAAATTCTCGCAGCGTAAACAACAACACTAAAGTTCGAAATTCAAAATTTTCCCGCACATTTTCTTAAAATATTTTTTTTAAATTTTATTTTATTTAATAAAGGCACTGGTATTTCTTCGCTTTATACAGCCACTTGAAAAAAATAAAAAATAAATAAAGACGTACCGATTCCGGCGATGACAAATTGCCTCCACAGCTGTCCCGCCTCCATTCTATACGGTTGTTGGTTGACTGGCACGCCGGTATTAACCGGGTCGTAAGTGTAGCTCCTATCTGCCATACGTCAGCTGACGTCACCCGATATGTGTTACGCTGCTGTGTTTACGTTGTGCAGGGCGCGAGGGTGGATGTTTGGCAAACACCCGTGGTTCTGCCGCCAAAACTGTGGAACAAGACCTCGTGTTAAACATATGATTATCATTTGGGATTTTTCCTAGTAATATTCAAACTTCAACCCTAAGAGAATATGTTCATTAAGACTGATTGCCGCCGTTGTCGTAATACGCCTACGGGTACTGTTCCAAACGCGTTCGATAGTAAATTAATTCAGACGAATTGTTGGCTGGCGGTCGACGGGAAAAATTAGATGAAGCCACATATATTATGTGATGAAGATAGTACCAAATAAGTGAGCAAATATATCAAATAAGTTACCAATCTTTAACGAAACTTTTGATAAGAGCTCAAGGAAAAATGGTTTCAGGTCAAATCTCGTGGGACCCCAAAGGGGTTTATGCAATACTAGGCATTTCATTCACGTGAACAATGTTTGGTGTTTATAAATCTGAACTACGATAAGGTTTAATATGTAAGGCATTTACAACCTGTATTGTCTTAAAAGAGTCTGTAATATAATTAAAAAGTTACATGAGATTTTTTATTACGGCTCCCGCAGAAAGTAATTTAAATATTACATTGCGTGGAGGTTACAAACATTAAAATCACGTGTGCAAAGACACCCAGACTTCAAGCATTTGTGGATCACACAAACGCTTTACCTACGCGGGAGTCGAAACAGTAACACGTCGCTCACATTGGCCATTGGCATGCAAATATAGGGACGGATTGCTAAACACCACTTTATCCAAAAAGTAACTTAAGGAATCAAGACATAAGAATAGCAAAAAAAAATTTTTTTTTGACTGTCCCTATGTATGCTTAAATCATTAAAACTTGCCTTGCCTGGATTCTGATGCAATCTTTAGTAAATAAAGTGATACACGAGGAAAGTTTAAATTTTACTAACATTCTAAAGACGAAAGTTAATAAGTATAGATGTATGAATAGATAGATAGATGTTCGTTACTCTTTTACGCTAAAACAGCTGGATCAATTGTAATGAAATAAAGTATAGAGTTAGTTGGAACTCTATTAGTATAGTTGGCTGGAATTTTCAATTTTTACCTACTGTGACAGAAAGGTCTTTTGCAGAAATTGCAGCTACAACCGATATTCGTGCAGGCGACAGATAGAGTAGAATACATTAGTATTACACCCGTGCGAAGCTAAAAGAATTGCTAGTACAACATGAAAATCGCACTCAATATCTTCCTACGTTTATTTTAGCAACGCATAACGATAATTCCATGCAATGTAACAATAATATATAATTCCCCCCGGCGTTTATTTTCCACAGATAGTCTTAACAACGTCTGCATATCATATAGATAAACAATCTTGGGGATCTATACACGTATTTATTATGATAACCGGCTGTGATAAATTGTTGTTACATGTAAATAACTAGTTGGAAGGAGTTCTGCTACAAGCTACAACATTAATACGATCGTACCTACTCAAAATAAACGCTGAATTATAAAGGCGTCGAGTAAATCCTACTAATATTATAAACGCGAAAGTTTGTAAGTATGAATGTTTGTTACTCAATCACACTCAAACGGCCAGATAATTTTTGATGCAATTTGGTGTAGAGTTACCGAGAATGGATGTTTGTTACTCTTTCGCGATCAAACGGTTCGATCAATTTTGATGAAATTGAGTGTGGTATTACCTGATACCCAGGATTAACATATAAGCTACTTTTTAACCGACTGCGTCAGAGGGGTTATGTTTATGCAGCTAAAACAGACATTCGTGCGGGCGAAGTAGAAAGAAATTAGCATGTATGATACCTTATCCGAATTTAGGCACAATTGTTTTTCTGATCTATGGTCACAATCAAGCAGGATAAGAATCTATTGGAATTTTCTCATTTACTTATCTTTTATCTAATAGTACTCGTTTGATTTGTAGTTATCGTATCGAAAGTGCTTTTTTAGTGCGAATGGAAATAAAACACATTTTCGGGTCGGGTTGTGGGGTCGGTCGCATATAAACGTTTTTGCTTCGATTTACTAACACGCATCTCTCCAATGTTAAAAAGTAAAGGTTTTACTTAAGATCAAAAAGTATTATGAAGCTAAATTGTCCGCGTCAAAATACATTAACCAATATCTAACTTATAAAAATCACCTACAATTCAAACATTAAGATGCGTTATCCGCTCAATATACTATACAATAGCCCATTATCTCCTCTCTCGGTCTAAATAAATCAACAACCAACAATCATAGACAATTAGTATTCCAACCACAGGTTTTTGAAGACCGACGCATGGCCACCGGAAGAATTTAAGATGACTTTAGGCGCGAATTACTTTTCCCCTTTCCTCCTTCCTGTGTTGCACTCATTTATAAGCATAATGAATGTTTTCCCTCTTAATTAAATCAAGAAATATGAAGGCTTTCAAAAAGTGTAGCTAGATTTGTCCTTAAGGAAAAAGGAAACTTGCACTTTGATGTTCTTGCAAATTGGTTGCATCATTATAAAGTATGATAAATTAAACATGTATATACGGCATGTAGAAACAAGATTATTCATGAAATTTGTTGTAGTATGTACTGGTATGCATATTTTAATATGCTTGTGAGTTTATTAAAATGAAAATGTATCTAACGAACTGGATAGGTAAGTAATTATTTGATAAAGAAGGTGAGCGAAACGCTTAAGCAAAATATGAATAGTCGCACTAAAATTAAAATTGTATCTATGTATGTTAAACAACTAAATTTGCTTTTTGGTCAAAAACGAAGTATTCCTTTTTATTATTAACGCCACGTCTAAATAAAATAGTGTGCTTTATCAGAATATTGCTAAGTGAAAAACAGCAGGCGTTATGCGTTTTCCGCCAGGGTTGTCGGATGTGACATAAAAAAAAACAATAAATGATCCGTTTCAAATATAGCCGAAGGATTATTTCTAATTGTTGCACTTATTAGGTAGTACCTTAATTACCTTTTCTGTATAATCGGAAAAGAATTTTCATCTCATTTTGTATGCTTTGCATAAATATTAATTCTTGCCAGGAAATCTGATTACAAACAGTGTACAAGAAAGAAGAATCTAAACGTTACTATTTATAAATAATATCGTAATTGTTTAATTCATATTCATAGAAGAGGCGCGGCAAAACTTGAACTTGTTTTTATAGGAATAAAATGCGACATCGGATGTCATAATATGCATAAAATGCATGAAACAAGATGTAACCACTTGTTTTACATTTTCTAACGCGGCCCCTGTAGCTAAGTAACATCAAAACAACGGAGAGAGATCAGGCAAAAATCCCACATCTTAACATACCTACTGAAATACGGAAGCTGGTATATTTATTGCTAAAATACACACATTATTCCAAAAGTCGGGTCGCACCTGAGAACTGAACGGAGAGCTTTGATTTCGCAGTCCTGTGGTCTTAACACTAGGCTATTACAGCTTACATGATTAAATAGGAAGGTACATAATTAAACAAGAATTACAAGGACATGAATATTTTGGACCTTCAGATAATATCAGACAACTATTCGTTACGTTAATACATTGTCTCAAGGCGGCTTAAAGATTAAATTCTTTGTAAATCGTATTATAGGCGCCGATTGATCATTATAATTATTATCGATGGTGATACATGGCTCCAGATACTGATCATCAGTAGCTTCACATGTAAATCAGTTTAATCCTGATCGCTTATCTTTGATTATCTGTAGATACCGATCTTTTGGACGAGCATTCCAGACGAAAATATCTGGTTAATATAGATATTAGCTACGCGCATTTATTGTAAGATATTTTTTAGCTAAATGAATGTGCATCTTTAGACAACAGAATTCAAAGATGTAAAACGTACGTAAACCGTCAATCTGGTGAATAAATCATTACATAGAACATGTTGTAATTATTTTAGCATCGTAAAGAGAAACTACGGGTTTCAGCTCTTGTCAAAATTGGAAAATTACGTCACACAGCAGATTTTTTTTCGTAAAGTATGTATAATAAGTACGAGTACAATACAGGTACAATACGAGTACAAAGTAATAGAAAATGCTTAAATGTATGGAAATGACATTTCCTTTCGACAAATCACGTGACTTAGACCTGTCATCCCCATACTTTTGAGGGTTTTCAATCGCTGATTGCAGAAAACTCAATTGGCTACTCAAAAACCTTTAATTTTCCAGAACGTGAGTAATGCCGGAAACTGATTGAAACTGGTATTTCAGGTGCTAAGATATCTTGGTAAAACTAGATTCGAGTATTATCTATTTGCCAATCAAGTGCGGACTTTTCAAGTTATGATGATTGATGCATTATCGAAGTAAGGGTACTCGTGTCGAGTGCTTGCTGGCGTCGTGCGCAATACTTATTGTGAAATATTCATGGCTGAGTTTTTGCTGAAAACCATGAATCACTGTCAAATATTTTGTGGATAAAATTTTCCATTGACGCTACGAGTTGATGGACATGGTACCAAAATTTTGGTTCTCGTACGAATAATGTAGAGCACAGTTGACACCGAGAAATTGCCAAAGGACAATTGGAGATAGTTTGGGTTAATTCGCATACTACCCACAATCGTAGGCCTATTTTTTCCGTGGTGTAACCCTAATGACTTTAACCCACGCCGAGGACACGGCGTGGGGATATGTCGGACTCCTATGCCTGCTGGCTGGAATCCTATGCCTCTTGCAATCTTAAAACCTCTTACGTGCCAGATATTGAATTGGGTTGTGGTATTAAACTAGCCACCGAAATCATTTCGAGAGGCATAATTCGAAATATCCCACAATAAACTGGCCTATTGGTCTTGTGGTAAGTGGCCCTGACTGCTATTTATACCAGAGGTCGTAGGTTCGATTCCCATCCAGGACAAATGTTTGTGTGATGAGTACGTTCATTTGCTCTGTGTCTGGGTGTAATTTATCTATAATATGTATGTATTTAGAAGCATATAAGTATGTTTATCAGTCGTCTAGTACCTACTCTGTTACTGTTTGAGACTAGATGGCGTTGTGTGAAAGTCGTGGAATATTATTATTATTATAGACCCAGACATAGCCATGCGAAGGTTACCTACATCTCCCGTCCTAAGACCAGAATTTGACCCAAAAGCTTGATATTGTGAGAGAATTTGAACATTGCCACGTCAGCATAAGTAGTAGGTAGGTACCAATTAAAGACAGTACTGATAATGGCGTAATCACGTAGTAATCATGATAACACGTGGCACAGGATATTATTACATTATTACTAGTTTGGGCCGAGCTAATCTCGGAGACTAATAATTATGTTTACAGAGTTGGGTTACGAAAATACCATCAAATAGCTACATATATGCAAAAAAGGTACCTACATACCTTTTTTTTTTCGAAAATCAATTTGGCCTTTCTTGGAGAGCTGTTTTTTTTAAACTGACAAAAGCTTCACTTAAAATATAAGAGGGGTTTACTGTAATTCGTTTGGGAGATAACGTTGATCATAAAACGGGTTATCAGTATTGGATTTTCTAAACAGGAAACTGTACTTTTCTCAAAGTTCCACGTAGAAATTGTTAAATCATTTCGATGATAAAAATCTTTGCATTTATCAATTAATTATGATTTGTTAATCACTCGTTATCTATCGACATGGGGGATTAGTTTCGATTCAATCTCTTTAACAGATAATGAACTACCAAGAGATTATAGCATTAATAACCCATTTTAGCTAGTATTATTATTAAGTAACAAGTTATTTTTGGGACAAGCCCACTACACATTCCCATCATTTCATTTCTTTAAGCCAGGATCTCGTACAACCAAAAAATGCCACCTCGCACTTCGTAGTGTCCAAAAACGATTGACTGTTATGGAACAAACAACGAAATAAATCAGAAGTAATGCCCCCCATTTACTACTTATGCAATACGAAAACAGTTAAATAAAAGAAAATTATATTGGTAGGTACTAAACACGGTTTAACCACTGCCCAAATTCACAAAAGACATTGCTAAAATTAGGGGACTTTACAGCGTGCTCTCTTACTGTCCATGGTAAACGGGTTGAGGGAAGCCGTAAAAACCCACCGTTTTTCGTTTAAAGGGGTAAAGATTTCCCTCCCAAGGGCAGAAGTTGATTATAATTTCACCAGATAAAGAACCGACAACTGACGAAAAATGAAGCGGTCTTAGATTACTAAGTAGATAAAATAGCCTTTAGGTTGAGATTATTATCGCTAAAGTTAAACACAAGCAAAGTTTTGGGGACCTAACATCCCCTTTTAAAAGCAGTATTGTTACAGTAGTGGGAGAGAGATAGGGCACTACACGGTGTAGAGTGGCGTCCCTCTTTTCTACTGAAAAACAGACACTTCTTGCCCTCAAGTGCCATTTTCCCAGGGATAAAGCAGTCGTTTTGGTTTCGAAAGTTCGATTAACTTGCATGGTAGCCAGCCATATAATCAATAACTTTTACAAACGGATTAATGATAATCCAAACTTGTAATCTTATAAATGAGATTGTATGATACTTTTTTTATATGTCATTATTTTTTACCTAAACTGATTTCGAAAATTATTTAAACCCTCATCAATTACCAGTTTGATCTCTTTGTTTCCAATGAACCATTTTATAAAAAAAATACTGCACTGGTATACGAGTGGAGAATTTGTGCGATCCACAAATGATTGTTCGGAGTTTTAGTGTCTTTGTGTAAATTGAATCTATGTGAAACCGCCTGCGTTACAAGGATTAAATTCCTTAGTGCGGAAGTATTTTCTCTACCACAAAATCCTTGTAGCACTACATCAACTATATCGTTTTTGAGTCACTTGGTTTGAACTGTTTGAAGTTCAGTAGGTACCCTTTTCACTTTAAACTAAAATGTGGAGAGGGGAGATAAAATAACTTCACTTGCTAAAATTGCGTTTCAGCATTTGTCGGTACTCCATAACTATAACAAGTAGATAAACAGACAGATGGTCATAGCATTACGTATCGTAATGGTTTCCTGTTAACAAATCATATTTGTATACATATTACTTATTACAGAACATAATAATGCAATTATATGAACATATTTGAACTATGCTGTTAAGTGCGGTATAAATGTGTTGTTGTTAGAACGGGATTTCATGTAAATGTAATAATGACTAGACTATTGACTTAATGATCGAATATCTTATTTTTTTTAATACAACTCGACATTCGTTTAACGCCATCTAGTGTCAAGTTAAGCATACTAAGTAGTTTGTGGTATGAGTACTAGAAAACTGATAAACATACTTATACAGGGTGTAATGAAACGACTATAACGATCGTGAAGGGGCATATGTAGTCTCGTGTTACAAACACATTGCTGCGACTTTTACTTCGATACGCGATTATGAGTTTTCCCCGTTCAAATTAATTCATAATGCTAAATTTCCCCACCGTTATTAGTGGCCACACTGAACATATGATAAAGTTCGGGTCATGACCTGAACTCAAGAATGGCCGCTAGCGCAAGCGCAAGTGTTTGATACTTTGATCATATCGCCAAAAATACCGTTGCAAATCAATTTTAACTTTACTGGTAACGACACAAGGTTAAACACTTTACGTAAATTATCCCAAAATTGTATGCTATTTATTGAATTTATTTTCTATTTTCTACAAGTTTACGGCGGTATCTTCGTTGTGAGCCGTGAGCTGACATTATTAATTGAACAGTCATTTTGTATTTATCTACCACAAAATAATATCAATACTACACTAGGTAGTAGTACGACAAACGATACGATGATTAATAAGTTGTTTTCGAAATATCAAAGATCAAGAATTGTCGATCGTGCTACTCCGTCAGCTGGCGATCGAGAATTCGTAACAATGACTACTTGGGAGATCTCGTCAACGGTTTCGACATACAAACTCTCTACTACTACTACTTGACCTCTGTTTACCTGGTCCTTGCAATACAATTCTAACCAAAAATAATAACTATGAGAAAGGAACGTAGGTATGAAATTCACTTGACTAGTCTAGGTATGTTTAGCGAGTCGTTAAAGTCGCAATAATTATTTTGATTTTATTTGTGTGTGTGCGATGATAACAATGTTAATGGTACTTACAGGTGTATGTAGGTGGCCAGCAACCTGGTATTCCGGCAATTTACGTGCGTAATAAAGCTACCACTTTTAATTGTAAATTTTGTTTATCGTGCTTGACTTTAACATTCCTCTGAACCGTTTAATCACATTTCTTAATGTAACACTGATACTTTCACACCTGTACTGGCTTTAAGACTCGCCTTAACACTCACAATTTGGCTCGTTATGTGAAGATGATGCTAGTAATACTTGTACCGACGGCATTGTTACACCACTCGCAAACAACATTGCGCGTCTAACTTCCTTCGGACACTTGATATTGAAATAAGTTACGTTAGTTAAAACGTTAGTTAAAACTATTCGGAGATCTTATCGACACAAATTTATACGCGAGACTGATGTCGGGATAAGGATGATCAATAGTCATCGATGGTAAAGAAATAACGATGTTTAGCTGGAAAACAACAAGCAATCGTACGTCTTGTCGGAAGCGCTTTCTACACGAGACTGAGTGTCGCCAGTGTCGCTCGGCCGGTCGGCGGCATCATCAAAGGAATCCGCGGTAGTTGTGCACGCGCCGAAAGGGCTGGCGCGGCGGTTCCTTTGACATAAAATAAATAACATTATTTTTTGACATTTTATTTTATTTTGGACTGGTCGGCTCCTTTGAAGCAATAGTACAATAGATCACATAGATGCCGCGGTGGTGTGGAGTATTGTCAGTGTTATGAAATTTTGCCGAGTTTTGGGGAGAATTTTGCGTTAGATGGATGGAACAAAAATTAATAACTTTAACAGTTTTTGATATTGACCTCCAAAAATACGTTTTCTGGTATTTAGATTGATAGTAGTATACGCCTGTTCAGGATCGTTATAGTAGTTTTCTTACACCCTGTATATTTCTAAGTACATACATATTATAGATAAATTTCACCCATACCACACCCAGAACAAATAATCGTGCTCATCATACAAATATTTGTCCTGGGTGGGGATCGAACCTTAGCTAGGCCAAAGCATTTATTCAGCAAAGAGATTTATTTTACACATTTTTCTAAGATGCCTGATTCAGTAAAATTGAAGTTTACCCACAACACACCTATAACAAGTCTATAAATAAAAACATTTAAATAAATTAATAACTCGCACTAATAAAGTATTTATAATCACGATCCACGTTTTAATGGAAATTATTAAGTACCTAAGGATAGATCACATGCGGATATATTATATCTTTTTATACATGTATATTTTATGCTTGTGTTTCTTCTTTTTTTTACTTGTATAATTTTATTTATTCATTTTCATAAGTGTAAGTTTGTGCGAGAGACTTCCAAAGTGGTGAAATATGTCACTCTCTCCTCTGTAACTTCTAAAATAAGAAGATGATAAAACTTAAAAAGGACCTGTGACTATATTATTATTGTGATGCCAACTATCACCGAAAATTGGTTTGAACGAGATCTAGTAACTAGTTTCTTTTTCATTAACCGTAAACCACAACTTGCTACTACGGAACCCTTCATGGGCGAGTCCGACTCGCTCTTGGCCAGTTTTTTTTTCTTAAATCCAGTGAGATTGAAATCCGTCCCGTCATTCTAAAAACTACAAATACATATATCTATAGGTAGTATAGCTACATGTTTCTAAACAAAAGATATAATTTATTATTGATATATAGTCCCACTAATTGTTTACGAAACGCCAAGGTCGATATAAAATTGATTAATTAAAAACGTGTAATTAAAATGTGATAAGATGCAAGACGTTTGGAAGTTAACATAATATTATTTTTGCAGTATGTTCTCTATTTACTTATATAATGAAAAGATATTTTTTTCATAGTAACTTGATAAGGATCAGATTAGATTAGTATCAATGATTTCCTTTAATTTATTATCTGCTTTTGTTTACGACCTCGCCAACGTGGACAATTTCCGTTTAACTGCTAAAAGAAAACCTTTTTTTTTCTATTATTCTATTAGAAAGCTTGAGTATTTAATTAAAGTTCTGTCTTGGTTTACTGCCAATAACCGTATTGTCACAAGCTACGGAACACTGTGTTGAAAACCTTAACCTTTTGGGGTTCAAAATGCCGTAAAAATAAAAAGTCGTGTAAAACAAATGCCTGCTGATTTAAACGAAATCCAAAGCTATTTGGCAGAGCATGGCTTTTTAAAAGTGGTTTAGTTCTATGGCTGAAACAGGATTTCCAATTAAACTGAATATCTTCTTTGCCTGATGTATTTTATTTATTTATTTATAACCAACACTTACACTATTTTTACAGGTACAACCCAATACAATAGCGAAGCCAATCTAATTTTAAACTTATATACTATAACTAATTACATAAAAAGATATCTTTGTGAATTCACTTAGTGCACAAGCAAAAATGTAATGTAGTATAGGCAATAATAGTACTTATATCAACGCGAAAGTTTGTAAGGTGGATGGATGTTTGTTACTCTTTCACGCTTAAACGGCTTGACCAATTGTATTGAAATTTTGGTGTGGAGTTACCTGACACCCTGGATTAACACATAGGCTACTTTATAACCAACAGCATCAGAGGGTGGTATACTTTTACAGCTAAAACCGACATTTAAATGAGATTGCGGGCGACAACTAGTAATTATGATATCAAAACAATACGCAAATTGTTTTGTCACAATTGCCACGTGGAGTTTGATAGATAGTATACAATTTCTGTCTGTTTTGATCCCAAAGGGAACGTGTTTGATATCCGCCATTCTGAAACTACATTTGTTATTGTATAAACATTTGACAGGTGTTTTCATTCAAAGTACTGTTTACGGAAAATAGACAATTCCTCGTCAAATATGATTTGAATAATAATTACTTAATATAAAAATAGTTACAGCTGTTTGTCTCTTTAAGCTTATTTATTTAAATTAATTTATGTATTATGTTTAAATGAATATGTAATATATTTTACAGTATTTCTTATTATACAGTCATTGAAAGTACAACTTGCCGAAATGAGGTGTCTACACGAGCAGAAAAATTTGGATATTAACTAAATGCGAAAGTTGGAGGACGGGTATGCTTTTACTAAAGTCAATGTTAATGTAATTTTTTTGTACACAGGTTGTTCGAAACCTGCTTATATTATACGCATGGTAATGGTATAAATAATTAGTAAGTTCAAGAAAAATATAAAAACGAAGAAAAAACCTCGAAGAAGGTTTCGAGGAATGTGTATATTGTTTTATCCATTTATCTTTGTCTTTGCTAAAGCCATGTTTTCACAGTTAACAACTTAAACAACTTAATTATATTAAAATATAACTTCATATTCCAATTAAGAAAAATCTAGGTATAAAATGAGACAAAACAAAAAAAAACACTTACATTTGTCTATATCCTTCAAAAAATGAACACTAAACGTTTTGGAGATAATTAGAATTAATTAATTAGCTGTATTAATTGTTTTTTGAGTGGTCTAGTGATAGTTCGTCACTGGATGGGTGCTTGCGACTGAGTGATACAGATACCGACTATCGTGGCCGTAGTCCACTGGTAGATAAACTTCGAGTATTTTATAACAAATATAGGACATGTATTAGTACTTAGTTTGTTTCATCATCCTTATTTCCAGGGTTATTATTAAGGTGTAGCAGTTCGTTTTCAGATGTTTTTCTGGATATTTCCAGATGTTTGATTAGTTAGATTAGATTTGATAGACTGAGTATTGAGTGTCTTAGAATGAAGAGTAAAGGTCTTCGTGTTTTTCTGGTTTTTACCATTGGTTTGGTGGTTCTGCCATTTTTCTAAATGTTTATTTATTTATTTTAAAAAGCTCTATATCACAAATATTTAACATTCGATAACTTAAACTATTTTATTTATGGATTGATGCGTGTTGAAGGTTTAAAAGGGTAACTAGGCACTAAGACACTTTTATTTTTTATCATGGATTCAAGAGAAATTATATTTTAGGCCAGTATTCAGGCAGGAGCGTTGTTCAATTAGGAAAAGTAACAGAAGACCGAGCAAACTTTGCGAAATCACTATTTCTGTTTATGTACAAATGTCTCTTTGACATAACTATTGCCAAATAGGTAGGTACTAGCTGTCGTGTTAGCTAATTCTTTTCCTGATTCTAGGTAATAAGTCGCCCGCCTACTGTAAATCCCTTTTTATTCAAATGAACTGCATTTGATAAGAGCGTAAACACGTATTATTTAATATATGCATCTTGGCACGACTTTTATGCAAGCGTTAATCATACACACATACATATTCATGAATTACTACTAGTACTGTATTTATACAACAATGTTGTAATAAATTAATTAACACTAAGCTACCATAAAACACTTAAAAACATAACCCTCCTAATTACAACAGTCGGGTAATAAAATAAGCTACTTATGAGTTTACGTAAATGAGTTCCGCAGTTAATGAAGTTTAAATTTAACGCTTATTCGCTAAGACAATGGAAATCTCTGTAGTTTCCGACCCTTTGAACAATGTTCGCATTCTGGATTAGTTCCAAGACAATGATGAACAGACAACACACATGACATTGTAAACAAACAGATTATTTGCATCGCTAACCTTCCCAATTTACACAATCAAAAGTATGCTAAACTAGCTGTATAGATAGATTAATATAGGTTAAAATAAGGTACTGTAAAACGGGGTAAAAAAGACATTTTCAGGGTAAATGGAAACACAGTTTCTCTTAAATTTTGCATGTTTTACGAGACAAAATTATCATTTCAGGACCCTTAACTGTGCGATAAAATACAAGTAGACGAGAGTTCATGTAAACAAACTTATACGACACCCCGAAAGCAGCTTATATTTATTATTTCTATTCATCTTTAAAATCTCTAATCATCTCGTTTTACTGATATTTAAGTAAAAACACAAATTAGTCCGTCAAATAGATTTTCAAAGAAATATTAGACACGTATATTTCTCTCAATGCGTAAATTAGAAATGGAGACAATAAAGTGTGTTGAAATTTCGTGTGACGTCACGTATCAGTGCATTTTTTACTGACTAGTGACGTTGTTACCCCCACTTTCATATAACTCACTATCTTTGATGTGTTATATCTTCGAATTCTTCTATTCATTTGATAAAAGAAAAATGCGTATCGAATCTGGTTAAGAAATCTATCTGACGCACTAATAGATTTTTTTTGTTAAATACCCAATTCAGAAAGCTTATTACGCAATATACTAATATCCAGGCATTACGGAGATACAGTCACGAGCAAAAACATGTAGGTATACACTATCAAACAATTGAAGTTTAAGTCCTAGTCAAATGATTTATGAAATCGTGATTTGTTTTCAAATTAAACACACTTTACAACTTTCGCATAAGAAATCTACTGCAACTGTTTGGTCGTGTATACAATATGTTTTTGCTCGGGACTGTACAGAAAAGTTTATTCTACAGTTTTTCCTAACTTATGTTAGGATGACTGTTTTCATGGCGGCACTGTCTAGCGAGATAGTTCGATGAAATACCTTCCAAAATAGAACTTGGGAGAGGATCAAATAATCCTACTAATATTAGTAAATCGAAGGCATGGATGGATAGATGCTTGTTATTTTTTTACGTTCAAACGGCTAGATTAATATGAAATTAGTTAGCAGCACAAGATAGGGAATCGGGGGAAGACTTGGGGGAGGCCTTTACCCATTAATGGGACACTATAGGATAGGAACAAAAATACACTGGATTAACATATCGGCTACTTAACTAGAGGCCTTTTAACCGAATGTGTCAGAGCGGGGAAACCAATATTAAAGTCGGGGGCAACAGCTAATTATTTAATACAAAAATCTGAGGTTTTTTTTCAGATAAAAGAAGTACGCAGCCTTCTAGAATTTATAACCACGTGGAATATATCTATATCGCGATTGTCTATCTGTATACTAAATCAAGGCTTTCTGCTACATTTCGACCTTTTTTCATCCTTCACGAATATTTTATTACGTGTTAATTTACTTTAAACTTAAAATATTACTTTCTGACCTAATTTCTGTGACAGTGCAGCTAATCTAAAGTGATGCAAACTTAACACAGATAATTATTACAATTATTTACAGTACACAAGTGCAAAGCAAATACAGTTGTAATCTCAACAAATAAATAGCTTATAGTCTTAAGGTGCGTATAAATTAAGCGCGGCAGCCGCGCGAGCCAATGTTCGACCAAAGTTGACGTTCATTTGCCGCGCGAGCCAATATGTAGATATAAATTTAGTTGGACGTGACAGCCGCGCGCGGCAGGCGATCCAACGCGAACAGACGTCAGACCGCGGCGGATAGTCAGACCAGTTCACTCTTGTAAACCTGCGAGTATGGACGCGCGTGGTCGGGCGGCTGCCGCTTTCATTGTGATTCACCATCTTATTTGTAAAAAAAAGAAAAGAAAAAGGCGTTGGTGGATGAAAAAATTATATCTAAATAGATCGCTATATGGCGTGAAACTTCTGGAAGACATAAGATATGAAGCCGTTGAAGAAATTCTTTAGCGCTATACAATTGTATTAGTAAACGGCACTTTTCGTTGTCCATTTTTACGTATTCGCCGCGCGAGCCAAATCACCTAAACTACAGCCGTCCCCACTGCGCGCGAGCGAACGACTGAAGCTCCTTTGACGCGGTCTCAAAAACCGACAGCGAGCGGATCGCCCCGCGGCACGTTCGAGCGCGGCAATGTTCGCGTCGCCGCGCGCGGCGATCCCGTCTACATAGAGCGCGGCCGACGCGCGCGCCAATGTTCGATGGTTTGCCGCGCTTAATTTATACGCACCTTTATAAAACGGCTACTCTACTAAGACTCATGTTGAATTATACACACAATTCATAATTATGAAATAAAAAAGGTTCTAAGTTTTGATTTTCCAAATTGTTAAAACCTTAAGGCTTTCTCACGATGCAAGAGGATTTAGGATTAAAAATAAGAAAAAATGAGTAATTTAATACTGATAATTTGATATGACTGTTGGACAGCACGTATCGCTGTTTTTTCGAATTCATGTGCGCTTTACAAATAAATGTCACTTGCTAAAACGGGAAAGAAATTATCGTGAGGGAATAGCAAACATCCGAGAATTGTTCGCGGGTCAGAGGCCTACGGGCGAAGCTGTGATAGCCTAGTGGTAAGACCGTAGGACTGCCAAGTCAAAGGTCTCGAGTTCGATCCCCACTGCGCGCACCGAATTTTCAAATGTTGTGCGCGGTTTAGAAGTACTATATCACAGCTTCCGTGTTTCGGAAGGCACGAAAAAATGTGGGTTCTGCGCCTGATCTCTCTGCGGTCGCGTCGGATTGCCGTCCCATCGGGTTAGGAGAGTAAAGGAACAGAGGGTGCACCTGTGTTAGCATACGCTTGTGCGCTATAATATGTCCTGCGTAGCTGGCTGGTGTCATAGTAACACTGGCCGCCGTGGCCGAAATCGGTCCGGACATTATTATGTCACTAGGGATCGTGGGCTGTAGACATTTTTTTTACAAACGGCCGTGTTAAACTATTTTTTGTACTTATCTGTGATAAGACGAAGATGTAACGTGGCCATTGCCACGTTGCACGAAAAAAAATAAACAATTTTGCTGATATGATGTAATGATCAACATGATTATAAAAATATGATATATTGATAACTCGAATTAATAATTAATAGATAGTAATTAAGACACATGCAAGGCTTGAAGCATTAATATTAATCTAACGGTTTAAAAGTTATCTAGAATATCAAATATGCGTTAAATATGACATTATTTCGATTGCAGATACAATTATTTTTTTGCCGTGGAATACGTGTTTTTTTTATTTTTTTGTCTCGAACTAACTATACTTAAACACCACATAACTATAAATTATATAATGAACATCACTTTGGAAAGAACTAAATCAAAATAAATGAAAAAAATACACTATTATAGATCCACACTCTATAAAATTAATAAAGGAAATCCAGAGCACAGATTCAAAATTTAAAAATAATATGGAATTACCCCTCAAAAATATACAAACAAGCGTACATACTTATAACCACTAACTTTAGTTTATTAAGCCTTATGATAATTATTTAAAGTTTAATACACATTATAATTAAAATAAGTTAATTTAACTTACTGGTTAGGCGGGAAGCACCTTCCACAGTTACAGTTACCACACTACTAACAATTAAGTTTAATAATACCAACTAAATAGCAAAGGATTGGAGTGAATCACGCCGAGGATGGGTTCCGTAGGTATTTATTTATTACTAGCTGACTCGGCAGACTTCGTACTGCCCCAACGATAAATAAAAAAAAAGTCGCACCTTTTAAACCTTCCCTAGGCCTCCACGAACAATTCAAGACCAAGATGAGATAAATCCGTTCAGCCGTTCTCGAGTTTTAGCGAGACTAACACGAACAGCAATTGATTTTTATATATAAGAGATTATTAGCACGGCTTACCATTTCATTCACATCATCTTCCTGCCCTTATCCCATTTCACTTGGGGTCGGCGCAACGGCGGCTATGGTTTTATAGCCGGCCGCCTGCCTGACACTAACCCTCTTTGGAAATGCCATTTCATTATAAAATAAATAAATAAACCAACCTTTATACGTCCCACTGCTGGGCACAGGCCTCTTCCCATATAGGGAACGTTTGAGCTTTGATCACCACGCTAGCTCACTGCCGATTGGCGATTTCAAATTCCAATATTTGGAATCCAGGTTTCCTCACGATGTTTTCCTTGACCGTCTGTCAATGGTGTCTGTCAAAATTATACATTTAAAAAAATAACACAAGCATAAAATGTATAAAAAAGAACAAAACAAAAATATATCTCTAGCATGCAATCATCTCGCAATACGCCAAGCATTCACACAAGATCACCTTCCACTCATCCGCAAACATTTATCACAATCTGGTCTGGAGTCTAGGTATAGGTAGGTAAATTATATAACTACCACTTTTAATCTAGAGGCAGCATTAATAAGGCATTCGAGGTAGAAATCTCTTGAAATTAGAATTTTGGCAAAGAAATCGTATTGCATGGGCCGCTTGGGCAATTGGAAATATAGGTATGATACGAAATCGAAATGTTCAGATCGATTTTACAAAATAATGTTTGAAATCGATTCAAAGTTAACCTTATCGATAGCCGATTGTGATACTCGTTTCTGATCCTAAACAGACAAATCTTCTAAAAAATGTAAGGCCATCGAGTAAAATTACCTAAAATCTATGAAAAAACACCTCTAAAAATACATACCTACTTCTTTTTAACCAAATACAATAAATTCACCCTTAATAACATTAAATAGTTATCAAAAAAAAAATATCTATTCGATTACTACATTTTATATTTATGCCCCAGTAGGTATTCATTTTAGCAGAACTGCAACGGATCCCTAATAGTCAAGTGTTTATTATCTGATCAGTAAGTAAATGGAACCCCTTTAACAAATACCGTAGCGTCGCCTGTTTTCTGCAGAAATGCGAGCACGTGACCGGCTGAGTATGAATAGTGACCGTGACGTAATAAGGCTCTCTAGATCTTTCCTTGAAAGTGCAAACTGGACAAAAGTTGTAATAGTGAAAGTTGTAACAAAATGTTGTTGATTTGAATGATCTTTTGTCATCTAGACTTTTAGCTTTAGGGGAGACAGTTGAACATTATGTACCTATATTTGGGTTCAGATTTGCCAATAGGTTGAATACCTAGAATCGGACAGAGGGTGGCGAAAGTTAGGCAAGAAACTTATTAGGCGGTTTGCTTTCGCGCGGGCTCGGCCGTGTCACTGCGGTTGTATTTCGAAGCTCACAAGACCGTCTATTTTCAGCACAGCCGTGGCGGTCGGCGGCAAGCCTAGCGGCCGATGTTCGCAAAATCATGAAGGATTTTATACACCCTACGTCGCACCCAGGTTTATAGTTGTTGCTCTCTTTACATAGAAATCAAAGTCGTGCGTCGCCAGCCCGGCATCCGACCGCGGCGCAGCGCGATAGCTTTCCGCCAAAAGTTATGGCAGCCGCATCCGCTAATCGTGTAGTGGGTGTTGAATAAGTTTTTTACATACATATCTGCGGTCTACATAATTGTAGCACCGCTACCGTAGGTCGCGTGGAAGTAAACCGCATCGTGAGTTCTTAGCGTTAGGTGGCGACAAAATGTTTTAGGATACGCTTTTATAGTCTTGCCTTTGACCTCTTACTCTTTCGTTGGTTGCTCAATAGACGTGCATTTTTCTTATTTAAAGTTATCTAAAAAAATACTAATAAATAACGTAACAAATAACCTACCATAGTTCGCTAGTCACTGGTTTCCTATAAACACCTTTACTTGTATCATTTGTAGTTTTATAATTATAGTCGTATTCCTATACTTTTATCTTTAACCTATACTACGAGTAGGGGGTAGTAGCTTTATCCAATGCAGCCCTGGTTGGGCCTAGTATCTAAATAAAGCTGTTATTACATAAATAACTTATGCAACAATTTTTCCACACTTATCATTCCCTTACACTTAATTTGCTTCGGTCACCAGTGACCTACTTACGTCTCATTATACTGACATTCAGGTGTAGGAAAATTACAATTATGAAACTTATGACAATGCTATATGCGGTAGTGGAGTGCTAGATAAGTACAAGTGGCTGTTAGCCGTGTGTGGAATGTTTCATACCTAGGCTAGAGTCAGGAGTGTGTATGTAAAGTAGCTTGAAGTTACTAGAAATTACGATAGTATTAAATAATTAAATATCTTGGGATAATATTCACACACGACCGTCTGATCCTAAGCTAAGCAGAGCTTGTGTTATGGTAATCAGACAGCTGATAAACATACTTATATATTTCTAAATATATACATAGTATACATAAATCACACCCAGACAAAGAACAAATGATCGTGCTCATCACACAAATATTTGTCCTGGGTGGGAATCGAACCCACGACCTCCGGCTTAGCAGTCAGGGTCACTAACCACTAGACCAACAGGCCCGTCAAGTATGATTGGATTTATTCATGGAACTTATTTTGTAAAGTTTACCTAGGGCCTACCAGCACGTGCTTGAATAGCAACGCATTGCCACGCACACGCGTTAGATGGCGGCTGCCGTAAATGCTCGCGGCCGCAACTTTTGGCGGAAAGCGACCCCGCTAAGCCGCAGTCGGATGGCGGACAATTACACTGGCTGGCAACGCACTACTTTGATTTTTATGCAAGGAGAGCAACAGCTATAACCCTCTGTGTAACGTGAGGTGTATAAAGTCTTTCTTGGTTTTAAGATTAAACTCGGGAGACGTTACACGGCGGTTCCGGTTTAGTCAGTAAGAGTCTGTCACTACCCGCTTCCTCTCCCAAGGAAGTGGTGTATGGATGAATTTCATGAGGGTTCATGAAGTTTTAACAGATTTATCAGAAAACATCGGCCTACTACCGCCTTTTAAGGTTATACTATTGCTTTTATAGAAACAAGAAGCCTTTCACGACGTCAACTTCCATAACTGCAAAAGTAGTTATCATCACGATTTGGTAGAGATGTGTGTAACCATCTAACATATTATATTGGTGTTTTTTTATATAGCCTATATTAAGATCCCACTACCGGGTAAAGGCCTCCCCTTTCTCCTTCCAAACCTCCCTATCTTTTTCGATTTCTGGCCACGTGAGACCTGCATATCTGTTTTATTTAAATAATTGTTTTGTTATAGACTATCTGACCCGGTGAACATTTGTTCCGCTTTAGAGGCAATAAACTAGGAGATTTTGGAATTTGTAAAGTTTAATTTAAAAATCAAAATATTTAAAAATGCACACAGATTTACTGAAGCATTTCATGGTATACTACATTTTTGGTTTTATTGTATGGTGCCAAAATAAATGAGGATGATCCGTCGACCCGTAAACATGCTAAGAAAACTTGCCCATGGGGAAAACGTCAATATTTGAAACTAAGGTATACCACAAACTTCCAATAATAGAGAAAATAAAATTTGATACGAAAGTAAGCTCGCACCTTGGATTAACGCAGGCTACTTTTAAACTGACTGCTTCATAGGGGAGTACGTTTTTCTAGCTATAACCGCAATTCGCGCGAGCGAAGTTGTCAGCAACACGTCCCATTAGTAGAATAATGTTTTATCATCACATATAACAAAAATGATATTATGATAAATTCGTAATCGTAATGACGTAAGCTATCCGATGATATATTTTTTTATAATTTTCATTCATTATTTTAAGAGTTATAATGTTCGAATAAAGTTTTTGCCACGCGGCATACCTAAAATAACGTCGTACGAGCACATGAAGCGATAATCTCCGTCCCGCTCAGGCGGTCCTCTGGCGTTCCTTCTCAACAACGCACATTATTCGACAGCACACAGACACAGTAGACAGTATTTAAGATCACATAAAACATTATTCTACCAAGTTGCCGCGTCGTATTTAACTTAAGTGTAATCTACTACAATACTTTACTGATAAGTTTCTTAACATGTTAATATACGATAAAACATACTTATTTTTTTTCCTAATTTTGTAGTTTCTTATGCACATATTATATTTTACTACGCATAATTGTATCTTCTTTTCGTCAGTATGTACACATGAAACATTATTCGACCAAATTATTTTTTAAAGTGTGCGTCGTAAGCGCTTATGCTACTTTTTTCTGTTAATTAGTTTTTCGTAAAACATTATTCGAAATCTAAAACGATTATAAAATTATTAAATACACTTTTAATCGTACACAGCTATTCTTAATAACTAATTTTCACCTAAATGTACATAAATAACAATAAATTTTAAAATTCTAATGTCGTTTAAAAAAAAACTAGGTCTAACTTCATAGTACACACAGCCGTGTATGCTAAACATAAGTTTCATAAATACAACCAAACGCGAGACCAGCTGACACTGGTTCTAGACAGGTTGAACAGTAGCCGTCTGTACATTTGTGAACGATTTTTTTTTTACATTTGCTAAGAAAAGCAACATGCTACCCTTTTGGGATGACACATCAAGTGATGTTCCTGACGATTCTACTTGTCGTGATGGATCAGCGGATCAATTAACGACTCTTACTGAACTGCGTCCAGTAACCCCGTTCCAACTTCAATCTGCATCCAGTTATGAAACATCACCTGCTGTCAGTATAGCAATGATTACAAGTATAGTATCAAAGATTTGTATACGTAAGTATACAAATTTATGTATACTTACCACCCCCGTATCACACAAAGTGTTATAATGATTTTTGTCCAATATATTCAGAATAGTCAATTGATTCTGACACAAGTTGTGATGAGATCATATTCCCCAGCAGTCGGCTAAAAAAACGCCACCCGCCAGTGAAACATTTAAGACAAAGGTATTTAAATAATATTGGCAAAAAGTATTGGATGAAACTGCAAACTTTGGAAGAATATTCTTCAGAGGAAGATCCACCTAATTCAGTGACGCAACAGAATGCACCCGTCATTGAATCTTGCTCAAGTCAGTTCAACACTGAGAGTACTGTAAAGGCATTACACGCTCTTTCTGATCATAGTCAATCGCTTCATTGTAAAGATCGCTCCGTTTCTAATACTGCCATACCACTCCAATCACAAGTGCAAGCTATCGAAGAACCTTCTTCAGAAGGTCCTAATCACACACGCCACAAGATGCTCCCATATCCCCATTGCTCAATCTTGCCCAACTCGGTCCAACACTGAGAATACTGTGATGGCATCTCCCGCTCCATCAGCCAAAGTCAATCATTTTATTGTTCACATAGCTCTGTTTCTGAACTTGCGATACCACGTCAATCCAAAAAACGCTATCGCGATAATTGTGGATGTGTATAATGTTGTTCTTGTCACGTGTGGCGAGCTGTTTGAGAGTGGCGACACAACGCAACCTGAATGCCCCGGGGGGTCGCTCTTTATGAGGACTCCCAGCTCTTTCTTGCCTTAACTGGCTGGCTAGAGAGGGGTCGCTAGAGCTATACGCTCCGGGGTGGAAGTGTCTTAAGACGTAATAACAAGGAAATCAGCTCCGGGTCTATGACCCGCGATGGCGAAATCGGTGTCGCACCTCTCTACACCCCTAGCCAATCTTTCTGGTGTTACCCACCTGCTGCCTATCGTGGCGGTATAATAGGGAGCCCATCTTTGAGCCGGCGAGTCACCGCCTGCCAATTTTATTGCATTACCATGTAATATTGGAAACATTTACGTTTAACAAATCCTATCAATAGCCTAAATTAGTTTTATTTCTATAATTTACAATAGTCTTGTAGCTACCTTGGGCCGTCCATATCTGTTTTTTCATAGAGCAAGGGTGGATAGCCGTTGGTAGATGCCCCATCACATTTTAGATTAAAGTTTTCAACAACATGCAGAGGCCTTCTCTGCGTGTTGGACCTGTGTCCCCGTGTAAGCCTTTAAAAAGGACCGGGTTTTCTTACCCTGAAGGTAGCCCGTGAATTAAAAGAGATATAAATAATAATATTATGTTTAAGAAAATAAATGTGATATTATGCTAACTGAAACACGCTGAACTGAAGCTAGATTTTATTGTGATTTTAGAATTTTTTAAATTAGTATCTCCATTCCTCCACATTCCTCAATGTTTACTTTATATTTTACAACTTAATTTGTTAAATTTTATACAGATTATATTAAAGAATAACTTGCCAACTCATTGCTTTTCTTTGTTTAAAGATACCTGTACAAATAAATTAGTAAGTACGACTAAACAAGGCAAGTGTGTAGAAAATTCATTACTTGTAAAATACACGTCATTACTTACGTTTATACCTACTTAACACGAGCGGAGCCACGCCGAGAAGCTAGTATTTTATAAAACATCTTCACGAAAGACATTGACATAATTTTGGAATTTCGTAAAATATTGTTTCATATGCAGATACAACGTGATTAATTTGGTCAAATAACGTTCCATGTGCTCAAAAGACAGCTCTTGAACGGTTTTTGTTGGCAGTACAATGTTATATATGCACATGCGACACACTATCTACGCACAGGAGTAGTTTTAAGATTAAATAATTATAACAATAAAAGCTGTATTTATGTCTATGTATATTGTAAAAATATGAAATGGCTAACGTCTTCCATAAAAGAGTTAAGCCAAATAATGCACGCGCAAAACTTCAAATCGCTCTACTGAAAAGTAGACATTTTGCAGATAAAACATTGTTCTACTATAGTGCGTTTCACTAAAGAGTTCCCTTCGCCGTTATGTTGGTAGCGCATAATTGAGTGTGGCCAGGTAATGATGATTGTATTAACCTAATAATCGGGGAATTACAATAGGTCGGGGAAAGTCTTTTCGCATTACAGTATGTATGAACTTGTAATAAAATCTTTCTCTCTCTAATAAAATTAGAATTTGAAATTATGTTCTTTATAATTATTGTTTTTATATAACTTTCAATTATACCAACTAGCTAGATACAAATACTATAGCCAAAGAGATTTTATTACAAGTTCATACATACTATAATGCGAAAAATACATACTATAATATTTTGATGTAGTTATGTAATAGATTTTATATTTATATACACCGTGACTTTTAGGTCGTTTTAAAAAAGCAGCCCAGTTCATGTATCCAATGACTAGTAAACGTTTATAATAAAAAAAAATTGTTTTTTTAAGATTTGAATGAATTAAAATATTATTCATTATTATGACACAAGGCAGTTTTACGAACACTCTGTAGTGAGCGCGGTCCGAACCTTGTGCCAAAGGGGCCGCGCGGGCGGCGCGGCGGCGTCTTATCACAGGTCATTCACCTTAGCGTAAAACAGCTGTCTTACTATTGCAATCATAATGTTCGCAGTAAGTATGTAGCATGTATCTTCAACAGTTTGATACGTAAACATTTTTAACAGGATGTTTCATATTTCCAATGTATTATTTATTTTTTTCATGCATATTATTTTAATTAATGATAAAAAAATTATATTCGCGCCTAGAGGTATTTTATGACGGATACACTGTGTGGACGACTTTTTTAAAACGACCTGAAAATCACGGTGTATATCTTTTTTATATTTACAATGATTACCTAGCATTATAAATGGGGTGTATAACATATTTATACAAATAAAACTCATGTCATTTAACTGTAATAATTGTTTATTTGCAACAACAATATTACTTTTTCGAATAACTGTGCTCGTGTAAATGCCCAACACCGGATATAATACTGCTATCACTATCTCCAGTGTCACTATAGTCAGAAGTGTCATTTTTGTATCGATTTCATTTTTCATTTCATGAAACAGTTTAGTAAGAGTTGGTAGCTCTTTCTTTACAACATAAAATTCATGAATTTTATGACGTAATGCACAAAGCTCAAAATCGTCCAGCTCAACCCTTTTTCTCTAGGAAAATGCTTTCCTGGAGTTGAAATTTCGGTTGCTGTACTGGCAGCAACCTCACCTTCTTTGGTAATTTTTGAAACAGTTTTTTCAGATATATCTAAAACAAACATAATTATTACATAATAGTGAGTTAAAAGTCTTTTTAACGAAATTAGAATTATTGAAGGAAGTTCATAGAACATAGCTGTTAAATACCTGGTATATTAAACATTTCGATATACTTTTTTGTGATATGTATAACTCTTTTAAAATTTAATTTACTTTAATAATGAGCAATAAATAATAAATGAAATCACTTAACAAATACAGTCAACATAGTATTTATTTCATAAAAGTGTCGTTTCTGGTTGTATGCAACAATTTCAAGAATGTATACTTCATAATATAAAAATGTGCACATACAATATCACGACATCGACATACCGGGGGGTAGCAATGGGGAATAGCATAAAGTTCTGGTAACCCTATATTACAAACCTGACATGGTAGCGACGCGGAGTCTCACACGTTCTAATGGAATTATTGGTTCCTTGTTACGTTTTTCTCTTCCACAAAATGATTTTACTTTCAACACCAACTCTCTTTTACCACTTTTAAGGGTCTTCGGCATGATTAACACCGTAAAACAATTAAAAAACACTGATGCATTAAAGCGTTTGACGTACTTGACAGTAGTTGACAGTCGGTAGTACCAACAAAACGGCGAAGGGAACTCTTTCGTGAAACGCACTATAATGGGACGAACAGCTAGTTAGCAAATAGAAACTCATAACAAACTACAAAATTGCTGTCTGTCAACATTACGTTTGGTTGTCAATTGCGTTTTGTTATGCTAAAAAAATATTAAAAGATTGTTATAAAAAAACTAGTAAAAAGTATATTTTAACATACTCTGTGGACGTAATCTGCCAAAAAGGCTCACATCACTGTCAACCCAAGAAAAATAACTACACGGTAAGTTTTATACCTTACAATCAATAAGTTTTAGTAAAATTACTCACGACACCATATCCAAAGACTCCTGTTGTTTTCGGCAATAGATACGAAAAGCAATACCAAAATAAAGCTTACAGAAAATCACTAGTCACTAATTAGTCTGGCACTTAAATCACAGGTACTTATAAAATCACGTTTACATTTTTATATTATGTACTATACTATACTAATAGTAGATAGGTATACTACTAATACAAATATGTGAAAAGGACTACATTATTTGAGTTCCTTTGAAACGTCATAGGACCGACATTTTTGTCTCGTCGAAGTGTTGTCTTTGACAAGATAGTGCGGCGCAAGTTATCGATTTTCAGAAAAGGTTTACTACGTAATATTATTTTGTATTTTTTTTGCGAATAAATTTGTCCATATCTTTGTGCAGGTAATGATCCTTCATCAGACATTCGTTTAAAACAAACATTGCCACATATTACCTCCGCAAGAAGTTCAAAGAAGCACACACCACCTTCAGCAAAAACTTCAAAGAAAAAACCAAAGTGAATCTATTCCATTTATTTCCATTTCTCTCGCAAAACTGCCTGTCAGATTTGCAGAGCTGGGTCGTCATAAGAACAAGTCAGAC
Organism: Chrysodeixis includens; assembly: GCA_941860345.1. NCBI lineage: Eukaryota > Metazoa > Arthropoda > Insecta > Lepidoptera > Noctuidae > Chrysodeixis > Chrysodeixis includens. The sequence goes on from OW796115.1 coordinate 5,188,259, forward strand.
ACAGATCAGACCGACAATGAAACGACTACGACAGACAAATGTTCGGTTTGTTCAGAATCTTCACAAACTAGCGACGATGACGCTGAAATCCTAAGGTTACTCAAAGAGAACAATCAGCTGCTTCATCATGTTAAAGATTACGGAAACGATGACGACGAACTATTCGTCCGTTCGCTCGTTCCATCTATCAAGGAGTGTAAAGGAGACAGTAAATTGATTTTGCGTGTGGAAATGATGAAGTTGATAGTAAGTTTTAAGTCTTCTACGGTGGCGTCTGCGGCCCCAGTGCCGGAGCCGGCAACGCCCCCACCATCGCCGGTGAAACCCGCCGAGCCTTCGGAGAGCACAGCTCCACCGCCTCCAACAGCTCCCACTGGGGCAAAAGAAGACACTTGAAAAACAATCATACCTATCTAATATGTTAAGAAATTTCCGGAGATAAGAAAAAAGGTAACCAAAAGACAGGAATATGATCATATTCATTACTGTCTTAGTAATATCTGAATAAAAACTTCTTGTGCAATAACAACGCAAGTAGACCCAATGTATCAATCAATCTGACAGACACAAACCTGTCAAAACAGAAAAAAAAGGATTATTCATTTTATCTGCACGTGACGACGAATCTTTAAAATGCAATTTAGTTACAACAGTATTAAATTATTCCGTGTATACATACCAAAACATTGAAAATGGCGTGTCACACGAAAATAGCTAGTCACACGAAAATAGCTAGCCACACGAAAATAGCTACTAAACAAATGAAAGATGAGGACATTGCTATAAAGGGGGCCCACCTGTTGGGGCCGAGTGTGGAGTCGAAATTTGACGAGTTGAAGTATGAAGTGATTCATAAAATTGATAAGGAGTTGACTGATTCTCATAACGCGAGGGAGTATATATCTCAGAAGTATGACGAGCTGTGCAGCAAGATCCAGTACTTGACGGAGCTGGACGCGACGGTGACTGGGTTCCGCAGCGACGTGAAGACCATTGAGAAGCAGATCAACGAGCTGTCCTCGCGCGTCGACGACATCGAGAAGAGGACCATCTGCAAGGAGTGCCCCTCGCTCACATCCTCCATGTATTGAATAAATTGTCAGTTGGAAGTTTTGTTTTATTTACTTGCCGAGGAATTGTTTCACCCCTGTTTTTTCTTTTATTGGTCGCAGTTGTTATTTTACGAGTGTATAGGCTACATATAATAGTTATTGTGGGTTACAGTACAACAGTGCACCAGTCATCTACCTCTAAATGTCTTCCCTTTTTCCAGTCTATCCAAAGGTTGTCTGGAAGATATCGCTATTAGCTATAAGACCGCCATTGTACCTTTACTGTATGTTTAATTTTTTTCACACCTGTAACTACGGTGTACAGTAAAGAGTATTTTATTCTACATTAGCTCTTTAGATAAGTGCATTCTACCAAACTCTTCAGATTCATAAAGTTAGTATAGTGACAAACTTTCAAGTTCCGTGCCATCCAATGGATATTTACACACTACACTATGTATCCACAATATACTACGAAACGCTGCTTTTGCTATTGACCTAGATTGTGCTTAGAATAAAAAAACATGGTTTTCATTATATTAACTTTCGTGAGGTGGTTTACTCACGCGTATTCAGTATATCAGTTCGATTCGTCACCCTACCAGTCCCGATAAATACGCATTAGTAAAGTAGGCATAATTTAAATACATTTTTCATCCTTTTTTTCACCTTCCCTTTAGAACTTTTCATTCTCATTTTCTATCTGTAAGGTCAGTAGGTACAATTTCAGTACATTCTTTATTTGTCTTAGTAAAAAAAATGCTGATTAGATGAATCTGGCCATCAGCTCGATCACCAAGCTTATCCTTAACACATCAGATTGCAGCATTGACGGACAGATGACTATCTGAATAAGAAGACGTGACTCCATGCAGGTAATGTCTTGCATAATATTTAGCAACTGTTGTGCATATTTGAGTACGTACGTACGTAACAACGTAATGCATACGCCAAATTACATAATTCGGTGTAAGTATTGATAACTAGATTGAAAGGAAGATATTTTAATAGACGACGCGGACGTGCTATCTGTGTTCCGGCTGTCCTTTTTTAGGATTTTAATTCTAACGTCGCAAAAAATTCACAGACATTTAATTCACATACAAAAAAACGCCCAGACAAGATTCAGACAGTCAGACAAGACAGAACAAGCATTTGTAGATCGCACAAAATCTTTTCTTTCGCGGGGATCGGACCCACGTCGGGCACAGTGGTAATTGAAGTAGGGACCTATACCACTCGCCTATCCGTACTGTCAATCACATACCTATAACTTTCATTAAAAGTACGAGTCAGAAAAGACCGTTGTCAACAAGAGTAGTTTTGAATTTGAGTGTAAAGCTAGATCAAGCCTTTTCAGGTTCAAATTCTTAGATATTTCGTGTCTACAATGCTTTAATTTATCAGTACCGTAAAGTGTAGTAGCGTCAGGTAGTGGCGTAAAGCACTCCTTAATCCTGGGACAATCATTTTATGCTACATACCTGTGTGGGAATTTAGCGTTTCTTTTTTTTTGAAATCCTCCTGAACACCTTCTTGGGAGAGGAAGTGGGTAGTGTCAGACTTTTACTGCGTAAACCCGAATGACCGTAACGTCTCCCGCGTGTGATTGATGCGTGGCAATGCGTTGCGATTCATCACGCACCAAGCGACTTCACCTGTTTTGTAAAATTTCAGAAAATTTGGCTATTTAATCAAAATTACTACTAATTTATTACTTACTAGCTTTTGCCCGCGGCTTCGCACGCGTTAAGAAGTATTATTGTTTAGCAAGTTAGTGTAAAAAATTAGGGCCTACAAAACTTCCTTGTACACAATATTCTTAACTAATTTGTCATTTGGCGCTAAACCTATCAAGCTACTGGGAGAACTTACTCGTGAGCAAGCAACATAGAACTGCCCATGAGAGAAGCAATGTTCTCTCAAGTCAATACCCGCAAATTTGAGAGTTTGCCCCTGAGACTTGTTTATAGTCATGGCTAGTCAAAAATCTAAGAAGATTTCTACAAACATCCCCTATTTCTTCCCCTTAAGTGTGGAATTTATCAAAATCTTTCTTAGCGGATGTCTACGTTATAGTACCTACCTATGTGCATGTAAAGCCTCAGCCCGATCGGTTTAATTTTGACAAAGTTTCATAAAAAATTTCATCCCCTATTTTATCCCCTTGGGGGTAGAATTTATCAAAATCCTTTTTTAGCGGATACCTACGTCATAACATCTACCTGCATGCCAAATTTCAGCCCGATCCGTCCAGTAGTTTGGGCTGTGCGTTGATGCATTAATTTCGATCGAATTTGATTACCATAAAAACGGTTCTAGTGAGTTAATCTTAAAAGATAGACATATACTGATGCGGACATTTTTTTAGATCATTTCAATAGGAATAATTCTTACATACATATATTGTGTGTATCTTGAACCGTTTTCGCAGCGCACGCAACGGAAGCGCTCAAGGATGAACAATTTTCCTCGTTTTTTTCACATTTTCCATTATTTCTTCGCTCCTAATACTTGCAACGTGATATTATATAGCCTAAAGCCTTCCTCGATAAATGGTCTATTCAACACAAAAAGAATTTTTCGATTCGAACCAGTAGAACCTGAGATTAACGCGTTCAAACAAACAAACAAACTCTTCAGTTTTATAATATTAGTATAGACTAGCTTTTGCCCGCGGCTTCGCACGCGTTAAGAAGTATTATTGTTTAGCAAGTTAGTGTAAAAATTAGGGCCTACAAAACTTCCTTGTACACAATATTCTTAACTAATTTGACATTTGGCGCTAAACCTATCAAGCTACTGGGAGAACTTACTCGTGAGCAAGCAACATAGAACTGCCCATGGGAGAAGCAATGTTCCCTCAAGTCAATACCCGCAAATTTGAGAGTTTGCCCCTGAGACTTGTTTATAGTCAAAAATCTAAGAAGATTTCTACAAACATCCCCTATTTCATCCCCTTATGTGTGGAATTTATCAAAATCTTTCTTAGCGGATGCCTACGTTATAGTACCTATGTGCATGTAAAGTCTCAGCCCGATCGGTTTAATTTTGTCAAAGTTTCATAAAAAATTTCATCCCCTATTTTATCCCCTAGGGGGTAGAATTTATCAAAATCTTTTCTTAGCGGATACCTACGTCATAACATCTACCTGCGTGCCAAATTTCAGCCCGATCCGTCCAGTAGTTTGGGCTGTGCGTTGATGCATTAATTTCGATCGAATTTGATTACCATAAAAACGGTTCTAGTGAGTTAATCTTAAAAGATAGACATATACTGTCGCGGACATTTTTTTAGATAATTTCAATAGGAATAATTCTTACATACATATATTGTGTGTATCTTGAACCGTTTTCGCAGCGCACGCAACGGAAGCCCTCAAGGATGAACAATTTTCCCCGTTTTTTTTCACATTTTCCATTATTTCTTCGCTCCTAATAGTTGCAACGTAATATTATATAGCCTAAAGCCTTCCTCGATAAATGGTCTATTCAACAAAAAAAGAATTTTTCGATTCTAACCAGTAGTTCCTGAGATTAGCGCGTTCAAACAAACAAACAAACAAACAAACAAACAAACATACAAACAAACAAACTCTTCAGCTTTATAATATTAGTATAGATTTGAACAAAAATTGGCACCTCTCTAGGTAGGAACACAAAATTTATGTTCGAAAAGCTTTTTGTAGCGGTTAACCCAGAGTATTTAGGAAACTGCAAAAACTTTAACCGCTTTTTACGTAGTCGGTTATGAAGTAGTCTATGTGTTAATCTAGGGTGTCAGCTAACTCCATTCTAAATTTCATCAATATCGATCTCGTCGTTTGAGCACGAAGAGATAACACACATTAACATATTTTCTCCTTTAGAATATTAGTAGGATTCATTGGTGTGCCAAATCTCAAAGCTTGTTCACTTTAAAGGCGTTTTAAACCAGAAATTAATGTAGACTAGAATAACTAATAAAATCTAAAGTGTAAATACATAACAAACAGCTAGTTTCATGAAATCACGTTCATAAGTTTTTGAGATAAGATTTCTTTAACACACAACGCCATCTAGTCTCAAACTAAGCAGACTTTGTATTATGAGTACTAGACAACTGATACACATACTTACATACTTCTAAATACATAAATACTGTATATAAATTGACGGGCCTGTTGGTCTAGTGGTTAGTAACCCTGACTGCTAAGCCGGAGGTCGTAGGTTCAATTCCCACCCAGGGCAAATGTTTGTGTGATGAGCACGATCATTAAAATTTGTTCTGTGTCTAGGTGTGATTTGTCTATAATATTATGTATGTATTTAGAAATAAATAAGTATGTTTAGGAGCTGTCTGATTACCATAACACAAGCTCTGCTTAGTTTGGGATTAGATGGCCGTGTGTGAATATTGTCCCAAGATATTTATTATTATTGTAAATTACACCCAGGCGCAGAACAAAATTAAATGATCGTGAATCGAAGATGCCTGAAGTGCGTATATTTACGAATGTCACATTTAATTTTATTTTATAAGGGTTTTATCATTATTTTCATTAAAGGTAATTAATTTATTATATAAGGTAATTAATTCAATAGAGAAGTAGCACTTATATGCTAAGATTACTATATACCTCTTAAGGAAAGGAATGTAAAGATGATAGAGTACGTATGCGTGGTAATGCCACGTTATAAAGGTTTGAAAATTGCAATTTTACTTTCTTTGGATTACCGTTTTAAGGGTTTCGTAGCCAAATGGTGATCTTTATAGATTCGTCATGTCTGTCTTTCTGTCCATACAGAATTTATCAGGATGACTACCTGAAATTGTCTGTTGCAACAGTTTTGGAAGTTACTTAATTTCCCTTGAATAATGAATATTGCAGTGGTAGTTTTTACAATGATTTTAATCCATTAGAAGATGATAAGCTTCTGAATTACATTTATTGATGCAAAACTTTTAAAGATATTAAAATTCATAGATTTCAGAAATTAACAATGTATGTGTGTATGTTAGTTACCCTTTTCTTAAACGGCGAGATCAATTTTGATGGAATTTAGTTTGGAGTTAACTGGATTAAACACATAGGTTACTTTTTACCCGACAGATAAAAAGTTAATGTTTTACAGCTATAACTGAAACACGCAGGCGAAGCCAGTAAAAGAGCTAGTGTATAAATAAAACCAAAAACTGTATATCTTATTATTTATTATTCTAAATTAATCTTAGTTTAGTTAACATTAAATTACAAATAACATTAAAACATTGATCACTTATATAAAAATATCTAAAGTACACATAATATATTTGGCACATTATTATCTTATACAAAACTAATTGTTACATAACTCTTACCACCATCTTTAAAAGTGATATTATCGCAGTTGTGGAAGCAAGAAAGCACTATATACGGTGTAGAGCGGTGTCTCTCTCCCACAACTGCAAATCTTGCTATAAAGGTAGTCGTAAGTTCCCGAGCACTGTACTTTTTAGTTACACTATTTTATAATATGAAGCTTATTAATCGCTTAGGCTCTGGATTGACGAACTGCGTTTTAACTGCAATCCCGTTGGATTGCAGTTAAAACGCAGTAAACTGCGATAAAATGCATTCGAACTACAATTTGCGGTTGCAAATTGCAGTTTGAATGCCGATGACACGACTGCAGTAGAATTGCACGGTTGGTTTGCATACAGACGAAACAATACGTGCTTCCCAAGGAAATTATTTCCGTAGAGATTAAGCTCTAGACTGACGGTTGGTTTGCAGTTCTATAATTATTGCAGTCGTGACAATTGCATTTGAGATGCAAGTTGCGGTTAAATTGCAGTTGAAATGCGGTCCGTCTATCTAGAGCCTTAGTTTAAAACATTTACAAGTTAGTTCACGAAAATAATATTTACGATATCGGCAAATATTTTTTCATTTTTTTTTTTCAAAGTTTTTGTACTTGTCTCAAATATCTTATTCTCGTGATAATAATTTCGTTAACACAGCCAAATTCCCTGTCTAAATTTCTGATTTTTTCCTAACCTATTTTACATTTTTTATACACTACCAATACTTGATGTTCTATTAGTGAAAGAGAAATATCTGCATCCCATTCTATCCATGATCTATTATGTATGTGGCAATTGTTAGAAAAGGATAGAGCTATACGATAGATCGTTGCATATCTTTCACTTTGCCTTATACCACTTTAATACACGAACAGTACTCAAGTTGACTTATTGATATCTATTGCATTCCTTGGATATCTCAAGAGGAATAATTATATTATTACGTATTTAAAGATAATTGTTCGCTTCGAGTTTATTATTAAACAAATAAATGAGTATTTTTAGTATTGGTAATTTCATATTAAATTAGCAAATATATACATAATATTTAGTTTTTATTTGGCACTTCACTAATATACAAAATTTTAATTATTTATACTAAATCTATTTTAAACTATTAGGCCAGCTAAGAGTCTACATTATTTTGCTTATCAACATAAATTATATATACATTCATTATTATACAATTGCATTCATAAATAAAATAATAATTAACGTGATTTCATCACAATTACTTTGTTGTGTCTTATTAAATATTGTTATGATGCTTCGGTGGAACTTTGGTATTCTAATAATTTATTCCCATTATCTAGAAATTCTTAGTCAATTTATGTGTGGATAGTTTTTCCAAAATTTCATTATCTTTTAGCTACGAATGATTTTATAATATCAAATTTTACAAAGAAACTTTCTAGAACATTATACTTTGATTTTGAATCTTACATGATTTTTAATGTCATAAATTTCTACTCCTTTTATTTTCTAAACTCTCTTACCACTAAGAATAGCTTGGATCTGTGATACAGTCTTACCCTTAGTCTCTGGTATCAAAAAGAAGACAAATATAGTTCCAATGACCATAATAGCCGCGAAGAACCAGAAACAGCTGAAAATACCAATAGCATCCTTCATGATAGGGAAACCTAATGTTACTATGAAGACTAATATCCAGTTGGCAACGACCGTGAACCCTGTGGCCGCCCCACGGAACTCAACGGGGAACAGCTCAGCCATCATCATCCAAGGAATAGGCCCGAAACCCATAGAGAACGAAATGATGAAGAGGACCAAACAAACCAAGGGCACCCAACCAAAAGCAGCAACATTCACCTGGGCGTGTTGGAGCTTAAAGTAAATCCCTAGAATCACAAGACAAATTCCCATTATAATTGAGCTTTGAAGAAGAAGGATTCTTCTACCAGCTCGTTCGACGAGGACAGAGGAAGCATAGGTCGCGATAGTCTGGACGACGCCGACGATGATGGTGGCGATGACCGGGGGGATGTTAGAGCCGGCGGATTGGAAGATGTTGTTGGTGTAGAAGATGACGGCGTTGATGCCGCTGAACTGCTGGAAGAACATGAGGCCGAGCCCGCAGATGAGCGCCATGCGGGGCGCGCGAGATGTTATCATACTTAGTAGGCTAGCGTTGTTACGAGCCGCGTCGTCCACCTGGAATGTACATATAAGATAATGAAATACTTATTTTGCAATAGGGATGATGAAAGTGTAGTTTAATTAATAATACTGGATGACGAAAGTACAGTCAAAATTTTGCGAATGCGTGACGCCTAAACTTTAAAGCAGCTTATATTAGACATTTTTATTGTTCAGATAAACGCAAAAAGACGTGTCTAATATTTCTTAATATCTACCTGACGGACTAGTTAGATTGTAGGGTATAACAATGTTAAAAATTAACATTTGAGAAGAGACCCTAACTCCAGCTAGCTTTTATTTAAAACAAATGATATGTAGAAGTAATAAAAAATATCATACTAGGCTTGGTATTTTTTATTACTTGTACAAATCATTTTGTTTTCGATAAAAGCTAGCTGGAGTTAGTGTCTCTTCTGTCCCCAAGTTTTGTTACAATAAAATACAAATGTTAATTTTTAACCCTGATCATTTTAGGTATGATTCAAAGACTCCAACGAGAGAGAAGTGTCATAAAAAGTATTATTATGTACCAAATAAGAAAAGGTCTTACCTCTTTCTGCATATCCTCAAGTTCTGCAGACAGGTCAGCATCAGGGCCGCGCAGCCAGCGCAGGGATTTCTCCGCATCACGTCTGCGGTTCTTGCCGAGCAGGTATTGTGGGGTTTCTGGCATCCACCTGTAAATATACAACGGCACTTTGTTAGACCTGATTTCATTTATGATTTATGTTGCATATTTAGTGAAGCACAGTTGTGAATCGCACAAAGTCTCATTCGAACCCGCGACTATAGTCCAACAAATCTAAGAAGTACCGTTTGACGTTTCATCATTTTCAAACCGAAACAACTTTGTTCATGCGTACAATACTCAGTTTCGACAACCTTTGTCATAAAACCATGAATTTAGAAAGATTTTATTATTGTATCTAAAAATTTACAATTTTTAATATCCTAATTTAATTGAAAACTTTCAAACAAAGCAAAATAACACATATTTACATAGTAAATAATTTTTAATAGTTCTATTTTTGACCTCATTGCAAAGTCACGTAGTTAGGTCACTGATTGTAGTGTTGTGACTCTTCAGATACACTTGTATGCGAAAAAATCGATTACATATATGAAAAATCGAATGTATTACTTTCAAATTATCAATTGACGACACGTCACTGCGCGACCGCATTATGCACTTAATACATAGGTACCCTAAAATAAATTTCGACTTCGACAGAGACGTACACTTTGATAATTTCATAGATAATCAACTAGTGTCAGTGTAAGTCATTAATTTAAATGACGATGATGACGAAGACGATGACGATTCTAGTACTAGTAGTGTATAAATAAAATATCCTAAACATAACTTTTATTTCATTATGACAATTGATCTCTTAAAATTCGTATATTATAGTAATCGATCTCATAAAAATCGGATATTATAGTAATCGTTTTTTTTTACTCCCAACCCTATTATCCTATTTGTCATAACTGTCAAACGGTACTTCTTAGATTTGTTGGACTATAGGCTGTCCATGCTGTCAAAATTATTTGTTCAAATTTAGGTGTAGGACTGTAATTAGAGTAAATATTTAATCAGATTAATTAATAAGATAAAGTAGTCTATGTGCCGATACAAATGTTTGCTCCCTACTTACTCGATACAAAGAAAACTGCGGGATTTGTCTTTTAAAATTAAATATTGAAAAGCTACGCGAATAATTAACAAAGTACAAAGATAAACAATGTGTTGTTACCTACGTATGTGTTATTTTTAGATTTACAATGTATGTGAATTTTGCAACCATTTACATAAATATTGTTTATGTAAATCGATAATTTAAATAACATCCTCTATAGGAACTGTATAATTAACAATTGAAGATAGGTTTATATTGATATTAATTCATATTTGTTGGGTCTGCTTACTTTTCTGTATCATATTCCTACAAATAAAAGGCTATTCTATTTCAGAAAACCATAAAAAAACATTCGCAACGCTAAGGGTTTTACCAAACCAATCTATCGATCCGTCCGTCGGATGTTCGTCGAATGTTGATCGATCAATCTGTATGGTAAAAACTATCGATCGTAGTCGTATAGCCCATTTTATCATAATTCGATGCCGCCGATCGACTATCGATCGATTGGAGTGGTAACAACTTAACGCACATGGATTTATCATCATCTTCCTCGCCTTATCTCATTTTACTTAGGGTCTACTATCAGACGTTACAGTTTCATTTATTTCATTCATTGTACAATCTATCCACCTTTTGGGCTTCCCCTTTCTCTCCATCCATCAACATTCATACTCATCAGTGTCTTAAGACATATGAGCCTTATCCCTCCTCATTAGGTAACCATATTAAATAGGATCACGAAATAGAACACTGTAGATGGGATGATATTCTATTTCGTCAAGTTTACACGAACGATTCGATCAGCATAAGCGCTTGGAGAAATTTTACTAAAGACCATCAAGAGTCCAGTGACATATTGAAAAGAAATGTTAAGTCCAAACAAAACAGTTCCTGTCATCGTTGCTAATAGACATTTGTCTACAAAAACATGTCACGCATGTTATGAATAAAACAGTGTGATCGATTAGACTTTGTGTTGTTGTTCATGCTACAGTATTTTAAACATGATATGTATGATGTATTCTTTGCCAAAACTCACGTGAGTTCGTTACACCTACGATGAGAAATATATCATCCATTGACATTCTTGGGGGACAAGAATTGGCTGGGAATTGTTCGTCCATGAACCTCTTTCTATTCATGACTTTTCTTCGTGTTTGAGTCTTAAATCTGCTACTAAAATAGTCTAAACTTAAGAATAGTAAACTAACCAGATTTTTTTTATTTCTTTATTTTTCTACCGCTGGCTTCAAGACTATCTCTTAAAAGTACGAAGTCTTAATGCAGAAATTCTGTCTCGAAAATGGGGACCTTTTGGAGACAGAAGTTTCACTGATATTATTAAAAAAGGGTCGTGCTTTATTGTAGTTGTTACTTGATTATGATCAAATAAAAGAAATATAAAATTTGACTAATTAACTACCGAAATAACTCTCATATCTGTCGGCATATGATGGAGGCTTAGATGGGCATAGGATACTTTTTCCGGAAAATCGTTATTTACAAGGAAGATCTTAGAGGAGTTTATATACACAAACAAACTTACCAAAAAACAACCACCAATAGGATCGGGAACACAGCTGACACGATAGACAAGGTCCTCCAATGCGTCCACCCGCCGACGACGAATGTGAACAGGATGCCCACAGTCAGGAACAGCTGGAAGTATGCGCCCAACGACCCTCGTATGGAAGTCTCCGCTATCTCACCGATGTACATCGGAGCCGCCACGCAAGCACCGCCTGGAGAATTGTAAATGGTATGGATCAGAAGGTGGCAAGAGAATGGATTTTGGGAGAGAGTTTGTAAAAGTAATGGTTGAAATATATAATTAGTCCTTAACTATCACACAAAGTTATCTAGTCTCTAATTAAGTATGATATAGCTTGTGTTATGAGAAATAGACAACTGATAATAATTATGTTTAAATATAAAACATATAGATATAAACACCCAGACAAGGAACAAATAAATGATCGTGCTCGTCACACAAACATTTGTCCTAAGTGGAAATCGAACCCACACCCTCCGGTATAGCAGTCAGAATCATTAACCACCAGACTAAGACATTTTTTCTGTTAAATTCCCTTTTCTAAAACATCCAACATAAACCCAAAATTACTTAAAAACAATCTCAAATTCCATCATCATATCAAAATCAAATTTTATTTGTAAACATAGGTTTTGTGAACAAAGATAGTCATAGATATATCGACCATCAGTTTCCTAGTTCTCTTCATCATCTTCCTGCCCCTATCCCATTATACTTGGGGTCGGCGCAACATGTTTTTTTCTTTCATTCTCCCCTATCAGACGTCACACTATCATTTACTCCTTTTTCATTCATATCATTCCTTATGCAATCCATCCATCTTTTTTAGTTCTCTTACCAGTAGCTAATCCTGCGAAGAACCTAGCAGCGATCAGCATGCCGGCCCCGTTGGCGAAGATGGTGAGCAGCCAGTTGATCGTGAAGGGGATGGAGAGGATGAGCACGGTGGGCCGTCTGCCGATCTTGCTAGCTAGCATGCCGACTGGCAGAGCGCTGATTGCGGCACCGATGGCGAGGATCGAAGATACTAAGGAACCTGTGGATAAATAATGGAATTAATGTTAAATATTTTATTATTTCAGCCTGAAATTATCCACTGCTGGGTGGGATAGGTCTTCCCCCTTTCTGCTACTTTCTTCTGTATTGCGTTTATAATTCAAGCTCACTAATGCACCGGTCAAACCGGTCTTCTAAAAGGTAAGGTTATCCAGTGTCTTAGTGATGTTTTCTATAAAGTTCTGCTATCTAACTTTAGAAATCACCGTTTTAAATTGAATGAACTTCCTTCTCATTATTACCCTTTTCTTCTTTATTCCGATCTATGGAACTATAGTGAGCTTTCATCCAGTAGATGATAACATCTTACAGTCTATTCTCCTATGTCTTTACAACTGTTATTCTGTACTATGAATGATCTCACTGAACGCTACAAACAATGCCACAGTTTTGTTGGCCAACAAAATTTTGTAACAATTGTCTCAATTTATTATTTATATTTATTTTTTTGACAATGTGTCATCTACTTGGTTTTTCTTATTTTACATATGTTACGCGTATGTTTTGTAAAACCCGCTTCTTATACGACCACGATTCTATTTTTGGGCCAAGCATTTATCTCATTGTAAGTTAACATTGAGCATTTCCGTTGGACAAGTATCTGATGTAAGATGATATAAGATGGCTAGGTTTATGACAGAAGTAACATTAAAAGTTAACGTTTCTTGTAAACGAGGGAATGCTATACTATACGATACATGTTCAAACTTAAAATAACACGCTCCTATGAGTATTGTTTTGGCAATTTGGCAACTGGAAACTCTCTTTGCTTCGTGTACAAGATAACCAATTCCCAAATCGGAACAGTCAAGAGCTTACCCATCTTAGACTGTGGAACAAATAACCCTGATATGCCCCAACATCCTTTTGCCAAAAAATACTATCATTCATCGTAAACAACGAAGAAAAGACTATCCACATAACGTTATCAAAAACAATAGACCTCTCAATGTTTCTTTGTTGTTTAACTGATATAGAGGGCCAAGAGGGGTCATCTCTTCGAGCAGTTTGTGGAAATGAGACGTCGCTCTATCGTATAGTACACTACCTCACTTTCACAACTACAATGGTTTAGACTATTGTAGGTGCTCCTTCACCGCGAGCATTCGACTGCAATGTCACGTTACATTACATCAGTGAAGGAGGCAAACCGAGCATTACAATACGCACTTTGTAAGGATACAATTAGTAATAACCAACTAAATGTGAACTATAAAAAATGGGTAAATGAGTAAATTACGTGTCACTTGCGAGATGACGTCAGATAGGAACGTGTGGAAGAAGAAGACATGCTGCGCCAAACCCCAAATAATACTGGGGATTAGGGCAGGGGAATGATAATGATGATACGGGTAAATTACGCGGTGAAGGAGCACGTTCAGAGTCTTGTACAAGGACAAACGAGACCCACAATTACAGTATTATCTGAATTGAGAGGACGGATGGGTTAGCGACCCTATTAACGACCTAAGCTGGACATCCGCTGATAAAGGGCAATCAACTGGCATTATCTGGCGAGTCTCCGCGTAACGTAACGTCGCGTGATGCCTGTCTCTCCGCTATATATAGCGCACGTAGGAGTCTTATGCAATGGATGTACGTCAGATAATGGCTATCGTAAATATGTCGGCTAGGTAGGTGTGTTGTTCAGTTGCGAGTTTTTTTTGGGTGGATTTCGTTTTTCGAGGTATTGAGAGGTTTGATGGATTTTGAGTAGGAAAAGGAACTGTGTTGTGGTGTCAGTATCTAATGTTTGTTTTCAGTTGAAAATAAGTACAGTTATGATGCAAGAGATTATTAAGGATTAATTACGATGAAAATGTTTCAAACAAATACTTTTTAGTTTTATTCCACAATAGCGGCCTAACTCCCGAAAGTGCTATGGTTCTGTTTTTGAGTTTGATTCGAATTTTATTCGGTTTTCGATTCGATCCTAAAATGGTCTATGGAACCAATCCGAATCGAGCTTAATTACGTACAGATTTCTCGAACGGGCGAATTTCTATTTTGTGTCACTTCACGAATTAGCACTAGTGTCAGTTAGAGTACCAACTCGATCTCAACTTAACGAAACAGTAGTAGTAACGGAAATAAGCCTAAAGATTTAATTTAATGTAAACCTCCAAACATATACACAGAGTACGGAAAATATAAGACAGGCCCATCCTTATAGATCTTTAATTATTTGCTTTAGATTGCTTAAAAAAATAATATGATGATTGGTGCGGAAATTTGAATACCTATCTGGCATCTGGTATGACCGCTTCTCATACATAACAAATGGGTTGTTCCCAACTCGACACAAGAGACTGGACACACGTGTGTCCGGTTGGTGAAATTAAAATTAGTGCTACTAATTATTTCGTCATGTGGACACGCCATAATTTTTACGCGTGTCCACATGGGAAACTTAAATTAAATCACTTTTATGTTTTCGTCAACTGGACACACGGTCGTATTATACCCGATTCTGGACATTTCAGATTTTAAGGACCGTGTGTCCAGTTGACGAAAACATAAAAGTGATTTAATTTAAGTTTCCCATGTGGACACGCGTAAAAATTATGGCGTGTCCACATGACGAAATAATTAGTAGCACTAATTTTAATTTCACCAACCGGACACACGTGTGTCCAGTTTCTTGTGTCGAGTTGGGAACAACCCTAACAAATAACCTACGTAGGCAGCCTTCGTAGGTAAAGCTGAGTGAATACAAACAGTTTGAAATTATTCGTAATCGGGAAATATGTATGACTATGTATTTATGTACATATCGACGTCATGACGACCGGGTGATGACGTCACAACCACTTTTCTACCTATCTATAAGTAAACAAGTTTCGTGTACGAAAACAGGCAACACAACAAATATATGCAGTAAATTTAGAAACGTCATAGAATCAGCCGATGTCTATTGTTTCTATTACGTCAAAGAGTTCACATGATTCACTCTAAGAATACACTTCTAGGGGCGTACCACTATCTCCTAAAATAATATTATGCAGAACTGTAACAGATCACTAAAAGACGCAGAGCAGGGTTTCTCATTCACTTTGCGACCCACCGGCTTTCAACTGGCCGGCGGAAGCCCGCGGTCGGTACATGAAGTAATACTATGCACTGCCATGCGCCGACACCGAAAAGGCGGATAACGTAGCACAGCGGTTTAGGTTTAGTCAGTAAGAGTCTGACACTACCCACGGCTTACCCCAGGATCGCGGGTGGCCATGAGGGTTCCCCCGCTACTCCCAAGAAAATAAAGAGTTTCTCTTCCACAACTGCAGTAACTGTTTAGAGGTGATAGTAAGCCCGCTTGGCTTGAAACAGCAGCGGCATATGTACTAATCTCGTTTTAATTCCGTTTACGATAAATAATCTGTTTTGTGTAAATTTTAGTGTACTAGTGTCCTACTTCCTCCTGAAGTAACTAACTATCTATTGATATGTGAAATAGAGACAACGACTAGCAGTTATAAGAGTTGCAAGCTGAAGAAAAAGAAAATACGAAACTTCTCGTTTTTTCTCTTAAATCTAGACTAGTAGGCCAGATATAAAGTTACAACTAACTTACAGCCAACGAAAATAAAAATAATTTTCCTCACCCACGTCACAATGCGCTGAAAAAACATTGCACAGTGCACTATTTCTATTTCTTTTTCCTGCACAAATTCCTGACATATCTTCTATGAAGGTCAATCACAAAGATAATGTTACCACAATGTTTATTTTACTACGGAGGCGTGGCTCATGATAAAAACGTAGCAGGAACGTCTGCCAAGATGTGGGGCATCGTAAATCTGGACTGATTACGTGTGGATTAAATATTAAACAGTTTTTCTAATACCAGATAACGGATGCTGTTTTAACTTGCGAGAAAACTGTAGTAAAATGATTGATGTTTCTGATAGTATGAAAATGAAGGCAGGTCTTAATCATGATTAAAATTAATTCAAGAAACGACTATTTATAAATGTACTTGACAAGTTCGAGGTGAAACAAACTATTTGTTTGCACGTTTACTAAAAGTTACATTTCTACAATGTTTAGCGTTAATTGCGAACACGAAATGAAAATGTATGGAAATGACATTTTGTTTTAACAGGTCACGTGACTTATACCTGTCATTTTCATACAAGCGCTATTAAGTGTAACAATTGACTAAGATTGATTCAGTCCGCAATTATTTAATACAGGCATTGTTCTTCCTCTGTGAATAGGGACAGGTTGCCCAACAGTGGGCTAGCAAGAATGTATTACTCTTTATTCCAGGTGATATAAATGAAGATGCCAGTTAATGAGAGGCGTGTGCTTGTTTGGCACAGAAATAGCCCACAGATGGCGTGCCAAACGCCCACAACTATATTTACTGGTACCGTCAGCAACAAAAGTTGTTTTCCACAATCGTATTAACAATAAAAAACATTAAATTAGTATTAAGATTGGGAAGAACAGTAGCTATATCTCTAGAATTCTATTGAAAACATAGTCAACATCAATTTTATCAGTTTTAAAGCTTTTCTTGTTGTACGTAAATCAGCCTTGGTTGGTCGACTTTCGTTACTGACCTTACCTACATTGTAAATATAACATGTTTGTGTGCGAATATCTTTAGCAGATTTATGCGAACTGGCGATGTGGTTGACAAAACTTTGCATTCTAAAATAATAGTTTCATGTTTCTTAGTGTAAAAAGACTTGTTAGTAATCATCATAAACAAGTAAGGTTAGCAAAATAAAAATACATTTTACACTTTTCTAAAAGGCTTGCTGTATGAGGATGACGTACTTAAAATAGTCTACTAATAGTGTTTTTATGTAATGATGTATGTCAGGAAAAGTATTGAAAAAATGCTACGTGACAACCAGCGTGTATGTACTATTGCATGTATCCAGTTCATATAAATAAAAATGTATTATTTCAGCTAAATATGAATCATTACATTGTTACCGAGAATTAAAAATAAATCCCCCTGTACTATATTCCTAGTATAGTGTGGTTATTACCTAATTGAATACTAACTGAGTTATACTATTGTAGTATTTTATTTTCAGAACTAAATGGCACCAAAACAAGCAGATAAGTATTTACATTTATTTCGATGTAAAATATCTTCACATTTAGTTAGATAGTTACGTTTTAAATACTAAAAGTTGTTAATTTACACAAAAAAATCGTCAAAACCCAACAGCCACATTGATATATCTAGTTACTTTTCTAAGTATCAATGCTAACGCTAGCTAATAAAAAAACACTTGGATATGGAGTCCTTCAGTTTTTTGCGCTGATCGCCGTAGAAGTGACCAAACTAAATAATGTCTCGATCCGGCGACTCCGGCTTCCTGCGACAACTGCGATATTCCTTTGAAACATGGTGGTAAATCCCCAGGTATTCAGACAACCTGGATTACTACAAGCCAAGTCTTAATACAGCATTCTAGTCCGGGGTCATCGACATATGTATTTGTATAAATTACAAGGATGTTTATTATCGTAACGTAAATGTATATGTAAGGAAAGCCCAGAATAGTTGCGATATGTATCGGAGGTAAAAGTCAGCTTATATGCGGGTGATTGTGTGTGAACTGAAGTAATAATTATGCAGTCACGTTAATATAACTATGAACAGTATGAATTCAAGTTTTGGACTTAGTTTAAAAGGCAATAATTAAATTAAATTCTCCTAATCACGTTGGGCAAAATAGATAAAGACAAACGAGCAGGGACTGGCTGGCTGGTGACTTAACTGCGTGGCTAAAACTGTAGCAAGGAGTGACGTCATACGAAATATCAACTTACTGTATACTTGGTACACTGAAAAAAATATAATTTATCTATCCAATTTGATTCAATAATCTACCTTACAGACGAGAAAAAACATGTATACGGTCAAATTGAGAAACCTCCGCCTTTTTAAAGTCGGTAAAAACCACCAACTACCCTCTTATACGATGACAATTAATAAACAAGGCAAATGAACGTCACATGAAACGATTCATAATTGTTTTTTTTTTCTCCCGAGTTAGTTACACTTTATATTTTCTAGTGACGAAACAACCGCAGTCCGTAATGATTCGAGAAGTGGGCGTACCAGTGACGTGACTAGGAATGTATAATAATAAACAGGAAAACTAAGTTTTCCTGTTGAGTAGGAAACGTGGCTATATCCATGTATAGTTTTACAAATAAACGCCTAAGCCAGCCTACGGGATCACCCGCATATGCTCTACGCGATTATTCGTAATATCTGAAAATCCCGATTTTTTACAACCCGGATGTATTGAAATTGGTGTGAAAGTTAAAGTATGTCAGAACCATAACTGACTAAACCACAGGAGTATTTTCCTCCGATGAGTTTTAAGTGATTTCCATTGCTTTTTCTGACTGACGCAGGTTGAAACGAAAGTGAAAACCTACTCGTATTATGAAACAATACATCATCATCATCATCATGACAAAGGAAAAAAGAACGTTGGGCATTGAAAAACCGGAGGAGTCATGTGAAATTGATATTCCAGCGGCCAGGTGCATTCATTACAAATTCATTGGATTTGTGTAAATGCCAATTCATAATTAACTTAAGGAATATTAAGGTCTGTTTTGCATGTGTGTGGGTAGTTATAAGCAGAATAGTCATAAAGTTACTATGCATAAACCTTATAAATAGGTATGTGAGGACTGTGGAATGAATTTTATAATCCCTGCTGCACGCTTTACTTAATTCTTATTTTGGTTATGTGACGACAATGAGTTACGAATACCTAGCTGTAAGCACTAATTAGAGGGTCCACCCCATCTCTAAAAGTAATACTTTTGCTGAACTAGCTGAACCGTGCATAGCTGAAAAATTACTTTTACAACACGTAGGTCTTACTTGAAAAGGTGATAAGTGGGCCTCTGATTTTATCTAATTCAAATATCAATTAAGATTTATGTTAGACCTGCTGGTCTACTACCACGTTTTAAAGTAATATTAATGCGAGTGTGGAAACGTGACAGAACACTACACGGCGAAAGTCGGCATCTCGCTCACACAACTACAACAGTATTACTTTAAGGTAGGCACTCTGTAGTTATCTACTTACTATCTCTGGTGTTCAATAAGAAGTCGGCGGTTTGGTTGAGGGAGTTGACGAGGGAGCCATTCCTGGCCAGGTTCGTCGTGTTGGTGACGAGAGGCATTAGCTGTGGTAGAGCTGGCGACGTCCACGCTAAGATGGTCCCACCAGCCACTGCAGCGATCGCCGCTGTAAGGAAAAAGATGGATAATATAATTTTGTGGCTTAAAACTTTCCTCAAGGCAATAGGCCAAGAGACTTAAATCAATTATGAGAATATAAAAGTGGACTTCCAATGTTATTGCATAAACATCCTTAGTGATTATTTCGTAAAGATTAAACTACAGATCACGTTAATCTTTCTACCTGTTGAATTATTCGAACTCAGATTTAAAGGAAGGTTAAATTTTCCGGAACCAAAAACAAACCTTTAAGTTGTCTCGTTTGTCGTCGATCAAGGTTTTTTAAAATATTTCTATTCAGAAGAAATGAAATTGTGCTTATGAGACTAGTCTAAGCATACACAAACAAATGAATACCTAGATGCGTTTTACTGCAACACAGTAACTATTAATACATGTACCAAACCACCTTCTAACATTCGAAAAGGTCACAGCACTTACATAAAACATGAAGATAATGATATCATAGTTAATTTAAACAGAGCTGTCAAAATGGCAGTCAATCTCACCTCAGTTCTGGTACTACTTTATAAATAGACGGAGGGTGTAGCCAATACCGTGTCCCAATGTAACGATATAATTGTGGTTTACGATGCGATGTGGGTTTCAGTTATGTAAATGCTCTTTAGCTGATGTCGATATATCAAAATGGTTAGTTACTGCTTGTTGTGAGTATTTTGTATTAGTATTTGCCACACAAAATATGAAGGAGAGTTAAAGAGTGGACAATCTGGACGGAGAGGGACGAGTGCAGTTAAATTTGACCGCCTTGCAATAGATAGATTATAGAAGCTAGCCTAGCCTTCATTTACTGGATAACTTTCTTACAATTTTATAATAAGAGGACTAGTATAGAGAATTTGAATAAACAACCACTTTTCTTGAGAATTAACATTTGGTACTAATATATTTTTGAAGGGTTTTGAAACATAGCATCAATCATCTCGATGGTAATAAGAAGTCTATTCTTTCCTCATTTATTTTTATTAATTAATGGAGTAAGCTTAACTGTTCTTGAGATAAGCGACGCTACACAAAAATACCCAATCTCCTTAAAATGAGCCTAAATGAACATTGAAAAACCATTGAAGATGAACACAAGTACAAATGGTATGCCAGAATCGTAGCAAATGGAAAGATGTGATCTCTGCCTACCCCCAAGGGAAAAAGGCGTGACGTTTATGTATGTATGTAAATCTCAACAATAAAAACCAACAAAAATAACCTTCTCTTAATAAATGTACTTGACATTGCGTTGTTAAGCAGTTATCGACCTAGAAAGGTGCCTTCAAAATAAGGTAGGTCAAGAATTATAAATATTAATGCCATTGTTGTTATTCACGTGAATAAATCTTCTGCAAATATGTGCAAGCGGCCTTTTGGTAAGGAAAGGTCAATATTTAGGAGCAATTGCCTACTGTGTGCTGTTGATACGATTGCTGTTTTAAAAATTTTGAAGAAAATGGCTGCAGATACCAAAAACATCCCTGAACCGCTATACAGAGAAGATTTCTGTAAGTATTGAGTTCTAGACCTAAATGGCCTAAATAATCATCATCATCATCATCATGATAACAGTCATCATCTGTATAACAGCCCGCTATCACCCACTGCTGGTTACAGGCCTCCTCCTTATCTGCCACTTTTCTCTGGATTACACGTCCCTCATCCTACTGCCTCTAGCATACCTACCTATGTCATCACCCAAAGCGTTCTCCGTGGTTCCAGGTGTCCACAGCCACATTATTTACAACTACTAATACTATAACTACTCTAGTATACTTATGTGCCACTAAAACCAATATTCTCACAGACAGGCTAATGAAAGTAAGTATTACTGAAAACTAAATTACCAAATACTACCCGCCTTACCCCTTTAAATGAATACTAATTTATGAAATAACAATCGCAACCGAAGATAAGAACGAAAAATACTAGCCAAGAACAGATCAGGAATTACTTTACAATTTTATTACATTCCGAAAATCTTTTAAAAGCGCTACAGATCAAAATTCATCAAAATAACTATTGTATATGACCAGTATAGAGGACCTGTGGACTCCGGTACAAAGAACATTACCTACGATAAATGTTTCTAATGTTTAGTTTTCATACAAAAGTCAAAAGTCCACACAATCCACACGTCATAATGCGTGCATACGTATACATAGCGTACGTGTGTTGTTTGTCACTTTATAAATTCTATTGTTTGTTCTCGAGTGCCCATTGAACTTTGTATATGCCTTTAATTGATCTTTAATTGAATCATCATATTACCTTCGATTGCATTTCCGCTTGCAATAACTCAACTAGTCTTAGGTATACTGAGTTTTTCAGTTAATAGATTTTGGAGGTCAGATATGCATGCACAATGACCGGAAAAACAAATCTTCGAGCAGAAGAAACGAATCTTAGAGCAAAACAAATTCAAACAAACGAAGAAACAAACAAAAGCAGCATCCAAACTAAAGAAGAAACAAATCTTAGAGCATTAAGAGCAGTGGATTCTGTAAGTGATGAAAAATATTCACTTATTCAAGGGGATCCCAACTTACCGCCATGTTAGTTCAAAACAAGTGTCTAAGCCGTGAGATCGTGTAATATGCTCCAACTGTTTGGCAAAGTAATATTTTAAAATATAACCTGCTTTAAAGTTTAGGAGGTGAGAACTTGTGATAATGATTGGGTGCTTTATTTATTTTTTTATACTACTCCCGCCCTAAGGAATTTAATTCTTGTATCGCGCTTAGTTTCACAGACATTCAATTTACATGCACAGAGACACCCAGACTCAGAACAAGCGTATGTAGAACGCACAAATAATTTAGGCGGGGATCAAACCCACGACACGTCGCGCACTGTTGTAACTGGTGTGGTGACCTATACCACTCGGCTATCCGTGCAGTCAGTGCAGTATTGATCCGGGGTAGTTAGAAAACCTTTTTTTCATAAATAAATTAATATCTTGGGACAACATCCACACACGGCCATCCGATCCCAAGCTGAGCAGAGCTTGTGTTATGGTAATCAGACAGCTGATAAACATACTTAGATATTTCTAAATGTATACATATTATTGTAGATAAATCACACCCAGACTCAGAACAAATGGTCGTGCTCATCACACAAACATTTGTTCTGGGTGGGGATCGAACCCGCGACCTCCGGCTTAGCAGTCAGGGTCACTAACCACTAGACCAACAGGCCCGTCAAACCTCACCTGCAACTGCGGCTATATACTGGTTCACCTTCCTGGTCTCGCCGCCCTTCTCCTGGACGGAGAGCATATGCATCGTCGGCTTATCCATCTTCGATCAGCTCAGTCGCATTCTGAAACAAGAGGAACAGACTTTATCACCAATCATTATCAGATATCAAGACGTTTTTATTTCAAGTAGGCCTTTTTAGGAACTCTCGAAACGTTAGTTTACGGATTATAGTTGCGCAGTTCTAAGCTATTCTTATGGAGAAGAACAGGAAAAATATTTCACAAGTTACTCTCCTACAAAAGAAATTAAGACTTCGTGTATATTCATATTTCGTATATCACAGCTGAACCACAAAGGGGACCTTTGCTGTTCTTTCTTTCTTTTGGCCGTTCTCAAAACACCTGGGTTTGTACGCATCGCAGTTTAGTGTGACCCTATCGAGAACATTAATAGCATAATTATGTATGTAGCATAAAATACTATAGCGAAAACACATAAATCAGCAGGTAAATAATAATTCTGCCAGAGTCGCGCAAACCTCATCCTGAGATCCTATGACTAACTTAAGCAGTAGAGGAGGCCCCGGGGTGTTTTAGTCCTACATATCCCCACACTGTACCCTCGGCGTGAGTTAGGCAATAGCTTTTCACCCCAGGAGAAAAGTTAAAATAAAAGTACTATAAGGAGCGCGTGTGTAGACGCTCGCCTCATTAACAGGTTATTATATTGTGCACTAGGAGACTGGGGTCTAAATGTGATTTAAGTTTCCTCACATTATCCTTCACCAACAATATTACATTTAACGTTAAAATGTCATTAACATAAATTATTCAAAGCTCGTAAAATAGCACAGAATTAGCAAGACTAGTTGGAACATAATATACTCGTACATTGGTGGTTAATTAAGATTATCTGTGATATTAACATTAGTATGACGGCCTTCGTTGCCTGAGCTAATACTAATTGTGTTAATAAGTTCTGTAAATAACGCATTACGTATACATAGATAGGTTATACGTATAGTTCTGTTTAAACTATCTTAATACCTTTTTTAGTCACAGTTACACACGATAAAAAGTTCGAGACAAAAATTGATTTTGGAAACGATGTTTTAAAAACATCGACCACGAGTGAATGCGCTAAATACAGATGACAAAACTAGGCTAACTATGAAAAAAACGCCGTCCCCACGAATGTCGATTAAAGCTGCAATCATATTATCCCCCTCTGACACACTCAATTAAAAAGTATCGTGTGTTAATTCCGGGTTTTAACTAACTCCATACCAAATTTCATCAAAATTGATATAACCGCTTTAGCGCGAGAGAGTAACAAACATCCATCAATCGCTACAAACTTTTGAGATTATAATATTAGCAGGATGTGACGTAATTTCTCCTATTTATGCTACATACTAACCAAAGTAGTAAAGCACATATCAAACCATCTAGTCCATATAAATCAAATCAATTTTCCATGCACTTTCAATGTGCACTACCTAGCCCACTTGAATAACAAGCGCAATGATATCATCCATCAATGTCGGAGAGCTAACCTCATATTCCCGTACGTTCGAACGGTAAACAGATGCAGAAACTAACAGGGGTCAACTTAAATGCATGGCAAGTACATTTGTGCCTTAATGAGGTTCAATGGGCTAAACGGCCGGAACAGAGTGCTCCCGATTGACAGCCACATAAAATTGTATTGTATACTTATTTCCTTGATGCTTTAGGGCTGGCTGCATAGGAAATTGGTGATTTTTGAGTATTTTTTTTTCATTGCCATTATAAAATTCGTTAATTAAAATTAAAATCGTATATGTAGGTACTATGTACATTTAAACTAAAAAACTGAAATAAAAAATATCTTTGCCGGCCGGGAGTGTGCTCAAAAGGCTGGCGACATTGCCACGTTGGATGGCATTTTTTTGTAATACTGATTGACGTCTGATAGGGGAGAATGGAAGAAGTAAACATGTTGGGCCGGTCCCCAAGTAAAATGGGATAAGGGCAGGAAGATGATGATGATTAGAGTTACTAAGTGTCAAGGTCATTAATAGTAGTACATTAATTGTGCTCATGGCTCATATTTTTTTGTTATTTTATTCCATATTAATATGATTCTTTACAAAAACATCTATTAGATTTAAACTTCTTGTGCTCTTTTTTACAAGTCTAGACCATAATATGTAAAATCACTTTAGGTATTCTTCAAGTGTCCATAACGATTTGCATTGTCATGTTAAAATGAAATATGATATTCAAGTAGTGGAAAAAGTAACCGCTAAATACTTAACACTTTACAAAACGGTGTAACATCTAATAACGATAATTATAATTATTAACATGATAAATAAAATGCGAATTATTCAGTTATTCGTACTGTCAGCTTATATTCGGAGTACTAGACAATTGATAAACATACTTATACATATACTTCTAAATATGTATAATAATACAGATAAATTACACGCAGACTCACAGACAGACAGACCAGAAAAAATGATCGTGCTCATCACACAAACATTTGTCCTGGGTGGGAATCGAACCCACGACCACTGATATACAGGGCCACTAACCACTAGACCAACAGGCTAGTCACGTATTATTTAAAGAGCTCCTCTGGTTTGTCTTCAGAAAAAAATAAATGAAATCAATTGTGTTTTTCTGCAGCATAATTCGCCAACCCTAAACTTGGTAATAGGTCAAGAATGACTCTTTATATTGCAAGGATTGTTATCAATACAATGCAATGTCGACGAAGATTCGAAGGTTCAAAGTAAGGACAATTTGGAACATCCTGTTTTCGTTACTTAAACTTGTAGTCTTTACATAGTTCCTTTACTATACGTCCTTTAAATTGACGTGGTTCTAAAACTTTACAATAACTTCTTAGTTATGCTGTGATATGGAGTGAGACTATTGCGATATCATTGTCAGCTATATAATAGTAAACTAAATGTATATTACGATATTTTTAAGTTTAGTAGGTATGCCCAGTTTTGTGGCGCTTTAAGTATTAGCAGTGAGGATACAAGTAACATTTAAATACAATACATTCTCACTTACTTACCAATAAAGACATTCACAAAATGTTGCCTTTATAATTATATTAGTGCTAGCATGTATTATCTAGAACGGATCTTGATCATGACATTAGGTGTGATCAAACAATGATTACTCACAGGAAACAACTTTAAATTCCTCTCAAATCGTAAGTACCATTTATCACCTTCCGGGAACAATGCGTATTTAAGGAAACATTTTGTTTACGCTATCCAATGTTTGACATGTTTATACTCTTGACTATCAGCTTTTTAGTGACACAACTGATTTGGCCTTAAATGTAGGTGATAAGCTGTAAGTGGCACTTATCGGGAATGTGATATGTTTAGTGATGGCTGATGGAAAACGGGTAGGTGACAAAATAATTCCAGGGGGCCTTTCCTCCTAAAGTTGGTCCTGTTGTGTAAACGAGATGCCGTTCCCTTCGCATCGCCGTGCTTTTCTATTAGGGGATTCGTAAGGAGGTCCGTAGCTACTACGTAAGCCGGTGCTGATAAGGAACCGGTCTATTTCCTTGTCATCAGATATGTTGAAGCGTATAAGCAATCATATAATGGTAAACAAATTAGGGTAGACTATCCTAGTACTAATCTTATAAATAAAATTCCCGTGTCACAATGTTAGTAACCGTACTCCTACGAAACGGCTGGACCGATTCTCTTTAAATTTTGTATATGCATTCAGTAGGTCTGAGAATCGACCAACATCTATTTTTCAAACCTATTTCGCGAACGAAGTCGCGGGCAACAACTAATAATATTATTAACGTGAAATTTGTAAGTATGGATGGATGGATAGGTCATCGTATAGGAAGAGTATTTTTTTTGTAAATTATTCCTACACTAGCAGTACACATTTAATGCACTCGTAATCTAAAAAATATCAAACTGTAAACATTATGAACTATGCGGAAATTACACATATCACAGAATAAACTACCGACTATATTATTATTATCCAGATAATACCGGATTCAAATTGCATATCAATATAAAACATGCAAATATATATTCTGGCAATTAGCAAGTTGAGTACGTAGTTATTTCTAAAATCTTTGGTCATGCTGACATGCAAAATATAATAAACTCAGTCTTTAATTCAAGTTTAAGTTAGGAAATGATGTAATTTGATATGGGAAACGGGATATGATGTGATATGGAAAAGACACAACAGGGACAGCAATAGTAAAATATTTGATACATTGGAATCCATTGCCTTACTATAATTGTATTCACTTAAGAGTGTCAATTTGCTAGTTGATATTCGTCATATATAAATCTTCATAAGAATCAAGTTAACAAATAGATTAGCGTTCAAGTTTCCCATCTAGCCCATGTATATTTCTCTGTGGTAATGTCGCCAGTATCCCGGGTAAGTTTCCCGCCATTGACGGAGGTGATGACATGTTTTTTGACTCTTAGTAAATATGATATTTTATAGTCATAAGTTCAGTTTTAAATGTATATATTTTTTTCTTACAGTTTCTGAATCTGTCGAACATTGTTATATTTCCAAAATAATAACAAGATTATAAAAAGGAAAATGATTACCAGCATCATGCAAATATCATGGAAAACATAACATTGTATATCTAAGAACTTGAGTTAGTGTGAAATCGGCGCCAAATCTCTTCGAGTTATCGCCAGATATCTGATAAGAGATAAGACTCGAGGGTCTCGGTTATCGGGGCACGGAAGCTTGCCTAAGTGTGGCCTTGATTGTATAGATTAAGGTGTGGACACAGTATAGCATGAGCATTATAATCTTTGTTATTTTAAAGCAGATTGCTTAGGCAGATTTTAAATGATAGGGTAGATTTTTTTAGGAACAACTCTGTGGCCCAATTAAATCATTTATGGTGAAAGACCCTGAAAAAGGGGGCAGGACGAATGCTCAACAACAATACTTTGTACAGAGAAAGAGGCAGGGACTCCCGAGTTAGTTTCGATATTTCTTCTCAGGGTAGTCAGTTAGGAAATGTCGAACAGCGAGCTCGAAATATATTTAAGACATGTAAAAGTGATATAATTATCCTACTTACACAATAAATGATTTCATTTTACATAGAGGAAGAATGTAAGAAAGAACTATGGAATGTAGTAGGGTGTCGACCAATCGACACAAACACGTAAGGGATGTCGTTGCGGGTCTTCCTTTCTCCCATTATTTCTTCTATATTTGGCTAACTAATAAAACTTCTTGTCGCAGGCCTCGTATTTGTCCTTGTATCTGGACCTTGGATGATCCCAGTAGTAGTTCTCTTGTGCAAGGTAAAATGCAAACTGCATTACCAAGGAGAGTAAGTATGTTGGCGGCCGACCGTAAAATGCATGAAAACTTACATGGAGATAGATGTTTTGCGTGAACTCTATAATATATGGATTGTCAAGGTGTTGATAGAACTATCTGATATTAGGTGCGAATTAAATTGGTAACCTGGATGAATTACCTTCTCAAATATGACACTGAACTCTTTTAATCTGTTGGCACCACTGCCGCAATCTTTGCTATACTGACGTTTTTTATCCTTTACGATATAGGCCTCTATCCAGCTCAATTATCAAAACTCAAAGTCATTTATTCAAATTAGGCTATAATGTAGCACTTTTTGAACGTCAAGATTTACTAATTAGACAGCACCCCATCGCCCAGCCTTAATTATATTTTAAGGTTTTCATGACATAAATATTTTACAGAAGGATATCTTGCAATCTTAACCTAAGCTACTTGTTAGAAACACACGTACTTATAGATAACATTGATTTATTGTTATCTAACAAATTCTATATCGCCCTAGCATAGACACGTTTCATAACACCGATCGATTTTGATTTGTTAGATAAATAATAGGTGTATTTAAATCATTTGATTTATTGTTCAGATTTGTATCTGTTGTTTTGTTTATTCGATTTTTTTTTTTCTAATATCTAGCCGTTATGTAAGGAATGATATGAATGCAAAAGGAGTAAATAGTACTGTGACGTCTGATAGAGGAGAATGGAAGAAAAAACGTGTTGCGCCGACTCCAAGTGAAATGGGAGAAGGGCAGGGAGATGATGATGACGATGATCTAGCTGCAATCGCAAAATTTATGTCTGAAATATTGTTCTTAGCTACTTCTTGCATTTTAGACAGACCTAGTGGAAGTTCCTCCCACTTTAGGGAGATTACTGAAGTTTCAATGTCAATGAGATACATTTATTTTTCATTCTCTGACCATCTAATCTCTTTGAACTAATACACCTACTTCTTATTTCTCTGCGGTAAAGAATCAAATTCCTCAGGCATTAAGTCCGTCTTTGTACATACATAATTTGTTGCTAAAATAATGTTAAATAAATAATTAACCATAGTCACCAACGGGCAACGGGATTAAGGTCGTTAAATGTAATCTAACACAGAACATAACATTAGATACTCTGGCATAAACCGCAAGCCAAGACCAGATGGAATGAGAGTAAGATACGAATAACTTACTAACATAGGTTCAGCGCTCATTGCTGAGGCAAAGCGGAGAGTAATGAAAGACAAGGGTTTAATATAAACCATAACTACTTTGACATACGTCAGTATAAGTAAACATAAATAAATATCCTGTTGGTCTAGTGGATAGTGGCCCTGACTGCTATACTGGAGGTCGTGGGTTTGATTCCCACCCCGAACAAATGTTTGTGTGATGAGCACGATCATTTGCTCTGTGTCTGGGTGTAATTTATCTATAAAATCTATTTAGAAATATATCAGTTGTCTAGTACTTACAAAGCAAGTTACCTTGCAAAGCAAGTTACCTTGCAAAGCAAGTTAATTTGACTCTAGATTAGCAGAATTATACCAAGTATCCTTTACCGTTAATTCGCGTCCTAGGCGTTATGCAATACAAAATTAACCAGTTACGTTACAATAGAATCGCTTTGACCACGACTGCACATGTTAATGACAAAACACACATGAAACTTGTTACGTTGGCCAAATATTTACATGGTTATACCTATGTGGAAGCGATTCAGTAGATAATGCCGAGTTTAAAATACTACTATTTAAAACTAGTTTTAAGAATAACCTTACATTATTTTTAACCATACAAATATCAAAAGCTAATCAGTATTTTAGACGTAGGTAACTGTTAACAGTCACTAAGTACCTTTCGCATTTCATTATCTAATACTCGACTGGGATTACCTTTACATACCATATCAGAACAATTAAATTTTATGGTGCAGTAAAGCTGGATTTTCTTTACAACATGCCTGATCATGCTTTTGACGCGGATTATTATTGTATGAGGGTTTACAGCTGTAAATACGGTAGCTATGTCAGATTATCTAAATCCTTGTCAATAGATAGGAGGCAGGAGTACTTGTCATAATGTCACAGATAAGCTTTGTATTAACTGTAGTTTATGTAAAAGGTGTATTTGTGTTTGCCACGTATAGTCTGCTTTCGCGAATCTCGTGCTCTCAGCCATAGGTAGATGAGGACGCTCCGGTAGAGTAGGCCCCTTACAACCATGCGCGAGCGATCCCGCGACTCTGGCTTTGGCAAAAGAACAGGCCCGGAGTGTGTATGGTCGATGTGAGTCGACATATCCCCACGCCGTGCCTTTAACGTGGGTTGAAGTCTAGAGTTAGAAGAATAGAGTTTCACCCCGAAAAAAAAAAAGACCCCTTACCACCAATAACCATCACAAAAAAAATGTTTCAATATTGCAATTATGAACTCTGTACTTATGATTGTCATACATGAAGTAATTATAATTATACCAGCCAACTGACATAATACACTGTTGGGCACAGGCGACTTCTCTGTCACGCAAGCACGCACCAATTTTCCGTTTTTTTTGAGTTCCTAAAATCTTCGAAAGAAAACATCCTGAGAAAACCAGCATATTACCTGCGTCGTGGAATAGTAAAAATCTACAGCTCAAAGTAGTTTATTTTCAGGCTTAAAATTAGCTTTTTTTTAACTGATGCAGATTAATTTCAGTTCAACTAATTTGATCGTATACGTTATGATACATAGAAAGATTATATATAGCAATGCAGTTTTCTGCATAGGTATAATCTATAGGATATAAATAGGTTTATGAACGTGTTACGTATCATTTTAAATTAGATAACAATGTAGGTAACATGCACATGTGGTCATCACGTCGATATAGGTCATTGAAACCTGATATATTGAAATTCGGTCAAGATATTGTTATCATATTTTTGTTATTGTAACCAGAGAGAAAAGGAAAACGGGTCATCAGAGGATAATAAAAGATTTATCATCTTCTTATATACCTACATATAAAATTCCCGTGTCAGTTTTATTAACCGTACTCCTCCGAAACGGCTGGACCGATTTTTACCAAATTTTATAATAATATGCGCTTCAGTAGGTCTGAAAATCGGTTACGAAACGGATTGATCGATTCTCTTGAAATATTGTGTATATATCGGGTAGGTCTGAGAATCGGTTACTATCTATTTTACATCTCTATATTTTTTTCAAGAGCGAAGTCGCGGGCAACAGCTAGTCATTTTATACGTAAACATATCCTGTACCATGAGATCTTAAGACAGGGCTGTTATTATGAGGAAAAGAGACGTCGCTAGCCGCTGTGTAGTGCTCTCGCTTCCACAACTTCAACAGTCATGACTGTTTCGATTTTAATACAGATACTGGTATGTGTGATAAATAAAATTAACAGTGACAATAGCTACAATATTTAAATACATACATCCATTAACTTATCGCTTTGCGTTCAAAGTGCAACATTTGTAGTGTACCTACATATTTTATTATTAGTTATAATAGACTTTTACATTGATAATTATTGTTTGTTACGTGCCAATAACTCATATGGTCTCTTTAACTGTATCTCTCTTATGTAGTTTTTATTTAACTATAATTGGAAAATATTTATGCCAATCTCATTGTGTGGGAGTTCCACACGACTACCATTACCTATACTTACCTAGTATAAACACTACATACTTAGTATAAAACAAAGTCGCTTCTCGCTTTTGTCTGACTGTCCCCATGTTGCTTAGAAGAACTTAGAACTTTAAAACAGCGCCATGGATTTAAATGCGGCCTTCCCCTTGTAACATTATATGTATGTATTAAAACATAGAACGTTTGAAGAGCAAGGTTTATATGCACGATACAGCACTATTGCACAGTTTTTTTTCGGGCCGCTACTGTCGCTAGTATAATGTAACTGGAAATATTAACATACCTATCTAAATTAATACATCTGGATTATAAAGCAGGCATTGTGATAATATAAATCAAATAACAATAAAGGGTGTATGAACCGTAAACTCCTAACAACTATCTAATAAAATTTAACAATACAACACATATTCAAACATAAATTAATAAAACATTGATTTTAAACGTTTATCTGAAAATAAAATAAACTGATAATAATTGGGCCATAATTTATCGTTGCTGTTTATCTGTATGTTGCTACAGAGCATAGATAATAGACGCACGTTTTTGCCTGAATGTATGATTCCATTGCATTATCGCAAAGGATTTATACATTCAGCCCAATTTGTAGTACTATAAATTAGTTATAAAAATTGTTTAACCTTAATCGTGTTTCATTAATCGTTGATTGTAAAATGTAAAAGAAAGATACTAATTATCATTTCAGTTAATCTGACATCACAATTATAAGTAGGTGTAACGCCACTCCTATTATTAATTATTTTTAAAGTTTGGAGTGATTAAAAGTATAACATTATCACTACACATTGAATTCTTATAAACTATAGAATAGTTGATATAAGTATGAATGCAAAAGTAGTTTTGTCAGTCTGTTACACTTTTATTGCGTAAGTAATATAACCGACTCTGAAAATAAAATGGCTAGAACTAAGAATGAAAAAGAAAACTGAATACTTAGTCGTAATATTTTCCGATAATTGGTCAGTAGTGTACTGTATCTTTATGGACTGAGCAAAGAACAAGTATTAGTAGCAAGTTTTTCTATAAAAACAGTTTTTCTATAAAAAAAGTTACGTCCTAAAATCAGGGTCAACAACCTTTTACTAATTTCAGTCGACCTAATATAATAATTGACATATGTCAACTAAATATTCTAAGCTGTCAAATGAAAAATCATGGTATGATAGTAAATAATCATTGTTCTGCGTACTTCAAACAGGCGCCAACATTGCAGAATGCAGGGTCAAAAATCTGAGGGCTATAGAACAAATAGCTAGTTGTTACATTAAATGGCTGCCAAGTTTGTAAGACTCGTTAACAAAGAGTATTATGTTTAGCATGTCTTGTTGTCCTAACCAATTTTATCCACAGCGGCTTATGTTACTATGACACCAGCCAGCTACGCGTGGCATATTATAGTGCGCAAGTACAGATGCACTCTCTGTTGGGTTACTCTCATAGCCCGGTGGGACTGCAATCCAACACGACCGGAGAGAGATGAGGCACAAGACAACATCATTTTATTTTCTTTCGAAACACGGAAGCTGCGATATTCATATCTAAAACGCACACATCCAAAAAGTCTTACTACTACTTCAAAGTAGCTTAATATTAGCATGTCATACGTTACATAAACAGAGTTTTTGTTTGGTTAACGAGGGAATCTTCAGGGGCGAACCCCCTTTGGGGAGGACATGGGTAGTAGGTCTTAAAGACTTAATTTAAGCCGCTGTGGTATTTTGGTATGGAGTTAAGGCACCGTGGATAAACCCACAGGCTTTTTACCCGACTGCGTGACACGGAACGTAATGTTTTTGCACCTGAAATCGACAAGCGCGTCGGCGAAACTGCGTAAAAAGTCTTGTGTTCAATGTTTTTTTAAAAAAAATATTAACAAAGGTAGTTAAAACTGGCACATCTGTCATTAGACTATTCATTCTGGCAGTATTCCCATTGTCCATTCATAAAATAGTCACTAGTTTCATATGAGGATATTTGAGAAAAGATAAGATAAAACTATTTGTAAGTAGGTAGTATTGCTTCCTTTGAAACTATAGTTAACCGGATATGCTTAAAAACCTACGAAAAAATATCAAAACTACCCACAAAAATTGTCTCACACTGAAGAATTATTTAGATTTTTTTACAACTACTGATTTTTGTACAATTACTTTCGCGGTAACAATTTTAAGCACATTTTAATTGTCAGTAGCTGTCTGTTTTCTTCGCCTGTCTTCAAAATAACTGAACCATTTTAATGTATTTTGTCAATACCGTCTAATTAAGAACCAAAGAAGATTATTTAATGTATGGTAGCCAGTAATAAAAAAATGGAATTTAGGTTAGCGTAATAACCCCTCTTAATAAGTCCGTTTTCTGTTGCTTACAGAACTCTGTACAAGTACACTATACAAGAAGTAATATGGTAGGTACATTATACCTATATTATTAGATAAATAGATACACGTATGTTTTGTAATATAAACAGTTAGTGTTAATTTAAATATAAAGCGCATAAACATGATACAACGCAATCATAATACATTGACGATTGTAAAATAAATTGATTAAATTAATTCTATTTATGCTCAAGGGACTTAAATTGAAAAGATTATTACGCTTGCATTCTTATGGGTGTTGGCAGAAAAGTGTCGTATAGGATTTAATCTCTTCATATTATTATTATGAACTAGCTTGTCTAAAATATATGTACAAATCGCGAAAGTTTAAAAACATTCATAAACAAGCTGTTGTGTGCGACTTCGCCCGGTGAATGCCGGTTATAGTTGCAAAAATATTACACACTCTGTCACAATCGGTTAAAAAGTAGCCTGTATTAATTAAGGCTGTCCGCTAATTCCATTGCAAAAAAAAAATAACCAGCTGTTTGAGCGTGAAAGAGTAACTAACATCCATGCAGCCATCTGTACGTAAAAACTTTCGAGTTTATAATGTGTAGGATAAGGGACTCAACATTCTAAAAGCGGAATGGTACTTCTGTTTTGTTTTGTCGAGTCTTTAATACTTCTGTAGGCTTAAAGGGCTGCACCAATTTGGATAAAATTATGGTATAGTAGTGGTCACCCAACAATTTTAATTAAAAATAATTTAGAAGAATCACTAAAAACTTTAAGCTGTATTGGTAAATTCCTCCATTCTTACCGATTATTATTTATCTTCATTACTAGTTTTTCTAGTTATCTTAATAATAAATATATTATGTGATATCGTCCTAATCTGTGATCAAGGGAACACGGTTCTTATAAATGTAGGATATAAATCTAACCCAAATACTGGATTGGGATATGCATATGGTTGCAGTTTCATAAAAATGTAGGTAGGTAATAGATACCATCTACAAAAGATTTTGATTAAAGCGGATTTTATGTAGAATATTTTAAAAAGAAGTACCCATGATTTTTTCTTAAATTATGTAAAGTAATTTTCTTAAGCATGGTTTAATGATTCAAGCATGCTATGATTACACTTTCAAACGCTTATCTATAGTACGATTTTTTGTTTATTACTGTTTAAAAAAATTGTTTCATTACCAAAAAAAAAATTTAAAATTTTCAATATCCTACATAATAAAAATAAATATACATAGGTACTTACCGAATAAAAAACAAAACGTCAAAAATAATAAATAAAAAACGGCGGCAAAATCACAACACACTGATCACGGCAGAATAAAAATACTGAATGATAGATAAACTCTGTTTTTTTTTAAATTACGTAACGATTTGGCGCGAGACAGTCGGCCGAGCGGCGCGCGCAGCGTCCGCACGATTTTCGAACACTGGCCGAATATTAACCTACAATGTGCGTTAGTGCGTAGGTAAAGTATTATTATGCAACCGCCATTTATTTTTTTAAATCGAATTTAATCCCGCCACATATTGACAGTTGACAGTTTACTGTTAATTTATTGTAAGGAAATGCAGTAAAACTGAGTTTATTTACAATGATTTTGATTTAAATAGGTTTAATAGCTGTGAATGAGATCAATGTGGGAAATTTTAAAGGAAAGTCTATGACTAGTCTAAAACACACCTACAATACCTTATTGGTCATACTGGAATGACAATGAAACAATGGAAATGGATTATTATAAAACGTCATCAATCGGTCATAGGTCAATCATCTGTCATAGGTCATCAATGGGAATTAAATACCCAAAAAAAATAATTACCCGAGAAAATAATGACTACACGGAATATAATAATATCTTATAATAACATAAGGAGAAGAAATAAAAAGTATAAGCATTAAATGACATTGAACAGTCCCTATTGACTTTATCGCTTTGGGAATAGGTAGGTGTTGATGCAAATATCTAATTAATATAAGCAACGCGTAACAGGTTCATTACAGAATTGGTACCTTTGTACAAGTGACGAGACAATTATAATTAATATATCAATAACAATATTGACTTTAAAAACGTCCCACTGCTGGGTGGGGACTGAAAAATCTATGGGCAATTCCATTTCTCAGATTCCTGATGCTAACGCTAAAAAGTATTGAATTAAAAAGTCAAAGTCACGTTACTCGACGAAAAGAAATGTCATTTCTATACATATGAGATATTCGAAAAGCGAATACACTTATCAAATGTAACTTTTCTACAGATAGAAGTTTCTTCAAGCTGTCTTCGTTCAGTTTGTCTCTGACGTTCATTGAACCCGCAGACTATGTGGAAATAGACCGGGATTAAAATAAACGTGAATTCAATGTCAAAGTTACTACTACAAAAATCTTCTATTAGATTCTTGATGACGACTGGCCTGTTGGTCTAGTGTTTAGTGACCCTGACTGCTATACCGGAAGTTGCGGGTTCGATCCCCAAAGAGAACAAATGTTTGTGTGATGAGCAAGATAATTTGTTCTGTGTCTAATTTATCTATAATATGTATGTATTTAGAATTATACGTAATTATAATAATTATAAGCGTGGTCTGCTCAAAGCAAATCAAAAGGTTTTTATTTCGAGTTGGCCTTTTCAGGCACTTTCAAAATGTTACTGACTCTAGTTGCGCGGTTCCAAAATGTCATTCTTATGGAGAAGAACCGGCAATAAACTCTACACCAAGTTTCAACCAAATTGGTTTAGCCACTTACGCGTGAAAGCCTAATAGACAGCCGTCCATCCATCCAGTCATACTTACAAACTTTCAGGTTTATAATATTAGTAAGATAACGGCTAAACTAAGTCGCAGTCAGGTGTTTTACACTTTACACCAATATTCAATTTACATTGTTTTTAAAAACTTAAACTAACGCCTTACCGTATGTGACGAGCAAAATTCACAGTAAGTGTTATTGCTCTAACAATAACATAATATATTTACGATAGCTAATAACATATGGGTAATAAGTTATTAGCAATCGTAAATATTAATAATTAAAAAATTATAATCCGACATCCGCGCGGACGGAGTCGCGGGCGGAAGCTTGTATAAAATATAAGCTCTACTTAGGAGCAAGTAGAACTTAAGTTTTACGTATGTACATAAATACTAAAAGATTGACAATCCAAGATAACTTACCGCAAAATTCTGTACATTTTGTAACCTAAATTACAAACAATGAAATATAAAGAACAATAACAGTTAAGACAAATAATTGTTGTTGTTTAGTTCATGTCAGGAACAAGTTTTGGCATTGTCTGGCCTATAATCCATGTTATACCGAACTTGTTTGTAAGACTATTCCCGTCACTAATAATTATGTAAGTTTAAAGTGTAATTAGTTAGTGGTAATTAGATTCGGCTGGTATTGATTCGTAGACCAGGTAAAATTATAGGAAAAAAGTGTTTAAACACACCACACACTTGTACGTCTTCCAACCAACCAGTAATTTATTTATTGAACATTTCTAAATTAAAGGCGCTGTCTGTCTTCTATCATATTAAATACGTGAAGCTCTAAAAACAAATGAACCTTTATAAATTAAAAATAAAATTACCGTAAAAACAAAGTCCTACAAATAAAATCGAGAGACTTTTAAAGGCTCTTAAATATGATTCCATTTTAAATGAATAACAGCTTTTCATATAATTTATTCGAGTCAGCTTTACAATCGGGAACTTTCAACCACGGTCAAAGATGATCACTATAACTACTGCACTGAGCCATTTTCCAGGCGAATTTTACCGATCAACTCTTCAGACATAATAGAAACGTTTCATAAATGCATTCGTCTTTCAAGCCACATTTAACCCATACTACCTGTGACATTATATTGCCCTAAACTATTAGTGCCATTGATTAAATGATTCAAATGCTTTCTGTTTCAACAAGTCTCTTGACAATGACTTAATTATCACATGTCTTGACTAGTTCGTGATTACTGTGATGAGCCTAAAGCCTAGCAACTTATATTGTTTTATACAAACCTAGCTGTTGCCCGCAACTTTGTATGCGTAAGTAATACTTCCGCGAAAGTTTAAAGAAAGACAT
Organism: Chrysodeixis includens; assembly: GCA_941860345.1. Taxonomy (NCBI): domain Eukaryota; kingdom Metazoa; phylum Arthropoda; class Insecta; order Lepidoptera; family Noctuidae; genus Chrysodeixis; species Chrysodeixis includens. The sequence continues at coordinate 5,226,964 of OW796115.1, forward strand.
AAAAATAGAGTTAACCGAATCTCAGATCTACTCCATATGCCACAAAATTTCAAGAGAATCCGTCCAGCAGCCGTTTCGTAATTACAAATAAGCGTTATAAGTACTACGACGGATATGAACATCTATTTTGACTCTAAAAGCACAGGAGTCGTAGCTCAGTTGGTAGAGCGCTCGCCTAGCAAGCGAGAGGACCCGGGATCGAAACTCGGTGATTCCATCCAGGTAGTGAAATCGTTCAAACGCTTTTGCATTTTTTTTTTATTACAAATATTTTTCTAACAATTTTCAGCTTTAATGAGACTTGTATGTTTTTGAAATAAGGGACTAAATTTAAAATCTACCCTTCGTAGAATGTGTGGGGGTTCATTAATAATGAATCTTTGTATATCAACACCTTTTTGGGGGTAATACTTGTAGGATGAGACGGACAGGATAGGTATTGGCGGAGCGTTTAGATAGTCTTCATCAACCTTATTGAATGTCTTGTTGAAATAAAGTCTTCGTTACATCGCTTGATTGTTTATTACATGATTAATTTAACAAAATGTAATAACACGTGGAAGATGATAACAGATTCCTTTGTGAAACGCGGTGAGTTCTGCACTTCCATCCGTTCGCCATCAGGGTTCATCTTCCAAGAATCCTCTGCACGGCGCAGTACAGACCACACTCTTCTTCTTCTTCTTTTTTTTGTTTTTGGCTCCTTCGTTAGTGTTCGAAGATTTTGCCAATGTCAAGGTAGGAAATGACACTGTGGATCGGTAGGAAAAAAAAAGGCTCTATGACTAAAAGCCGGTAATTATCGGAGTTGTTAGTGTTGAAAAAGGACAAAAACATTTTGTTAGCGCTATCAGCACAATGGGAAGAGCATAACACACAGAGTAATGGAAAATAAATAGACAAAATCTAAGAATAGATTTAAGTAAAATAAATATACATATGTGTTACAGATGAATATGATTAATATGGATAAATTTAATCAGGATCTTTACCATGGGAGAATGAACTAGGGTTAATAGAAATGGGATATTGATTGGGCGGGGGATATCATTAGGAAGAAGGTCATAAAGAGGGGTGACCAGACGAGGACATGAAAAAAATAAGTGTTCTAGAGTACCCTCCTCTAAACCACATTCGCAAATAGAATGATCTCAAATTCTGATTTTAGCCAAAAAAACTGGGGTACATACAAAACCGAGCCGCAAACGAATAATGACAGAGGTAGCTAACTTCTCAAAACGATTGAATTAACTAAACCAGGCTTTGTAAGGAATAGAGGGTTGAATAGTGCCGAAAAATTTGCTCTTAATTTTGCGAGTTTTTTGCCATAGAGTCTCCCAGCTCTTTACCATAAGTAATCCAGTCGCCCAACTCCAACTGTCATACTTGACGTTCCACAAACAATCATCATATTGTCGCTGTCATCGGTGTTACACCACGCAGGTGCGATAGGTATGCGACCTCTCCGACATACTATTTATCTTCTTGAAAAAAAAAACCTTGATAAAATCCAATTCAGCCCATTTATTGCCCGTAAGGCGGAAGAAAGTTTGCCGAGCCTGCTAGTCTTTACTAAATGTCTGGATTCACAAAACCTTCTTTTACAAGATACTTTCCGACATCTGGCTGATCGTCTGTGAGAACTGAGGGCTAGATCGATCTTCATTATATCTCTCAGGGCCACTAACCACTAGACCAACAGACAATAATAAAACAACCTCCTGACAGAAACGTAAAACTTTAAAGTATAAATAACAACAACATTCGTTCCATACTTAACTAATTTATTAAAAGAAATAACGTTACTTACATGAATATTATTTTAAACTTAGACAATAAGAACTTAAACTTTATACGGCTTAAGTTAAAGTTCAAAATAGTTCGAAACTATATCGTTTGTAATAAAGGCAACACGAGAAAAAATAAGGATGCACTCTAGTTTAAAATTTAGTTTACAACAATTTACATTTACGAATGTACTTACAATAGTTACTATGATACTTATCCTACTAATATATCGCGTAAATCTGTTTTAAACCGTGTGAAGCTGCAGAGGTGACAAACACACAGACATAAAAACAAAACACCGACTGCAAAAAATAACCACTACTAAAAAGAGACAAACAAGCTCTATAATCTAGTGTGAAGAGTATACAGTACATTATATTTTATTTGATACTTACATAAAAACAGATATATTTTAATGCATTTAAAATATAATTTATACGTTTAAAGTTAATGCTGGCGGGACTAACAAATCTATAATCAGTATGATCTGCATCTACAGTATGTATATTTGAACGACGGACTTATTCAAACCACCAATAGTTTATGCATAAACTTCGCCAATAAACGTATAAACAATAAAAATAACCCTGATTAATGACGAACAAAATCGTTCCAAAAAAGTCCTAATAACTTCGCAACGTTTTAACACCCTCGCGCTTATCGAACATATGCGCGGTCAATGACCGACGCCGACGTAGGTATGAATGCATTTCACTGCGCGGCACTCGTCGTCGACATCACAAGGGGCGCGGGGGGGCTTGCGCGCTCGCTGCCTTAGCGGCGGCAAGTGTTTGGCGCGTGGTATTAGGCATTTTGCGCTCTGTGTTCATAAATAGTGTATTTTATCGGATAGTTATATAAAAAATTAAGGTCATAGTTTTTTTACATATTTAGGACGAGAATCGAATACTGACCACCTTCCTTCAATAAGTCCGTCGTTCAAATATACATACTGTATAGTCGAACATTAATTCAACGCTTTTGTAGAAATCTAAGTAAATTACTGTCAACAATTGAGACACTTGTTTTTCCCGCCTGCATTAATTTTTAACCCTCCTTCTGGCGCAGTCCGATAATGTTACAGTGTTAACAATTTAGCTTGCAGCAACTCTTCAATTATTTACAGGGAATTGATGTTTGATCATAAAATCAGCACACTTAAATTCTATGAACCGTAAACTTACATCAATGTTAGATTTTTCCAATTTTTGTACGTTGCTTTCGTATTCATCCCTGGTCTTTAAATTCGTTGGTACTGATTTAGCGAACCTATGGTCTTCGGTCTTAATATGCTCGAGCATGTCCTCCCAATCGTTTTCTCCTACATTACAATATCCACAATGATAGTATTCATTGTTTATCTGAAAAGAAGAATGAATATACATAAAACTAATTATATAACTACCACAATTCTGTTGAATTTGTCGGGTCACCCGAATGGTGGCGGGTAAACAACCAACAATCGCATTCCCAAAGAGGGTTAGTGTCAGGCAGGCGGCCGACTATAAAACCATAGCCAAAACTTTAAGCAACATGTCTAGAAGACGTGTTGCGCCGACCCCAAGTGAAATGGGATAAGGGCAGGAAGGTGATGATGATGATGATGAATTCTGTTGAATTTAACAACACATTACATGTCGAAACCATCCTTCTCTGACACTGTATGTGACTAAATGATGGCAAGACTTTAATTTAATTTACGCACAAGGTACGTATTCAGAAATATTTTAATTTTTATTAAATTACAAATTTCTTCATAATCTATAGATATGATAAATCAATTACGTAGAAGTGTAGTTGAATATAGCAAATACTTAAAAGGATTAAATTGCAATTAGAAATTTGCATGCCTTTCAACGGCGGATGTGTTAAGCAACTTTGTATTATATTTTAAGAACCTCTGTACCAGATTTATGGTGAATAAATATCTTATCTTATCTTGTTTCAATGCATACCTGTCGTATAAATTCATCTTTTAGCGTTGTTATTACAGGACACTTCCGGATGTTATCACTGTGCGTTTTCGACGACAGGTGTTCAAATAGTTTCTCAGGCACCAGGTCTATATAGCACACCAGACAAATCAATCTGTTGTGGACTTCTTTTATCATAGTAAAACAGGAGGCCGTGATGAATAAACAATCATTAATTACTATAGCGAATGACTTATCATCGTCGTAGTAACCTACTTCTTTAATGAATTCCTTTAGGGGTACTTTCTTAGGCTCAGTAGGCAGAGCCTCCCAATCCCCGCCTTTCATAGAAGTCTTTTCCTTATGGACTTTGCTGTTCACATGAGTTGTCAGAGACTCGAGTGAGTCGGGCAGTCTTCTGGTGCATGCTTTACAGTAGAAACTGCCGTCCGCGCGGTTACGGCTCAGCCCGTGTTTCTTCGCAAATGCTTGTAGTTCGTCGCCGGTAGATGTAGCAACTGGCGGTCGGATAGTTTCGTCCTTTCCGTTCCTTAAAACTGGTTTGGTGAACAAAGTTGTTTTTTCTGTCCCATTACTTTTCATCCCCGTAGGGAGCCGTAAAGTCTCTTTGTCTTTCTTCGCATCGACAGTCTCCATATCCTGCCCATTTTCTGTAATATTTTGTGAAAGGCTTTTAGTGCTATTAGAGCACGCCTTCAACATTTCAATAGTTTCATCACTACATTGTGACATTTTTGCAATTTTCAGCATTAGTTCAGTGTGTGGAAGCGTTTGCAAATGTTGATTTAATTCGTTTGTAGCCAGCATTATGTTGCAATTTAGACATTGGTAGTAGCCGTCATCGACCTGTAACACAAACAAGAACATCAGTTATTTATGGAGCTCGTTATTCTATGACTGATAATAACTCTGAATAGGATTTGTAAACGGCTAATGGTAAAAAGCATCCATTCGTTGGGCAGGAATGGATGCTAGGTGCTCAAGACATTGCTGGTGGATGCCTGTTTCTTTGGGATCCGTACAGCAGTTGCCAGCTGCCCAAATACGTGAGCGTAACTCTCAAGGGTTCATGTATGTGTCTGACAGCTTCTATACCGGTTTCGCATTAGTTTACAGCGACGTACTGGTTACAATTAATTAATAACCAAAAAGATTATCTGGCCAAGGAAGAGATTTACCAAGTTATGATGGCAAAGATATCTCTTTATTAATATTTATAAAGTGTCGGCTTACTAACCTTTCTGTATACTGTTCCGGGTTGTCCAAATAATACGTCGTTTTTTATTAAATTCAACATATGACTTCGGGATATAATGTGAGTTTCTTTATTAGAAACTTCGAGGCTGCAAATGACGCAGTTCTCTTCGACTATGCCGTGCCAGGCGTCATCCTTGACGGCGATACATCCAAATGCTACGATACGATTGTTGATGCTGGATATTCTGTGCAGAGATTTGTTCCTGACGTGATCATCTTCAGTGACGTGTAATCCCACTTTCATAGCAGTGGGTAACGTAGTGTTGCAAAACTCGCAGAAATAGAGACTTTGGATCTGAAAAGTAATGATAAACATGTTTTAAACTTACATATAGGCTTCCACCATAGGGTTACATGTGAACCGGTTTTCTCACCATGATTTGCAGGCCGAATATTTGTAACACCCTTGCCACACGAATGTTTTTCTTACTATAATAGAATTTGTCCAGAAAAGAAAAAACTGTCTATTAATTAATAATAATGTCTGCACCGATCTCGGTCACGGCGGCTTGTGTTAATGTGACACCAGCCAGCTACGCGGAACATATTATAGTGCACAACCGTGCGTCCAAACACATTATGTGCACTCTCTGTTCCTTTACTCTCATAGCCCGATGGGACGGCAATCTGACACGATCGGGGAGAGATCAGGTGCAGGACCCACATTTTCACGGGCCTTTAGAAACACGGAAGCTTTGGTATTTTATTTCTAAAACGCGCACAACATTCGAAAAGTCGGTGCGCGCCGTGGGAATCTAACGCGAGACCATTGACTCGACAGTCCTGTGGTCTCACTATTAGGCTACCACAGTTCCAAATGTGTTAACTATTAAGTATCATTATAACTTTACCTTTTTAATAAGGTCGTCCTGATATTTTCCGTAGTACCCAGTCTTGTTCAACTGTTTTTTGTGATGGGATTGGACTATGTGGTCAATGGCCTCCTCTTCCGACCTAAATGGCATGTCACATAGAAGGCAGTACAAGTCCAGTGTACCGGCGACGACGCAGTTCTTCGAAAATATTGACGGCATACTGAAATTACAATAAGTCATTGAATTGAATAAGTTCATTAGATTGACAGGCCTGTTGGTCTAGTGGTTAGTGGCCCTGCTATACCAGAGGTCGTCGGTTCGATCCCCACCCAGGACAAATGTTTGTGTGATGAGCACGAGCATTAGTTCTGTTTTAAGATGTCATTTGTCTATAACATGTCTGTATTTAGAAGTAATTACACAATAATTTCGTCAACAACTTAGGACCTCATTAATAAATGAGTTATTTAAAGATCTTTTTCGTAATGGTTATGATTTTGTTTAAATAATAACAATATTCCACGACATAATAAAATTATAAGTATTATTTTATGATCTATTTAGCTTTTTAATGTTGTACGGAAGTCGTGATGATAACAACAATAGTTGCCTGTAAGTACTAACTTACGTAGCTCAGTAAACGTTAAATACAAAATCAACTCTAAGCGTTCAATATTAAGTTGTTATTTGACTGGCAAAGATTAGGTGTATAATTTTTCAACTTAATCTGATTATGCATGTTACAAAGTAAGGTATTGGATTGGCTTTAATGTTTGCAGACCATTGCTTTGCTACAAAGAGTGTAATTTTTTTTAAACGGTCATTGCAAGCAACGATCTGACCGCTCTTTTCTTGTGTCATTTTCATAACTACCGTAGGTAGTCTTACTTTAAGAGATGATGGTAGGTCCCCTGGCTATTAACTGGCTGGTATATAGCATAGAGCTACAATGTTTTTTGGCAGGTTGATGACATTAACATGAGGCTGTTGGTGTGCAGATTCACAACAAAAAACAACTCAACTATCTGTCAAGTGGTAGTTCTTCTTATTATCAGGGCATTTCGGCCACGTGCTAAAAAATGCATGTATAAATATGCTGAGACGCCGTGATATGCTTTATGGCGTCCCCTTTAATCAGATTCCAAACAAATCTTGAAAAATAAAAAGCGAAGTAAATGCTTCCTACTTACGTTTGTATCACCCTAAATTACAACATCGAATTATATGACGGTTTTTTAAACCATTTATTTTTGCTACACATACACATTCTTATTAGTTTAAATAAAGGCACAATACAGAAAAGTCTTAGTAAAAAGTTGGACTTACATTGGTTTTGGCTGTCTTCAGTTGCAACAATCGCTTTAAAAGTAAAATAAACCTGTGGATTGACTGACTAGCACTGTATTATCGTATGTACTAAGTGTACTGACGCTGTTAATGCAGCAGAATGCAGATTGAGTCAGCACACGAATACACGATACATTTGTTCAGATAACACGGTAAATCCCTCCACCATAGACAATCCATAAAGAAAAAAATCATAGAGCCAATGGCAATTTTAACAATAGCAACTGCTAATAAGTTTTTTGTGCTTTCTTATTTTTATAAAAAAAAAAAAAAGAATTTAAATATATGCGTTTGGAAATTATAGAAAAAAGTTATGAGAAAAGGGCATTGGAAACACTAAATTCTGAACTTCAACTGTCAATGTCAAAATAAAATCAACACACTTTGTTTTGACATCACATGTGCCGATGTGCGTTTTACGCACTATAACATTAATTGTATCATCTAAATGTGTTAAAACAAAGCAAAATGAATTCAAAAAAGATAGCCAAGAACCCTTCTTTGGCGTATACAAGCCACCCAGACTACAGGAAACCGCCGAAAATTGCTAATCCGGTGAGTACATAACCTATGCCTATATTTTGATACCAATATCGACTTAAATAGTTAGATTAAAGTGTTTATAAATTGAAATACATGTGACTATACCTATTTTAGTATCTCCAATGTCTCGGCGCGCCTCATATAGACTCATTTAACTATATGTTACACGATGGATTGAACGCGGCGATATCGGACCTTCTTCCCGTCGAATTTGAGCTGCCGAGCGGCGAACGAGTGAAGATAACCATCGATGAAGCGGGTTTTGCGAAGCCCAGTGTGCCGATGGAGGCTGTTGGTGTTAAGAATCAGACAGTCTTGCCTACGGAGTGTAGGCAGAGAGCGGCTACCTATAAAGGGGACTTTAAAATCCGACTGACGCTTACTATAGACGATAAAGCTATAACTGTGGATAGGTCTCTCGGTGCCCTGCCTATTATGATTAAGGTTAGTATTAGTAATACTTTAACGCCTAGGTCCACAATATTTTCCAAGTTTTTGTGTCGGGTATTCTTTTTGTTTTAATAATCAACAGTACATTGAATGACTTATACCTTAAACTTGCTATTATTTACTTATTTATTAATTAAATTAAACAAATAAAAATATGTATCTTAAAAATGTTGGTACAACCTGATTTATTTATATATAACTATATACATCTCCTATAACTCATAATGTACAAGAGAACCCAAATACTAATCATTACCTTATATTTCCAGTCCAAAATGTGTCATTTAGCAGACCTGTCTCCCGAAGAACTGGTGGAAAACAATGAACACGCAGATGAATGGGGAGGTTACTTCATTGTAAAGGTATGAATATCATAACTAAATTGTGATAATGTATTTGCCAGTGATAGCTTAGTGGTGGACAAGACTGCTAAGTCAATGGCCATAGGATCGTATCCCGGCAAGCACCAATGTGTTTTTCAATTCAAATGCAAAGGAACCAGTAAACCTGAGAATTATTCATCAGAGGTCTATAGAATTCTTGACCTCTGATATCCGACTGTTCATCAACCATATGAAGAAAGTTAATTCAGGATAGTAAAGCTGTTAGACAAATGTCTGAAAGATACATAATATTGTGCAATTTTGAATTCTCAAAAGTAGTTTTTAATTTTTCCAGTATGTAATTTCTTAGCTAATATTTTGTCCACTTTGTAAAAATAATATTTGGTTTTTTAAAACAAAATCCTACTAATATTATAAACACGGTTTGTGTGGATAGATAAATAAATGGATATTTGTTACTCTTTCACACCTAATTTTCTGGATCAATTTTGATGAAACTTTGTATGGAGCTGGCTGACACCCTGGATTAACACACACTACTTTTTACTGACTGCATAAGACAGTAATTTTTGTAACTACAGCTGTCATTTGTGCCAGCAAAGTAGTGGGCAACACCTAGTATCTTCATAAAAATGACAAAGTTGAAATTACAAATGTCTTTATTTCAGGGCCATGAGCGTCTTGCCCGTATGCTGTTGGTGACGCGACGCAACTACCCAGTGGCTATTAAGCGGTCAGGATGGAAGATGCGAGGAAACCTCTTCTCTGATTATGGTATCATGGTCCGATGTGTCACAGCTGACCAGACCAGCACTGTAAGTCCATCACCAATCTTTATGTATATAATTCTTCTGTGAGTGTGTATGTCACTGAACTTCTCTTAAATGACTGGACCGATTTTCATGAATTTTTTTGTGTGTTCAAGGGGATCTGAGAATGGTTTAGATTCACAATTTTTTTTTCCTATATAAAAGTTTAGGTCTTTTATTTATCGTTGGGGCAGTACTTAGTCAGCGGGGTCAGCTAGTATATTAATAAAACCGGCCAAGTGCGAGTCGGACTCGCGCACGAAGGGTTACGTACTATCATACTAGCGTGTACCTGTTAGCATTTTTAATATTGAGCAAAAAAAAACACCCCTTAATACAAAAAATAATAATTGTATTTGTTGTTAAAACGGCAACAGAAATAAATCATTTGTAAAAATTTCAGCTTTCTAGCTATCACGGTTTATGGGATCGAGCCTGAAGACAGACAGATTGACAGCGGAGGCTTAGTAATAGAGTTCCGTTTCACCCTTTAGGTACGGAACCCAAAAAATTAACACAATTAATAGTATTTATGTTTCTTTTCAGAACAACGTACTGCACTTTTTAACGAACGGCACCTGCAAGCTTATGTTCTCGTACCGTAAGATGATGTACTACGCGGCGTTACTCCTCATCATGAAGTGCCTCGTCGACTGGCCCGACCACTACATATACAGGCTGTTGTTACACGGGAAGAAGAACGATTTGTATTATGTTAAGTAAGTTCGGTTTCTACTAGTACATTTTTATACGCAGCACTCCATATTTCTCATTTATTAACCTACAGCTGAACATTGCTGGACATAGGCCTCTCCCAATGTGCATCATTTGTGCTGTTATAAAGAAAGTAGTGAAAAATACGCACTCCACCGCCATTTACTACAAACGACAGGCAAGCAAAAAAAAAAAGGTGGTATCAGTTTCGATCGAGAACTAGGATACCACAGACAGACACCCCCCCCCCCCACCCCCACACACACACAAACACACGTGCGCACACACACTTACACATATGAGTATTTTGATTTTATATCCTATAGTCTTACCACTAGCCTATCACAACAAAACTAAACCGCTACCAATCCAACAGCTGCATACAGAACATGTTACGGGAACTCCACGAGGAGGGTCTCCACACATCTGAGGAGTGCAAGCAGTTCCTCGGGCGCATGTTCCGCCCCAAGCTTTACGAACTGCCGCCCTGGGCCAGTGACATGGATGCGGCTAACTTCCTGTTAGACCGCTGTATTCTGATACATCTGAAGGACCATAAAGACAAGTTCTATTCGCTCGTGTTTATGACGCAGAAACTCTATGATCTTGTACAGAATAAGTGTAAGGTGAGTGGAGATTTTTTGTTTTTTTTTTGTGAATAATAGTCGGAATTTTTAATATGTTGATTTATAAATTAAGTTTGGTGTGTAGGGCTGGACTATAAGAGTGAGAAACTTGAAATTTTTGCACAAGTTTTCCTATATATCTATCTAGGTATATTAAAACTCTGTTGCTGCGCCCTAACAGGGTATCATGTATGTACTTTTACCTTTTATAAAATCCTACGTATTTACTCACGACCGCAAAAAACATTTGAAGTTTAAAGGAACACTAAGAAAATATATTTGAAATTTCTCCCCCTAATGGGGTAAAACGGGGATGCAAACTTAGTAAACTTTTTTCATCGAAAATAGTGAAAAAAAGTGTTCTTTAAGCAAGTAAAAAGTTGACGCTTACCTATTTAAACCAAAGTGGTATCTTACATAATAAAATTTTCATATCATACCTAACTATTATAAACAGGTGGAAGGCGCGGACGCGGTGATGGTACAAGAGCTGATGCTGGGGGGGCACCTGTACCTGCAGATCTTGAAGGAGAGGCTCCAGCAGCTTACCAGCATCGTCAGGATACAGCTGCAGAGGAAGGCCAAGACTGGCAAGAAACTTAATATAGGACAGGTATGGATTTAGATATAGGTTTACATTTTAGAAGCAATATTCAAGTTAAGTGTCAATTCTGAGTTACCGCTCGCCCGGCACCCAAAGGGCTCCAGGAGGAACATAGTGGGTTTTAGTCAGTAAAAGTCTGACACTCCCTCCCGCTGCACCCACAGCGGACGGGGGCATTTGATGATTTGCCACGAAAAAAAAGAGTGTTAATTCTACATAATTTTGATATTATTTCGTTGTGATTTTTAACTGACTTCAAAAAGAAGTGTATTTGTATGATATTGTAGTATTTTTAAATATTATTTGAAGCTGTCTCTGCTCGTTGAAATAAACGACTTCTCTCAAAAATTAAAAGTAAAAAAAAGAAGCTCTTAATACCAATTTAACTCTTGATATTTTTTATGGTGACTGGCCAAGTCAAGGAAATTCTTAATTTCCATGTACAAAAAAAAAACTTGAATATGATCAAAAATTTCCAAGATCAAGATACAGTGTTGCCATCCTTACCCCAGCACGAGCTCCAACAAATCTTACGCAGCGCTGGCAACTTAGAACAGAAGATGGAGACATTCCTGGCCACAGGCAACGCTCCCTCAAAGAACGTGAGCCTCGCGCAGGACAAGGGCCTCACCATCGTCGCCGAGAACATCAACAGGATGCGATACATGTCGCATTTCAAGTGAGTCACTCATAAACTTTGTATACATAACAAGCAATGGATGCTGTATATTGCAGTATGTTTGTCTTACCAGAGATAGAACGCGAATAGGGTTGTTAAACGGACAGATACGGATACATAGTTTTGACGGGACTGTTGGTCTAGTGGTGGCCCTGACTGCTATGCCAGAGGTCGAGGGTTCGATTCCCACCCAGAACGAATGTTGGTGCGATGAACATGATTATTTGTTCTGTGTCTGGGTGTAATTCATCTATACTATGTATGTATTTAGAAGTATATAAGTATGTTAATCGTTTGTCTAGTACTCGTATACACAAGCTACGCTGCATACTTAATTTGAGACTAAATGACGTATGAATGTTGAGGAATATTTATTATCATAGGCCTAAGGGCGGCTTAATCCTTACACCAGGTAGTACATAAACCATAAGTAAATAAAAAAGACTATAACCATTGTTGAGAAATATTTATTTATTGTCTTTCATATTAGATCGATCCATCGCGGCTCGTTCTTCATGGAAATGCGCACGACAGAAGCGCGGCAGCTGCTGCCGGACGCGTGGGGCTTCGTGTGCCCCGTACACACGCCCGACGGGGCGCCCTGCGGGTTGCTCAACCATCTCACCATGACCGCACAGGTGAGGGACAACTCTGGGGGGACAGAGTTCATTAAGGGGCTAGGAGTCTTGGGGGGTCAGGGAATTGTGGGGGCTGGGGATCTTGGGAGGGGGGCTGGGGTTCTTAGAGAGGCCAGGGAGGGGCTAGGGGTCTGGAAATGCGCACGACAGAAGCGCGACAGTTATTGCCGGACGCGTGGGGCTTCATGTGCCCCGTGCACACGCCCGACGGGGCCCCCTGCGGGCTGCTCAACCATCTCACCATGACCGCACAGGTAGAGGGACAGCTATTTTAGACGACAAACGGGACTTATACGCCATGTAATTCGATATTTCTTCTCTCCCTGTCGCGAAAGTTTAAAATCATTAATGGGACAACTCTTGGGGGGACAAAGGGACCAGGGATCTTGGAGAGGTAAGGGAATTGTAAGGACTAGGGATCTTGGAGGGGCTGAGGGTCTTTGAGAAGCCAGGAGTCTTGGAGGGAATAGAGGTATTGAAAGGACCAGGGGTTCTGGAAGGAATAGGTGTTTTGGAGGTATTAGGGGGTAGAGATCCTAAAAGGACCAAGGGTCTTGAAGGAGGGGAGGGCCAGGGGATATGGAGAGGCTGAAGGAAATTGAAGGGACTTAGTGGGACCAGGAGTCGACGAGATACTATGCACTGAGATATTTTACGCACTCTTTCAAACGCTAAATTATCTTAAAACATGATTTTAATATTTAAATAATATTTTACACAGGTAACACAAACTCCTGACGCGAAGCAAGTGGCGTCATTACCACAAGTACTGGAAAGATGTGGTAAGTACCTAAAAAGGTACACTAGGTTTTACCCGTGATTTCGCTCGCAATATGTTGGTTAATGGGCAAAAGTTGATTAACTAAGCTATCTAGGTCACTAGATATTGTAACCAGATATGGCACATACAAAAGATGTAACAAATTACGATGAAAAAATTTAAACTCTCGTACATTGACCTTGGTAGATTAGTTAGTAAAGCCATTGGCGCGTTAAGCAAAGAATCAACTGCTCTAATTGCAAATAGTGTCCAAAACGAAGCGATTCCTGTGCAATAAAAATGATAAACAATATATTTTATAACATTCCTGATAAGTAAAATTATCTTAAGTAAAATGTTCTGATTTTTTTTCTATTAAATATTTTCTACTGACTTAATAATGTACACAATATTTAGTTTTTTTTTAATTTTAAAAGAGTAACTTATGGAGTTTTCTGCCAATAATAATGGCATTTTAGAACAGCACAAATAGAGTCACCACATTCAAAATGCCTTAGACCGGCCTACTTAAAATAAAACCTTATAATTTTCACCCAGGCATGGAACCGATCTCCATAATATCCCAGACCCCGCTGTCCCGCGACGTGTACAAGTACCCCGTGTTCGTGGACGGCCGCCTGGTGGGGTTCCTGCCAGAGGACACAGTCCACAAGTCCGCCGCGTATTTAAGGACCCTCAAGATCAAGGGAGAGGAGGTGCCTATTACTACGGAAATCGTTGTGGTGCCGAAGAAAGAGGTGAGTTGTAGTAAATGATTTAGAATGGAATATTATTCCATTTTAAGTAGAGAGTTTAGATATGTTATATTATTAATGTACAGTTCTCATATACTAACGTTTCTGGCGTAGAAATATAATTTGTAATAGAATTGATACTAAAGCATTATAATTAAGATTTATAATTTAGATCTTGGTATGGAACGCATTGTCATGCACCGAAGCTAAACATGCGGATGTGAGATGTGTGTAGAGTATGACACTACCCGCTCGGTAGTGACACACTGTAACTAAACCTAAACCTATGTCCTACGTCCATCTTTACCCCTTCCGTTTCCCATACGAGGGAGGGCGTGTCCATGAAGATTTCCCGCTTAAAAAAGTCAGTTAAAAAGAACTTGCCCGGGGTGGAGAAAAGTTATAACAATTTCCCCGAATAAAGAGATTGGAAAAAAAAATTGTACAAATGTTGATAGTGAAGTTGTTAACTGGATATTAAAATGAAACTTTACATTATTTTTTCTACAATTTCCACTAAAACACCACAGTTTTAGAAAATATACCTTATACTTATGGTCATAACGATGTTTACTTTATTCCCCCTTTACAATTTCCATTAAAACACCACCGCTTTGGAAAATATACCTTATGCTTATCGTCATAACGATGTCTGCATAGATATGCGCGCAATACGCGGGCGTGTTCCTGATGACGTCGGAGGCGCGCATGATGCGGCCGGTCATCAACCTCGCCACCGGACAGCTCGAGCTCATCGGGACTATGGAACAGCTGTATCTAGACATCGCCGTCACACACCAGGAGATCATCAAAGGTAGGCCGAATTACACTATAGTGCTATAATTTCAGTCATGGCAACAATGGAGTGATATTGATAGGTGATACTGATATAAAATAATTACTCTCTCTCACACACACACACACACACTCACTCACTCACTCACACACTTACTAACTCACACACACACACACACACACACTCATTCACTCACACATATACACTCACTTCTTCTTCTCTTGTCAGAGGTCTTGCAACAGTACCAATATTATAATTAAAAAGTTTATTGGGGGGAGGGGGGTAGTTATCTTTGTGACAGGGATTCCTAGTGCAGATGCCAGTCTCCCACAAAAGTTTGAAATTTATGAAATCGTTATCTTAGTCTTAAGTCACCTTTTTGGATGAGAACGAGAATGAGAACGCACAATCTATGCGCATGTTCCTGATGTCAAGTCGAGAAAATTAAGGAAAAATCGTGTAAAACTCCCGTGCCTTTTAAAATCAATAATGCATCAATGGGAGCGGGATAAAGGACATAATTCCTTCCCTTCCCCCCTCCCTTACCCATAAACATTTTATTAAGACATTGTTTTAGTTTTAAGTGTGTATTTTTAGTCGTTAACGTCCCGATTCCGCTTCTCACAGGCAAAACGACCCACGTGGAGTTATCGCAGACAGCGTTCATGAGCAACCTCGCGCAGCTGGTGCCCATGCCTGACTGCAACCAGTCGCCTCGGTAAGCATTTATATGTTATTTTTACATAACTACGATGATATATAATATTCTCATACACAAGAGGCTAGTTGGACTCACAAAAAAACTCACTCATCACACGCAAGTGGTTAGTCGGACTCATGAAATGAGGGTTCCGTATAGCCAGAAAATTCAGATAATGATGACCGTTACCGGAACTTAGTTGAGAAAGTATCATTGTAGAAAGACAGATGAACAACGGAATGTTATTATTGTGGAACCTACTTCCCTAACAATTGTTAATTTAAGGCTCGATTCTTGGGGTCAAGCAATCGATAGTACGATAGTCTAAGATAGTCGTAATTTGATAACAATTTTCATTTTTACCTTTCCAGAAACCAAGTGTATAATTTTTCTCATCTATAAGATAAGATAATCTTCATTTGTGAAAGCGTGTAGTTAGATCCATCCATACATATAATAATATTAATTTTTTCCATCATTTCACCATACTTATCACTTATATCCCCCAGTAACATGTACCAATGCCAGATGGGTAAGCAGACGATGGGCACCCCGATCCACACGTGGCGCACCAACGCGGAGACCAAGTTATACCGGCTGCAGAACCCGGCCACGCCGCTGTTCCGGCCTACGCATTACGATAACATCGGACTGGACGACTACCCCTGCGGGACTAATGCTATTGTTGCTGTTATTTCTTACACCGTAAGTATTTAATAAGCCCACTGTTGGGCAAACGATTTCAACCACGTCTGTCTACTTGTAATTTAAATATTTATTCAGAAGTGTTTTTGGCTTTTTGGAGGGATTTTTTTTTTTTCATGAAATTTGGTGTTTAAAATCTAATTTGATTATTATGATTATGTACCCCTCTTTTTATCTTGGCATATTCTCACTTAGGAGTATACCCGTTTCATTTAAAGACTTACATACAGGCATAGATCTATCACCCTCCGGCCTTATTGAGCATTTTAATTTTAAAAGTGTTTGGAATATTCCATTCATTCTGCATTTGGCCTCTCTCTCTCTTTCAATTTTGATTTTGCATTTGCTCACTGCTAAGTGAAGGTCTCTTTCTTTCCATTTTACCCTGACTTAGGCATGTTGAGTTCACCACCTTGTATACTATGTATATGACCATCCACTTTTGACCCTTAGGGTTACGACATGGAAGACGCGATGATCATCAACAAGTCTGCATACGAGCGCGGGTTCGGTGCCGGCTCCGTGTATAAGTCAGAGTTCGTGGAGCTGGCGCACCCCGCCTCCTACTTCTGCCGGGATCAGGCGCGACAGGATCTCGCGCAGTACATCGATGATGATGGCCTGCCTGCTGTTGGGGCCAGGCTCAAACCTGATGCGCCGTTCTATTCGTGAGTATTTACATATGCCGTTTACCTATAAGTCATTGTTATGCTGTTACATTAATTTTGAACTGTTGTTTTATATCATATGAACAATTACTTAAACGTTATAACGGTTTACTCACGCGTATTTATCGGGATAGCCCGACTAGTTTCGGACGCAACCGGAGTCCTAAATCATGAGCTGACGCGGCGCGTGAGTGACCGTTATAACGTTTAAGTATGAATCATCCTCACGAAAGTTATTGTAAAAATATGAACAATTGTGGGTGAACCTAATAAATAGAAAAAAAAGTAATAATAATAATGACCGGACCGATTTCCGCCACGGCGGCTAATGTTACCTACTATGACACTAGCCAGCTACGCGGGACATATTATAGTGCTCAAGTGTATGCAAACACAGGTGCACTCTCTATTCCTCTACTCTCATGGCCCGATGGGACGGCAATCCAACACGACCGGAGAGAGAGATAAGGCGCAGGACCCACATTGTTACGTGCCTTCTGAAACATGGAAACAGTGATATTTATTTCTAAAACGCACACAACATTCGAAAAGTCGGTGCGTGCTTTGGGGATCGAAAATCCCCAAAAAGGAAAATGCACTATAATATGTCCCGCGTGGCTGGCTGGTGTCATAGTAACACTAGCCGCCGTGGCCGGAATCGGTTCGGACATTATTGTAAACAAAACCATAAAGAAATTATCTCTTATATAAAAATACTCGTACCCCTTAGTTTCTACGACGCCGAGAAGAATATATTCGTGGTAAGCAAGTACCACGGGAAGGAGGAAGTGTTCGTGGACAGCGTGCGGCTCTGCGGGGACTTCAGCTCGCGACCGCTCAAGAAGGCCTGCATCATGCTGAGGCTACAGGTAAACATACACAAATATGGCATATAATATACTTGAAAAGAGTGTAAGCGAATTTATAGTTAATTGAACCGTATGTTAAGGTATTAAGGTTGGTATTCAATTGTAGTTTTGCCCTAACTCATAGAATTTGAGAGTTTTCAAAACAGTCGCCATTTTTCTTGTTATAAAGCCCATGCGAAGGATATTTGCGGCCTAGTCATCTTAAGAACGTAAGAGACGTTGCGTTCATGAAACTGTTGATGAGTGGCTAAAATTTGTAGTAGCATATTTTTCCGGTGCTCAAAAGCTAATGATTGTTTTTGTCTACCCAATATATTACATGAGCTAATCTCAAGATATTATTAAATTAACCATCTACTCCATTACGAATATTAAATAGATGTTTTTCCTGGATGGGAATCGAACCCACGACCTCCAGCCAGGTTACCAGTGGCGAAGGGTGAATTTTCTTAAAAGGGAAGCCCGTCCAAAAAATTGCATTATTATCATGCAACGATAAACAACAAGTACGGATATGTTTTTTTGTCTGAACATGTATTTTAGATGAATTAATAAGAGCATTAAACCCTGTGGAGCTCTATTAACTACTAGAATTATAAACACTCTGAAAATTAAAAAAAAAATAAGAGAAATACAGTAATAATTTATAATTTAAAACCTTTTTACAATCAAAATGCTACTATAAGTACAATAAATGAATATCTAACTGATAGACAAATTAAAAGGTTTACTATAAAATAAAATGCAACTAAATTATAGAATACAAAATATATAATAGTTGGTGGCCACATAAACATGGACTTAAGTGCATATTATAATTAAAATATGAATATTTGTATTGTTGTTAAGTTGCAAAACAACAATATACAACACTTCTTAATTACTTAAATGTATATTGTCATATTGAGAAGATTGCAATGTTATAACAATAATATACAAATAGTATAAGTACATAAATATAGAAACTATAAACACAATATTTTAAGCCTTCCCACATATATGTATACTATGCTGTGCATATCTACTACTAACTTGTCCTACAGACAGGGTTCAAATTTTGATCTATATTACTATGTGGAATGAAATAAGATATTGAGTATTGGATCTGAGAATTACAAAGCAAACAAAACATTTTATTTTATTTAAAACTTCCTGTGAGCCAATGATATTTTGTCGTACAAAGAACTGTTAAAATGTTTGATCGTCATTTGTAATTAATTCAAATCATGTCAGGTCTTTTTCAAAACTCTACTTTGAAAAAGATTTTTACTCAGTCAGCAAATAATCTGTTAGACAGCATTCTACGTTCACTAATGCCGCTATATTATCGAATTTACTCAATAATAACAAAAATAACTATACAAACTAAATCAACAATCTTAGTAATTCTGACTTACCTAAATATTTATTCGAATAGACGATAACCAAACAATAACACTGAACTGATGTAATTTTGTTTTTACTGCACTATCACTACACTGATCAATCACAAGTAATAATACTATAAGATTCTAAATTATGATACAAATACACCTAATCTATACTCCATTTGTTTAGGTAATTAACTAAATGTAAACAATTTTGGTATGTCTTTTATACAAAATGTGATCTTGAAAAATGTAAAATACTTCTTATAACTTGAAATACATTCAGATTTTCTAAAATTTTAGATATTTGATTTGTAAGTGGTAATATCTATATTTTAAATTATTTTTTTGGTTAAAAAGTAACGCCAAGATTGTTTACATTTAGTTAATTACCTAAACAAATGGAGTATAATGCAAATGAACCGGTGAAAATAATAAATAAAACTTTTATAATATTAGCGCGAACTTAAACGTCAGCTGTCATGTTCAGTTGACGTACGAAGTTCATATTGCATCTCTTTCTGGCGTACGCATTTATATTTTCTGTCTTTGTCATAAGCCGCTCCGCACCGGCTTCCCTAAGTCCTTATTGGCCGCGGTTGTTCAATGTGTCAATGTACATAGTGTCTCACTTTTACTCAATGGAGTAAAAGAGATCGCACTATGAAGTAGATGTACTCGATTCCCGAATTGCGTCCCGGCTTACCTTTTTCACCGGTAAAGAGAATCGTGGGTTTACAATGAAAGTTGTAGGCGCTTATTGCATGCGTTTTGCTCAAAAAAAAAGTTTAGGCGTTTATTGTTATTTTCAAGTAAAGGCTATACACGTACGTTATTAATTTAAATTATTATAGTTATTGTTGATATTTTTAAATGATACTTAAATAAACAGAATCTTAGTATTTGCCATATTTCAAAAGGGAAGCCGGTAGGAATCGAGTTATATGGACCCTTCGCCACTGCAGGTTACTAATCGCTTCACCAAGAGGAAGGGGAAGGCCAAAGAAAAGATAGATGGATTGTGTAAGGAACGATATGAATGAAAAGATAAATGATAGTGTGACGTCTGATAGAGGAAAATGGAAGGAAAAATCGTGTTACGCCAACCCCAAGTAAAATTTGATAGGCTGGAAGATGATGATGATATACTTTTTTAGTATAAGAAGCTTAAATGATTAATTTTTTTTTGTCCACCAGCGTAACCCAACAGTGGGCGACAAGTTCGCGTCCCGCGCTGGGCAGAAGGGCATCTGCTCGCAGAAGTGGGTGGCCGAAGACCTTCCCTTCACGGAGTCAGGTCTCGTGCCCGACATACTGTTCAACCCGCACGGGTTCCCGTCGCGTATGACCATCGCCATGATGATCGAGTGCATGGCTGGGAAGGCTGCTAGCATACATGGACATGTGAGTATATTATACCTACAAATTAAAATTATTATTATTATTTTTGTACAGTAGGGGTCTTAAGTCCAGTAACAGTTTCATGCATGCATGCAAGCGAATATGATCGTTGATGTGCTACTGGACTTATGGCCCCAGACTGTACATGTATATTTTTCTATTTTGAAATGAGTAACTTATGGAGTTTCTTACCGTTTCCTCTCAGTTTTGGTATCGCGCAACTAGTCAGTAATGTTTTGAAAGTGCCTGAGAAGGCCTACTTGATATATTTTTTTTAATTTTGATGCAGTTTGATCGTCTAAAAGACTCCGGGAATTTTGCAACGTCGAATATACTTTGCAAAATTTCCGTGTACTCCTCCGAAACGGCTGGACCGATTTTCACCAACTTTTATATGCGTATTTAGTAGGTCTGAAAATCGGCCAACATTTATTTTCCATCCCTATTTATTTTTCGCGTACGAAATCTCGGGTAACAGCTAGTAATTATATAACACTACCTCCAGGTACACGACGCCACCCCGTTTCGTTTCAACGAGAAAGATACGGCCATCAACTACTTCGGTCGTTTACTAGAAGCCTCCGGCTACAACTACTTCGGCACTGAGCGCATGTACAGCGGCGTGGACGGCCGCGAGATGGACGCCGACATCTTCTTCGGCGTCATACACTACCAGCGGCTCAGGCATATGGTGTCTGATAAGTGGCAGGTAAGCTCACAGATCAGGTTTAGTCAGTAAGAGTCTGACACTACCCGCGGCTCCCCCCGGGGTCGCGGGTGTCCATGAGGATTCCCCCGCATTATCAAAAAAAAAAAGGTAAGCTCACAGATCCGGATAGACGAGTTATATAGGTCACAGACGAGTGGTTTATGTGCATTGGTTGACTGTGTGGAGTCCACTGGTTGACCGCGTGGGGTCCACTGGTTGGCCGCGTGGGGTCCACTCTGTTGACGTAGGCACGCACAACCTACTATACTAGCATCCTAGATTCAATAATCGGGCTTACTGGCTATCGTTTTTTTTTTGTTACATTCCTACGGAGCCCACAGGCGTGTCCACGAGCATAGAAACGCGATGGTTGCCCGTTGTGGGCACCCGTTTAACTCAGTTTCAGGCCTAAGACGTCTCGCGTAACTTGCCGTCGTGGCCGAAGTCGGTCTTTACATATTACTATAGTGTCCCCTATTCGGTAGGTGCGTACGACAGGCGCAGTGGATGCTCTGACCCGGCAGCCGGTGAAGGGGCGGCGGCGCGGGGGCGGCGTGCGGCTCGGGGAGATGGAACGCGACGCGCTCGCCTCGCACGGGGCCGCCTTCCTGCTGCACGACAGGCTGTTCCACTGCTCTGACAAGACACAGGTACACACACTTTTGTTTCTAATCTTTATTTAAATTAGGGGCTTACTTTACCAACATCAGCGACAACTACATAAGCACGCCACGTCAGCAACAGGTCGATTTAAAAGCTCAGAATTCAGATCTGACACAAAACGATCGCACTTAAAAAGTGCGGCGCGGTTAGACTTGGTGCGACCATAAAACCGTTAAATAGTGCCACACACAAAGATACCAATTTTTAGTTAACGTAATCATGAGATGCGCATTGCAAACAGCCCGGCACGGCATCAAAGTTTATTATAAAATTCGCACATCAGAAAGTTGCACCTAAAACAATTGTTTGCTTTGTAAATAGCGCTATCTGTACTGACATTTCTAATCACTTACACTTACATATTTCCTCTAAAGTTGCGTATAATATTTATGTAACACCTCCAATCTTTCTAAATTCATGTCGTTTTATTGGTCTAAATATTTTTTCCAATTACAGGCAGTACTATGCTCAAAATGTGGGACTCTACTGGGCCCAATGGTGGGCAAGAGCGACTCTACGAAGGACACATGCCGTCTTTGCGGTGAAGGCCACCTGGTCTCCGTGGCCATACCATACATCTTCAAATTCTTCGTGACGCAGCTCGCGTGCGTTAATATCAACGTCAAAATCAATTGTTCAGAACATCTTTCTATAACTGGCTGCTAGATTTAAGTGATAATAAATATTTGATAATTGAAATTGAGGTTTTATTTTTAAGCTGTGTG
Organism: Chrysodeixis includens; assembly: GCA_941860345.1. Classification (NCBI taxonomy): domain Eukaryota; kingdom Metazoa; phylum Arthropoda; class Insecta; order Lepidoptera; family Noctuidae; genus Chrysodeixis; species Chrysodeixis includens. The sequence continues at coordinate 5,249,630 of OW796115.1, forward strand.
TGTCTCTAGACCGATCCTCATGGCGTGCACCGACTATTCGAATGTGTGCGCTTTTAAATGTCATAACTTTCCAGGTTTCGGGTAAATATGTCAGTACAGCGGCTGATCTCTTTCCGGTCGTGTCGGAATGCCGTCCAATCAGGCTAAGAGAGCGCACTTGCGTTTGCGCACACGCTCGTGCACTATAGTATGTCCCGCGTAGTTGACTGGTATATAGTAACATGCTAGTAAGGGCCTGGCCACAGCTTCTAGCGGTGCGGGGCGAGGTGCGATGTGAGGCGCGGCGGGCGGCGCGGATTGCTGTGGTATGCCACAGCTCGACCAGTTGCGACCGCGGCGGCGTTAGCAGTGAACGTATTTAGAACAGCAACATTAAATAAAATGTCCCTTTCAAAAGTGGCACGGTATTGCCTAGAATCAAGTGCGTTTTTAGCACAAGATATTATTCAGTCTAGAATAGGAGCGCACCCAGTTAACCAAAAAAGAAGAGAACTTGGCGAATTTCACACTCTTTATTACGAATACAGGAACTATCCCGATATTTTTTTTGAATATACGAGGACAAGCGTAGAAACTTTTGATTATATACTCAGCCACATACATGAAGTTCTTTTATTTCGTCCCACATTTTATTTATAATGTTCCTATATTTATGGTGTGGATGTTTTGACATCCATATTGCTGGTCTACTCAGAACTTCGCTTATTAATCGTTCTGTATCTATTATTATAAACGGTCAACGCGCGTTAAAAACAAAAGTATTTGTTTTGGTCGCGCGTTGACTAGTCCGTCCACTTGATGCCGCCGCGCGCGCCGCTTTGAGCTGTGGCCGCCTCGATACTCTCTAGTACATTTGTTTCGTTCGCACACCGCGCCGCCCGCCGCCGCCGCGCACCGCGCGACTCAACCCGCGCCGCTAGCCGCGCCGCAGATCGCGCCGCCGCTAGCTGTGGCATACTTCGTACGTTGTCTAGCGTTTGTTTTCGCCGCTCACCGCTAGCCGCGCCTCTCGCCGCGCCGCAATAGTGGCTGTGGCCAGGGGGTAATACTAGCTGCCGTGGCCGAAATCGGTCATCATACAAATATATTAGGTACTATAAATATTTATTTTTTTTAGGTACTCATATATTTACTTTCTGCCATCCTCGCCTTTTGCAGTAAGATAAGAATAAGGACATTTTTTGTCTGTATACGAGTAAAATGATCTTGGCCTACAGTAGGATACATGAAAGGCGATCCTGAACGCGCTTCAACTACATTCTTCATTTCTACTTATTTTCCTTTTCAAATGTTTGGTTGACGGCTATTTAATTCTGTTCACAAACGTATAGTGTCTCCACCGCTAGGTTTGGTCTGGTTTGTAATAAAA